>JAZAYU010000016.1:4447525-5047525 GCA_038501625.1 Corbicula japonica
CTTGTGGCATTAACTCCTTATTAACCATCAAGCAGATTTCTTTCAAACTTGCACAGATTATCAAGCAGAATGTGAAGATAACCGTAAATTGTATGTGGCCATTTTTACCAGAGTTATCGCCCTTTGTTACAAATGTTGTAGCATTGGGGGCATCAGTGTCAGAGGACACATTCTAGTTTATTTTCATTTATTCATTAGAACACATCCTGCTACCTAACATTGTTGTTTTGTTTTTTTTTGTTGTTGTTTTTTTGTCATTTATACTTGCCACCCTTTCAGTGCAACTGTCTTGTGCATGAAGTTTGTTCTGTTATATACCTAAATAATGTAAATTATGTACCTGTGTAATGTAGATTGGAGATGAAACTGGCCAGGTTACAGCGCAGATGAATCTTGCTGATCTGAAGGCGGTTCTAGGGATCAGTTCGGGGTCAGATGGGGATCGGCAAAACAATGTGGACCAGATGGACGTTGGCATGTGTGAGTGACTTAGGATTTATTCCTTCTCTCTTTATATTATCTGAACAATAAGTAGAAACGTGTGCAGATTGAAGCTGGTTAACCCTTTACTTCCTAGGATATGAAGCTGGTTTACCCTTTACTTCCTAGGATATGAAGCTGGTTTACCCTTTACTTCCTAGGATATGAAGCTGGTTTATCCTTTACTTCCTAGGATATGAAGCTGGTTTACCCTTTACTTCCTAGGATATGAAGCTGGTTTATCCTTTACTTCCTAGGATATGAAGCTGGTTTACCCTTTATTCCTAGGATATGAAGCTGGTTTACCCTTTATTCCTAGGATATGAAGCTGGTTTACCCTTTATTCCTAGGATATGAAGCTGGTTTACCCTTTATTCCTAGGATATGAAGCTGGTTTACCCTTTATTCCTAGGATATGAAGCTGGTTTACCCTTTACTTCCTAGGTTATGAAGCTGGTTTACCCTTTACTTCCTAGGATATGAAGCTGGTTTACCCTTTATTCCTAGGATATGAAGCTGGTTTACCCTTTATTCCTAGGATATGAAGCTGGTTTACCCTTTATTCCTAGGATATGAAGCTGGTTTACCCTTTACTTCCTAGGATATGAAGCTGGTTTACCCTTTACTTCCTAGGATATGAAGCTGGTTTACCCTTTATTCCTAGGATATGAAGCTGGTTTACCCTTTATTCCTAGGATATGAAGCTGGTTAACCCTTTACTCCCTAGGATATGACTGATATTCCATGGGGAACAGTGTAGATCCAACTCAGCCGGCACAGCTGTGCCATCTGATCAGGATCTAAACTGTTTGCTTTTGATTTATTAGCTTATTTCTGACCAAAAAGAAAACAGTGCAGATCTTGATCTAATGGCACTGATGTGCTGGCTGATCTGGATCTGCACTGTTCGCCCATGCGATAAAATGTGTATGTATGGAGTAAGTGCGACCAGTGTAGATCCAGATCAGCCGGCACATTCGTGCCGTCTGATTAGGATCTGCACTGGTTGCATTTTGGCCAGAAATAACCTAATGAATCAAAAAGCGAACAGTTTAGATCCTGATCAGACAGCACAGATGTGCCAGCTGATCTGGATTTAAACTGTTCGTCCATGAAATAAAGATCTATGGAGGAAAGGGTTAAGAGCTCAGACTTAGTTTCATTAATAATGAAGTTCTTGCAGCTTGGTTTGCCACACTGAAGTAGCTGCAGCTTTGGGATGATGGAAGAAGTCTGCAAAGAATGTCTGATCTGATAGATTAAAATAAGAATTGAACCTGTTACTATCGGAACAGGACCAGAATGTTTAGGGGAAGTAAGGCTGAATAGTACTGGATAAAATCAGGCAGTTTTAATCCTAATATAATTAACTAGTATTTGATATACATGATGATTGTTCTAGGGTTTATTTATCCCTTTCCTCCATAAATACGCATTTTTACGCATGTGCGACCAGTGTAGATCCAGATCAGCTGGCACATCCCTGTGGCAAGAGGCTCACAGAAAGCTACTGTGATCTGCACTGGTCGCATTTTGATCAGACGGCACGGATGTGCCAGCTGATCTGGACCTAAACTTTTCGCCCATGCAATAAAGGTTTGTCTGTGGAGGAAAGGGTAATAAAACTGTTTTGTGAACAAAGAGCAAGACTATGTTTTTGGTAGTTTTCATACAAATAAAAGTTTACTGATAGATAATGTAGTCCTGATGATAATTGTTTGATAGTAGATCGGCGGATGAGCCGGCGGCACAGCATGGAGAGGATGGAGCTAATGAAGCTCACGCCGGACAAGAAAGGAGAACTCCCTGCTGGACACGGAGGTGCCAGACCCAAAATACCCCGAGTACAGAAAGCCATGACTATTGCCTCCGAGACGATTATAGCCAAACCATCCAGTATAGAAATAGAGGTAGGAATTCTGAACTGCAATAGACCTTTCCAACCTTTTCTCCTTTGTTCTGACCACTATGGGAATCTGTGCTTGATCCCAATGAAATTTGTAATATGTGCTTTTATTAATGCCCTTAATATGTTTCTAAACTTCAGTAATAGTTTACATGATTTGAAACATTTTCAAGAACTTCCTTTAAATTTTGATGCAAAATGATTGTCAGTTTGGTAACATAATGCCAGAACCAATCATTCTTATTAATTTTAATCAAAGTAAAATGAAGTTTAAGATGTTTTATGTATGAGATTTCTTTTGCAAATTATTTTAGGCTTTGAAATTATCAATATTAGATCTCTGCTTTATAGACGGCAATACATTTCTTGCTCATTTACCAGGCAAAAAAAATCCTGAAAATTGTTGCTGTCTTAAAAGTTATAAAAGTTACCCCGACTCTTATCCCATGTTATTTTCTGTATAATTTTAATTGTTTTAATTGGATGACATTTATTCTTAGAAAATCAACATTTTATGAGAATATGAAGACTATTAGCACTTGACAACTACTAAGTAATATGGTTATACTGTACAAAAATGACCATCTTACAGTATAAAAGAGTAGACTACCTCTACATATTTAACCCTTTCTCATTTAACCCTTTCCTCCCTATAATTGTGCTAATGGACAAAAGTCTTGTCCGGTATAAAAATTGAAACTTTTTGCATGCCAATTTTCAACACAATACTCTTTTAGTGGTACTGGCTTATATTCCAAAATTCCTATTTTCATTGAATGCGTATAAATGTCTTCTTTATATCGATACCAATTAATGCCAGTAGTAATGTGTTGAAAATTGGCATTGTTGGTGTTTACGCAGTTACAAGGATATTATGAAAAATACATACCGGACAAGACTTTTTTCCATAAGTATATATGCCTTTATTGGCAAACAATGTAGATCCAGATCAGCTGGCACATCCATGCAAAAATGCATGTGGGTTAATAGACTATACAGGAAGGGTTAAAAGACTATGTATTATGGTTATATTTGTGTTTTCAGACATTATCCCCGGAGGACGATGGATTCTTTGACCTTCTCAGCAAGTTCCAAGGTCGCCGTATAGATGAGCAAAGATGTAGTCTGGTTCCCGGTGAAAGGAACGGAATCACCAAGTCAGACGATAAGGAGAACCAGCGAACGAAAGCAAAGATTGGTATGACTATCATGGTAGATGTTAGTGGGTGGGGAAAAACCAAGCAGATGGATAATTATCCAATGTTCTCATTTGGACACTATACTATAACCCAGAAATGCAAAAATTTGCTCCACCTCACACTCCACTATTGTTCGGTTGTGTTTGGTTTCTGTTAATGGAGGATTGCTGACAATAAAAAACTTGGTTTTATTCACTAAAGATGTTTAACTGTAAATAAGGCACATAGTTTTATGAAATACGAAAGGCACACACATGGATCATTTATTTTTGATTGTTAGATAAAAACATTGGGGCCAGCAGGAGCAGTGGTTTATGGATTAAGTGTTGGACTCTGTTGAAATTATAGGTTAAAATCACAGCCGGGATAAGATTCTTTTGCAATTTCTTCAGGTTATGTAATGACTGGTTTGAACCCAGGAAGAAGTATGTTGTGCATGATTGTATACATGGTTTAACTGTTTACTCCGCCTTTTTATGCTTGTGTGATCATTGTAAATTCAGATCAGCAAATCAAAGCATTCTGATCTGGATCTGCACTGTTCGCATCTGTCAGAAATAACGTTGTGAATCTAAAAGCGAACAGTGTAGATCCTGATCAGATGACATGGATTTGCCGGCTGATCTGGATCTACACTGTTCACCTATGCCCTTAAAGAGTATATATGGAGGAAAGTGTTAAGTCTTTAATGTTAATTGTGAACAACGAGACATTTTAATTTCAATAGTGTTCACATTAGATAAAAACAGCTTCCTTATAATGCTTATAGTAAAGAGTAAGACTTTCTTGGACATTTGTAGTGTCAACCCCCGATAGTGACAACTTCCTGGATATGGTAGCGGGGATTCAGGGGTCAAGGATGAATGATCAGCGAGCCTCGTTACCACAATTCCCAGGACTCAATTCTCAAGCTGTGATCAATCAGTATCTGCGCCAACGTAACGTACAAGACGTACCTGATGATAACTTCTTCGAAATGCTGATGAGATGTCAAGTAAGTTTTCATTTAGTCCTATCTGTTTAATTCTCATGATGCATAGAATGGGTTTTACTTTTATAACTCTCTAAAATTTTCTCATTGTAAAATCCTATGCTGTGAAGCCATTTTTACTGTCACATGGCAAATGTTATATATCACATGCTAAACTAGATTTTTAAAAATACTAATTTAATTGCCTTATTTATTGTGTAATAAAAAAAAACTTGTGTTAAGGGTATCTTAATAACTACTGACAGAGTACGTAATTTCGGCCACTTTTTGCGTTTTTTTTTTTTCTCTTACTTGATGATGAATTTCAATAAAATTTTGAATGTTTGATCATGGGTACCTATGACATAAGAAAGTATTTAAACTTTGTTAGTTTTTTTTAATGTGTGATTTTATATCACTGGTAAATACATCTAGGATCATTCAGTATTTGACTGTTTAGATTACACTTTGTTGATGATATTTCTACACTAATTATGCATAGATGCAGACATGGGTATGTACATTATATCCTCAAAAAAGATATATTCAGAACAAACAGGTTTTATACATTCATCAAAACCGTTGATTATGCCCCTTACATGTTGGCTACCCACATTGTTACATGTTTAGCTTTTTTTACTATTGCTTTTTTTACTATTCATTATCCTTGTTTAAATTTGCAAGTGACGTCTTCATTTAGATGTATCTAAATATGTCTATGCTGCCTGAAAAAGGTTTACAGTGTTTGTTGGATTTTTAAATTTAATATAAACAATAAGTATAGTAAAACATTATTACATGCTGAACTTTCACTGGGGTTAAAATTCTAGCATTCACACTAGCCTGAGATATGTGAAATTTAAACCCACATTAAATATAATGATACCACAGTATTATACAGTTGTCGGGTGGTGCAGTCATCTACAGACTTGATTGATAAAGGTGCTATATAGGTATCAGTAGTCATGCATTTTTTAAGGGTCATTAGGCTATGTTTGAATTCTCTGAACTGTCATAGCATATTGGTTTCCATGCACTGTGTGGTGGAAGGTTATATAAGCTTTGTTAACCCTCTACCCCTGCTTAATCAATGTCTAGGACCCCCCTTTCTATAGGTCAGAGCCAGTCCATTCATTGTTCTTTGGGGGCTTTATATGCTTTGTTAATCCTCTGCCCATTCAACTCTGCTTAGGGGCTTGTGAATAAGTTCTTAGAGTTTTGTGAAAAAAAAAATTTGGAATTGTTAATAATCTGGACCCTAACAGACCACCATGCTCATGCAAATCTGGGTCTACACTGATCTTAATATGACAAATAATGTGTTTCCAACTTCAGTAGGTAAAATAGGACAAGTTGTGCATCATATAATCAGTATAAACCTTCTTTCGATTGGTAAACCACAGCAGCTTTGGTACATGTATATTTAACCTTTTACACTATAGATACACCTTTTTTAATGCATGTGTTAGCAGTGTAGATCCAGATCAGCAAGCACATCCATGCTGTCTTGATCAGGATCTGCACTATTAGCTGTTTGGTCAGAAATAACCTTATCAAAAAGTGAATGTAGATCCTGATCAAACCCAGAGCTGGCTGATCTGGTCCTACACTGTTCGTCCACACCATAAAGCCGTATGTATGGAGAAAAGGATTAAATACATGTGCAAACTGCTGTTCAAAATCATGTAGACACATTCCACTATTGTTACTTGTAACTTCACAGATATTATCTTTTCACACAACAGTCTATGCATGTAAAAGTTATGTAAAGATACAGTATTATTTGATAATACTTGCACACTAAGACAAGATGAAAGAAGTGTGCTCCATTGTTTCACAAGTACTTACCGTCATTGTTCGAATATAAGCCGCACTTATGTATAAGCCGCACCGCCCCAAACGTGAAAGAACAGATGAAAATGGCTTAACACAATGTATAAGCAGTCAAACCTGTGTATTAGCCGCACCCCCAACTTTTTACTTCCGAATTCTGGGGAAAAAGTGTGGCTTATATTCAAACAATGACGGTAAATTATGAGTGTCTGTCCGTCAATATTTAAAGAAGCTTAACAACTTTGTCTTTAATTGATTACAGGAGGGGTAACTTCTGAGACTTCAGAATGACCGTATTCTTTCCAAGACAGCAACTAACATTCAAAAGGACTTGAATATTATAATAACCCTTTGCTGCACAGAAATACCTGTATTACGTGGGCAAACAGTATAGATCCAGATCAGTTGGCACATCCATGCTGTCTGATCAGGATTTACACTGTTCACTTTTTGATTCATTAGGTTATTTCAGACCAAGAAGTGACCAGTGTTTTTCCAGATGAGATGACACTGATGTGCTAGCTGATCTGGATCTACACTGTTCATACATGCATTAAAACAATTATACACCGAGTAAAGGATTAACAGGAGGGAGTCTAGGAATTCTCATTTATGTGTGATGTACTCAATTCAAAATGATGTTAGAAAGTCATCTGGCAACAATATGGTTCCTACAGAAATGTTTTATCGTCAATTTCTATGAATGTGTTAATATTTGTTGGCCTACATTACATTTGGGATTGATCTGTCAATGAAATCCTTAAAAATAGTGCCCCATAAGTGTATTCACAATATTAGATAACATAACTGATCTATTTTTGGGAACATTTGCAGGGTTCCCGCATTGATGACCAAAGAAGTGCCCTACCCCACAACCGTCAAGCTCCTACTGTACCGGACGAAGATTTCTTCAGTTTGATTCAGAAGGTTCAGTCAAGTCGCTTGGATGGTCAGAGAACCAGTCTACCAGATAAAGAAGACGGTTTACCGGTGGTTCAACCAACACCTGGCAAAAAGAAGAAAAAATAGAACTGATTGTGTGTCTGGACCGTGCATACTTTTACTGAGTGCTATATATACTTTTAAGTACTGAGTGCTTAATACTCATATAGTACATAAACATGTTGACTGTAATAAGGAAATGAGGTGTCTTACTTCAAAGTTTGGTACAAAGTTGCAGTCGGAAGGATACTGGAATATGAAATTCTACAAAATTGTTAGCAGAGAACGTGCTGTCAACTCCTTGTGTGTGCTTAGTCGTGAATTTTAGCAGTTAAAATTCTGTACAAGTTATAGACTATACATACTTTGCTTTTAAGGAGATGAAGCCTGTGAACATACTAGAGGAGAGGTGTTCTTTTTTACATAGCTGTAAGATCATACTGAAAAAACGTGATTTAACTGTTTAAAGAAAAACTCCTTAATGGAAATAAATCACTGACTTTTGCTTAAGTGGAAATACATGTAATCGCTTTCGTCAAATTGTTTGAAACATTTTTCAAGTTTAACATCGGGGCATTCTGAACAGGATCTACAGTTGTAGCTTTTAGATTCCAACAGTACCATCATTGTTCGAAAATAAGCCGCACTCATGTATAAGCCGCACTGCCCCCAAACCTGATTGAACAGATGAAAATGGCTTAACGAACTGTATAAGCAGCCAAACCGGTGTATTAGCTGCACCCCTAACTTTTTACTGCCGAATTCCGGGAAAAAAGTGCGGCTTATATTCAAACAATGACGGTAGTTAGTGTATATCATGATCAGACTGCACAGATGATTTGGATCTACTTTGGTTGTACATGCGCTATTTCCATGGATTACATGGATGAATTTATAGGAGGGTATAAATGTGGGTTTTTTTACAAATGGAATCAGGGCCCAAGATCATAAAACTAAGTTTTGAGATCAGTCTCAAATCTCAAGGATCTGATTGGCTGAAATGGCGACTTGTCGCCATTTCAGCCAATCAGATGCTTGAGATTTGAGACTGATCTCCAGATTTTGTTTTATGATCCTGGGCAAAGATTTGCTTAGTTGAATTGTCCTCTGATGATCTGATATACAGTATTTACACAGGGGTAAGTTTGGAAATTATTGTTGTACTAAAATACAAAGTTTGAATGTACATTCATCTTTATACCATAATTCTGTTAACCCTTTCCTCCATATGTACGCATTTTTACGCATGTGCGAACTGTGTAGATCCAGATCAGCCGGCACATCCGCGCCGTCTGATCAGGATCTGCACTGGTTGCATTTTGGTCAGAAATAACCTAACGAACCAAAAAGCGAACAGTGCAGATCCTGATCAGATGGCACGGATGTACCGGTTGATCTGGATCTACATTGGTTGCCCACACAATAAAGGTGTATCTGTGGAGGAAAGGGTTAAGACTTTTAGTCATGGTGTATTTCCAGCTAGTTATTTTCACATTGTTATTAACTTATGTCTGGTTGCTGCTACAACTGTCTGTGATGTAAATTCTTTGTGTTCATTTTCATAGGTCATCGAGAAAATAGCTGAAGGCATAATTTGCTGACCACATAATTATGTACTAAAATAATCGTGCAGCTTAATGTAGTAAATGTGATACCCAGACTGGATTGTTGTAGTTCTAGATGTTGAAAACCTAATCCAGGTGGAATTTTATTTACTGGATTCCCTATCTTCAGTTGCAGAAATGTTGTTACAGTGATCTGTAATTTTCTGTTTAAAATCTATAAAATTTACATTTGTTATTTCATGTACTGTTATGATCTCCTTTCTATTTCGATATTCAGACACAAATTATGAGTTTTTTACTTAAAGTAGAGAAGCAATTTGTTTTGATACTTTCTGATTACATGTATATGTAAAGGTTGGTACTGTTTTAAACCATGGAATCTCATACAAGCATAATTAATGTTTAGCCTTTAGGTTCCTGTGAAAATAAATCATGATTTTTAGAAATGCCATGTTCATTTTGTTCATATAGTGTTGTTTTTATTAATTATTAGATAACCAAAGGATTTCTTAATGCCTTATTGGCATTTTGCCAAAGTAAGATTTTTGGTTCCTCGAGGACAAGAGCCATAATAGTTTTATTACAAACTTGAATTTCTTTTGAAACAGAATGATAGGAAATCAATATGTTAACCCTTTATTCCTTGGGATATGGCTGTTAAAAAATGGTCGACCCGTGTAGATAAAGATCCGCTAGCATATCTGTGCCATCAGACAATGTTCAATTTAAGATTTGTTAGGTTATTTCGGATGAAGAAGTATCAGTGTAGATACGCAGATATGCTGGCTGATCTGGATCTACAGGAGTCATCCATGTAATAAAAGCGTATAAATCCATGGAGTAAAGGATCAATGACTGATCAAGAAAATAACTAAATACCACAACAGACTTATTTGTGTTTGATGGTTTCACATAATATTTGATAGTTGAAATTTAAGTGTCATAGATTTTGAAGAAGAAAATTTGTATAAATATCTAACCAAAATCTTCTTTTATCATGAAATCTTAATCTTAACTGCCATTACTTATCCCTTTCCTTGATATATACACATTTTTACGCATGTGCAACCAGTGTAGATTCCGTGCCATCTGATCAGGATCTGCACTGGTCGCATTTTGGTAAGAAATAACCTAATGAATCAAAAAGCGAACAGTTTAGATCAGGGATTCTAAAATTTCAAAATCCCAATCGGACATTGGCGCCAAAATTGACATTTCGCCGACCTTGTTCGCACGAAAAGTGATTTCCGGTCTGCACGAACAGCGACTTCCGGTCCCCGCGTTCAGCGTATTTCACTCTACCGACCCCCAGTCCATTTCTTTTTTCCGGCATATTTTCTCGCCGGCGATATCCTACAACCTCTAAACAGATTAATGGTTTTCGAGCTGATGACCGAAATATTCTTTGATGGATTTATAAGAGGGGCACACGACGTTTGAAGTTTACGGCGATCAGCGTCTTTGTTGTAATACACAAGCATTCCATGTATTTAAAACGTGACGTAATGGTTCAAAACAGTTAACTTCAGCAGTGTTCATAGCGATTGTGAAGTGGATTATTTAGTTATTAAAAATGTTTTAACTCTCAGAATTTCGGGAGGCAAGTATTCGTTTTACGTTAATATACGTCGTCACACCATGCTTTCTAAGACTATATTATAGTTGTTTGAAATATTATTCTTTTCCTTACCGGATGTAGTAATTTTTGAATCTACGAACTTACAAGAGTCTGCTTATGCAACTTTACTCAGAGTCGGAAATAAATGTTTATTACTTAGATTTTTTTAAATTTGAAATTTATTTAAATCGTTATAAGCGTTAGTAAGCAAGCCAGTCACTTGATTTTTTTCACATTTAAGTATATATTCATTTGAGCCATTTCAAATTTGTTGTGAAATGCTAACAGTTTTCTTTATATTTGATAAACAACAATTTTCGGTCGTGGGTCTTATAGAATTACGCACATATCGGACTAACACGTCTGTCAATAAAATGCAAACTGTTTTATCGTTTACGTTAATTAACACAACCATTTGTATTGCTACCTTAAATTCTGACGTCAAACAGCCTTTGACTTGCGCAGTCCATTTTTAGAAATTAAATAACCCGCCCGTTGTTAAAATGAGATCGACCACATCCCGTTTCATCTGTGCCGCAGGCTATTCACGGAACGTGTAGTCGTGGTAGTCATGGTAGCAGACTTGTATAGTCTCTAATTGACAGGTTAATAGCTGATTAAGCTGTGAAAAAATGTACATGTAGGTAATTTTGTAACAGTTTGTAGGCCAATATTCATGACCGATTTTTTTAACAAATTTTGAAATTTCAACCGGACATTCTTCCCGAAAATCGGTCAATGACCGGCCTGCCGATAATTTTAGAATCCCTGGTTTAGATCATGATCAGACGGCCCTAGCAATAAAGGTGTACCTATAGAGGAAAGAGTTCATATTTCTTCCTCAAACTTTCAAATTATATTGCTGCTCGTAACAAGGTCAAGAAGATGCCACATTTGTCTGAGTTATGGCCCTTTACCTAACTGCCCTTTTTATATACTGACAAATAACCAGAGGGTGACACAAGTGTTCAACCAAACGGCCTTTTGTTGTATAAGCTAATATATAATAATTTTGGTGCATTTTAGAATCTCTGGGAGAAATGTACATGCTGTTCTAGGGAATATTTTGTGTTATTGTGGTATAACAACCCTTTTCTTTGATATATACGCATTTTTACGCATCTGCGACTAGTATATATCCAGATCGGCCGGCACATCCATGCCATCTGATCAGGATCTGCACTGGTCGCATTTTGGTAAGAATTAATCTAATGAATCAAAAAGCAAACAGTTTAGATCCTGATCAGACAGCAGTGATGTGCTGGCTGATCTGGATCTAAACTGTTCGCCCTAGCAATAAAGGTGTATCTATACAGGAAAGGGTTAACGATTTCCCTGGAGCTATTGATCAGTTGGGCAACCAGTGAAGATCTAGATCAACCTGCAAATCCATGCAGTCTGATTTTGATTTACACTGTTTATTTTTATCTTAGTCAGACATAATTTAATGACTTAAAAAGCAAAGATAATGGATTTAGATCTGATTTGACTAGAATGTAGGCTGTAAAGAAGGGTCTTGCTCCGGCCTGTGCTCAAGGTTATAAAACTGAGTTTAGAAACCAGTCTCAAATCTCAAGCATCTGATTGGCTGAAATGGCGACCAGTTGCCATTTCAGCCAATCAGATGCTTTAGATTTTAAATCTGGTTTCCATTCATAGTTTTATAACCTTGGGACCTGGTTTCAATATCATTCTTTAACACAATATAAAGTATTTTTATATCATTAATATTTTCATGTGTGAAGTATCAACTGGGTCAGGTCACCATGGGTCAAATGCTATAGAACTACTTCAGATGAAAAATTTCCATCTGCTTATCTTTAAACTTGATGAAAATGATTGCAACCATAATTCTATCAAATATCGTATAATGGTGTTTTTTTTCGAGAGCATAATATTTCCGCTTTTTTCAGACTGTCGTGATTTCGCTTAAATAGTTAATGCCAAAAATTCCCAACTTCATTTTTGCAGAGTGCACTATATTGCTAGACTTGCCGTTACTATTTCTTTATGTTTTAGGTTATTTGAGTATATCCCATAGTGCACAAATTTAGAAAACTCCTTGGGCAGGTTAGATAAGTTTCGATTCTATTAACGGTTTGGGAGCCGAAATCATTGGTATTGATGACAAGCTTAAAATCATGGGTAGGGGTAATTTCATACTTTCAAAATTTGTTGCATATACTCTGATTTACAAACAATGCAGATGAGCATTACTTCATAAGCTGTTTAAAAAAGGTATTATAATCGCCCCAGCGGGCTAAAGGATAATTATCACTTCATATCTGCGGTGGTCACAGTCATTATTCTGTTCATAAAAACATAATCACCATTGTTATTAAAACGGATTTCAATTATGCTACAGGCAATTTGGTTTTTAAAAGTTTAATAAAATACATTTGTACCACTGTTAAATGCGCAGATTTCACACCATAGCAAACACTTCTTTTAATAATACTTAATTTTTACAGGTACATTTTCTGGTAAAGGATTTCAAGAACTATAGGAATTTTAATGCCCTGCAACAGTAAAATTGCGAAAAAAATTTTTGCAGATGCAAATTCGCTAAAACTACAAATGCGGAAATTTAAATTATGGCAAAAGCGCGAAAATTATCGATCATGAAAATAACCCATTATACAGTATTCAGAGCTGCCTAATTCACATATGACTGTAGGTTCTCTTGTCAGTCATGTTTGCAATATAAAGAATTAAAATTCTCTAACCCATTTCTCCATCTATATAGGTTTTATCACATATGACCAGTGTAGATCAAGGCCAGAGAATTATGAATACATTGTATGGTGAATTCATTTGTTCAAATGAGAAAGTGCACATGTTCATACAATATATTTGATAGAGTTGATGTTGTCCAGTGCTGTTTATAACTGATTAGAAACATGTATACTTCTTTGATGAATGTGTTTGCCAATATATATATTTTTAAATAATAACAGAACTGCAAATGTATGTTAAATGCTTCCATATCAAGACAGCTATAGCATAGATAGATGTAGATGTAGTCTGCCAGTAGAACATACAGATTGTGCAGCATGTATTTTCAAGTTCTTCAACAGGGCTGAAGGTTATAAAGCTGAGATTGGAAACCAGTCTCAAATCTCAAGCATCTGATTAGCTGAAATGGCGACTGGTCGCCATTTCAGCCAATCAGATGCTGGAGTTTTGAGACTGGTTTCCATGCTCAGCTTTATAACCTTGGGCACTGCATGCTGTTATTCAATTCCATGACATTGCTGTCAGAATTTCTTATGATGCAGTTTTACAATGGAAGAGATCTGGTTTAAATCATTTATACAAGTTTATCATGGGTGCAAACAGTGTAAATACAGCTCATCTGGGCCATCTGATCAGGATCTCCCTTGGTTGCATCTTGATCAGAAATGATCCATTTAATTTGTAATCAAACAGTTGAGATCCTGATTAGATAGTATGAATGTGCAGGCAGATCTGAATATACTTTGATCACCCATGGGGTAACAACCATATACAGGGGCGTAGCCAGCTTTTTACAAGTTGTAGGCACATATAAGGGGTTCCTAATGGCGGTTGTCTCTGTAAAGCAGTAAACAAGTGGAGATTAAATGTAGCAAACTGTAAATAAAGCGTGACAATACAGAGAATTAGAGCGTAGATCTGCATTTACATCTGGCATAGAAAATAATCATTTTCCACAGAAGCCAAAGCATATTTGATTAGAGAAAAACGGCTTGAACCTGCTACCATACCACCCCGTTCTGTTTTTAACTCACCTGTCACATAGTGACAGGGTGAGCTTTTGTGATCACCCTTCGTCCGTCGTCCGTTCACAATTGTTGTCCGCACTCTAGCGGCCATAATTTTTATCCGATCTTCTTCAAACTTGGTCAGAATGTTTATATAATTGATATCTAGATCAAGTTCGAAACTGGGTCATGTGACCTTAAAATCGAGGTCACTAGGTCAAATTACAGAAAAATCTTGTCCACACTCTAGCAGTCTCAATTTTGGTGTGATCTTCTTTAAACTTGGTCAGAATGTTTATCTCAATGATATCTAGATCAAGTTCATACCTGGGTCATGTGACCCTTAAAACTAGGTCAGTAGGTCAATTTAAAGAAAAAGCTTGTCTGCACTCTAGAGGTCTTAATTTTGGTCCGAACTTTGTGAAACTTTGTCAGAATGTTTATCTCATTGATATCTAGGTCAAGTTTGAAACTGGGTCATGTGACCTTGAAATCTAGGTCATTAGGTCAAATTATATAAAAATCTTGTCTGCACTCTAGTGGTCTCCATTTTGGTGCAATCTTCTTTAAACTTGGTCAGAATGTTTATCTCAATGATATCTAGATCAAGTTCGTAACTGGGTCATGTGACCCTTAAAACTAGGTCAGTAGGTCAAATTAAGGAAAAAGCTTGTCTGCACTCTAGAGGTCTCAATTTTGGTTGGATCTTCTTCAAGCTTGGTCAGAAAGTATATTTCGATGATATCTAGGTCAAGTTTGAAACTGGGTTATGTGACCTTGAAATCTAGGTCACTAGGTCAAATTATATAAAAATCTCGTCTGCACTCTAGCGGTCTTAATTTTGGTCTGATCTTCTTCAAACTTGGTCAGAATGTTTATCTCAATGATATCTAGGTCAAGTTTGACAGGTGAGCGATTTAGGGCCAATTGGCCCTCTTGTTATTGTATTTTTGGGACTTTTGAAAACAGCATTTTCCTGTCCAACTTGTAGGCCTGGGCCTACATGGCCTAATAGTAGCTACGCCACTGATATACCATAGAGTAAAGGGCTAATACATAAATACGGATAGAACGATAAGAATTTGATACCACACAATTTTCAAAGGAAACCTTTGTCAGTCCATCTGTCTCCAAAACTGGATGTTGAACAATATAGACCCTGATCTCGGAGAATGGTTCTGCATGCTGATCTGGGTCTATACTGGTCAGTAGAGGGTAGATGTAATAGTAGTGAAGAATTCTCATTCAACATAAATATTCAGCAGTATGTTTTGTAAAACTAGGTTGAAAAGAACAATTGACAAGTTTGCAGGATTTGTCTTCTATATAGACCTCATTGCATGGGTCCAAGTTTAAAATACATCCTGTATTCATTCTTAAATGCAGACCACATTGCATACATGGGTCCATATTTAAAATACAACCTGAACAGCACAGAATTATTGTAATTATTACTGTGGGTTCCTATTGTTTTTAACGCTGTTAACTTTGACATGATTTTCATGTGTATATATAAAAGTCATCGCAGTGTTTGAAGCCATTTCTAATAAAGGTTATCATTAGAAAATAATTATAATAAAATATCATGAACAACACCGTGTTACTTGTTTTTAATTATAATTACTTTGAGTTGTGAAACTTATCACAAATGCTGCAACCATAAGGATTGACTTGCTGTTATAATGGATTCATCAGGATATGAAAAACATTTTGTTTTACATGTGTGAAGAGTGTGAATCTACCTATAAACAGATTGTTTCTTTATTGTTTATAAGTTTTAACCCTTTCCTATACAGATCCACCTTTATTGCTAGGACGAACAGTTTAGATCCAGATCAGCCGGCACATCTGTGCCGTCTGATCAGGATCTAAATTGTTCGCTTTTTGATTCATTAGGTTATTTCTGACCAAAATGCGACCAGTGCAGATCCTGATCAGACGGCACGGATGTGCTGGCTGATCTGGATCTACACTGGTCACACATGCGTAAAAATGCCTATATATACAGGAAAGTGTTAAGCTTGGCTTTTTGAAGAACAGGGGAGCTATCCTACTCACCCTGGCATCCGCATCTGCGTCCATTAAAGGCAGTCGCTACAGTTTCAGCAAAATTTTCCCAATAATAGATTTCATTCAAACTTTGTCTATGTCAAGAACATGATGTTATGCAATGAAAAAACAAATAAAAATGGGACCTTACCGGGGTTACTTGTTATGTCTCCCCCCCCCCCTCTGGGGGAGACATATTGTTTTTGCCCTGTCCGTCTGTCACACTTTCGTTTCTGCTCAATAATTCGAGTACCCTTTGACCCAGAGCCTTCAAACTTCATAGGGTGATAGCCCTTATTGAGTAGAAGAACCCTATTGATTTTGGGGTCAGTAGGTCAAAGGTCAAGGTCACAGTGACCCAAAGAGTGAAAACCGTTTCCGCTCAATAACTCGAGTACCCTTTGACCCAGAGCCTCCAAACTTCATAGAGTGATAGCCCTGATTGAGTAGAAGAACCCTTTTGATTTTGGGGTCAGTAGGTCAAAAGTCAAGGTCACAGTGACCCGAAGAGTGAAAACCGTTTCCGCTCAATAACTCGAGTACCTTTTGACCCAGAGCCTTCAAACTTCATAGGAAGACAGCCCTTATTGAGTAGAAGAACCCTATTGATTTTGGGGTCTGTAGGTCAAAGGTCAAGGTCACAGTGACCCAAAGATTGAAAACCGTTTCCGCTCAATATTTTGAGTACCATTTGACCCAGAGCCTTCAAACTTCATAGGGTGATAGCCCTTATTGAGTAGAAGAACCCTACTGATTTTGGGGTCAGTAGGTCAAGGTCACAGGGGCCCGAAGAGTGAAAACCGTTTCTGCTCAATAATTCGAGTACCCTTTGACCCAGAGCCTTCAAACTTCATAGGATGACAGCCCTTATTGAGTAGAAGAACCCTATTGATTTTGATGTCAGTAGGTCAAAAGTCAAGGTCACAGGGGCCCGAAGAGTGAAAACGGTTTCTGCTCCATAACTTGAGTACCCTTTGACCCAGGGACTTCAAACTTCATAGGTTGATTGCCATTATAGAGTAGAAGAACCCTATTGATTTTGGGGTCAGTAGGTCAAAGGTCAAGGTCACAGGGGCCTGAAGAGTGAAAACCGTTTCCGCTCAATAACTGGAGTACCGTTTGACCCACTCAAAATTCATAGGGTGATAGCCCTTTTTGATTAGAAGAACCCTATTGATTTTGGGGTCAGTAGGTCAAAGGTCAAGGTCACAGGGGCCTGAAGAGTGAAAACCGTTTCCACTCAATAATAGGAGTTCTATTTTACCCAGACCATTCAAACTTCATACGATGGATGTCCTAATTGAGTAGAGGACTCCTATTGATTTTGGGGTCAAAGGTCAAGGTCACAGGGGCCCCGAAGAGTAAAAACTGTATTCGGTCAATTACTGGAGTACCGCTTGACCCAGAGCATTCAAACTAAATAGGATAATAGCCCTTATTGAGTAGAAGAACCCTATTGATTATGGGATCAGTAGGTCAAAGGTCAAGGTCACACGGGTCTGGGCGCAGGGGGGTGGGGGGGGGGCGAAGGGGGGAGACATGCGTTTTTCACAAAAAACATCTAGTTTTTTATAAGATACCGAAGATGTCACATTTTGAACAATTTTTACGATTTTCATAGACTTCTTTGTCGGCATAAAATCATAGAATGTATCACAAGAATATCATAAATTATTCTATGTTTCAGTTAAAAACATTCTAAATTACAAATAAATTGCTAATTATTGCAATACAAATAATGAAACACATATAAAAAATTAAGTATTACCTATTTTACTACAAAGAATTTATTGTCAAATCTTTTCATTCTAAGGGATGTTTTTAAGATTACTTAAATTTAACATAATAGAATTTCACCATATACTACCAATATATTCACCAATGTATAACAAACATTAAAAAAGAAAAATGTAGGTTACCATGTTAATTTGTTCAAAATGGCAATTTCAAAAGGGGGGGGGGTAATTATGTACAAACAAAAAGACTTAAAGGTATCTAGTGTACATCGTTAATTATTACTGTGGTATCATTTTATTTAGCGATGGCTTAATTTTCGCGTTTTTCGCGCTCGGACCAGTGCGCGAATTTAAAACCTAAGCCAAAATTTAACCAATAATCCACACACGTATCCGAAACGAGCTATGTCCGAATAAGTCATGTCTTGGACCGTGAACTGTGTTTTATACATTGATAAAACCCAGATTGGACCGTGAACTGTGTTTTATACATTGCATTTAGACGGTGGTCCTAATAC
The DNA here is from genome assembly GCA_038501625.1 of Corbicula japonica. Lineage (NCBI taxonomy): Eukaryota > Metazoa > Mollusca > Bivalvia > Venerida > Cyrenidae > Corbicula > Corbicula japonica. The sequence goes on from JAZAYU010000016.1 coordinate 4,466,085, forward strand.
TCGTTGAAAAAAACTGTAGCGACTGCCTTTAATATATGGAATAAGCTGTACTAGATGTGAACGTGTTGTGTATGTTGGAGAGACGGGGCGATCACTGAATGAAACAACATATTGCAGATGTAAGACATAGACGAGCGAAACCGGTAGGAGAACACTTCTCAAGTAATGGTCATTCAGAAAAGGACATGGGAGTAACAGTACTAGAAACTATTATTTAGACCGTTCAAGATATTACAGACAGATCAGAGAACTACAATGGATAGAAAGATTACAAACAGAAGCGCCGCAAGGGTTAAATAAGAATGCTAGACTCGGAGTTCTTTGGAGGGAATATATACGAATAAGATGGTTATTGTGAACTTTATTATGACAGATCGAATACTGAAATATATTAAATAACTTTTCTGCATGACGCAATGAACATTCCCAGTTTAACAATTTTAAGTTGAATGTATATTACCGTTAACTTGATTATTTTTATAGATGAGATAACAACCAAACAAATAATTTATTTAAACGCATTGTGAACTAAATACAGTATACACATAGAAACATTGACAAGCAATTACACGCACTTGCAAACTAACACTCGCAAAACACAAATACGAATACACACATAAACACGTACACGTATGAACGAGAAAATATACACACATACACAGGCACATACACGCACGCATGCATGAACTCACAATATTTTAAAGCACACACGCATGCAAGCACATGCATGCATATGCATAAACGCACAAACACATAACCCTATGAGTCAAACACACGCAGAAATACATATGCACACATACGCACACGCAGGTACACATACGCCCAACAACATGTACGCATAATCGCTTATCACGTGCGCATAAGCACGCTAACACACGCGCGCACACACGTAAACTATCTTATATAAAGAACTCACCTATTCGAAACTAAAAGCACAAGTGTACACACCCACAAAATAGCATATATTATGCACGTAGCAATCTAACACACATGCACACACGCACGAGGACAGATGCTTGCTTCTGCACACACATGTGCATACGCGCACAAATCATCATGTACTACATAAACACACAAATTCACTTACGCGCATACTCACATAAAACCAAATGCATGCACACATACATTTGCAAGAACATTAACACACACAAACGTCAACACAATCAAACACGCACGCGCGCACGCGTACACACGCACGCATGAACTATCATGTACACGTAACCCTCTAAGAAACACACACGCATGCACGTGCACCCGCATATGCATGCACACACGTGGACGCACACGCATAAACTATCATGTACGCGTAACCAACAAGACACACACACGCATAAGCATACAAGCACGTGCAGGAACTAGCGTGTACTACATTGCACATTTGAATTCACTTACACGCGAAATCAGGTAAATACACTTGCATGAACACAGAAACACCTATCTACTCATGAACACGCACACGCACGTGCACATACGCACAAACTTTAGTGTACAAATAGGACATGCGCACGCACGTGCACACAACACGCACACACACACACACACATGCTCAAAGATATACGCACACGTATACACACGAAGATGACCGTAACTTTAAGACCATAACTTTAATGTTGATATTTATGTTTTATGAGTTACGTTTTTCGCGCGTCGTGATATGATGATGCCGTCGACGTCAACGTCGGTTGCTTTTATTTCAGGTAATGACTTACATGTATGTAATCAAAATGTAGAAGATTAAGCGATTTGTTAAATTTGATAAAGGCCGTAAGGCCGAAACGTCATATGAAAAAAGCGAAATCAATAATGTTGCACTAAAAGATCTATGAAAGTTTGTGTGCATTGGTTTTGTCCAAGTGGAGTGTAAAGAAAAGTGAAGTTTAAATATCTAACAATGTTGACAGTTGTGTTTCTCACTTACTAGACAGAAAAATCTCTATTTTTAGCCGTGTGAGATTTCCTTATCTCGCATGGCTTTATCTAACACTTTCGTATTATTGCGCACCTACTGGAAGTCGCGCGAAAGAAATAGTTCTCTAAAATTCTTGCGTTTTTTTTTAATTTTAAAGAATTTTGTTTCAATCTTTAAGAAGTAAGTGAGAAAAATAATCAATCATTGGTATTCGGCGAAGACCGCGTTATCCCAACCCTCGGGTAATGCTTTCCAGACGGAAACTCGGCACAGCCTCGTTTTCGTCTGGAAAGCATTACCCTCGGGTTGAGATACCTTGATCTTCGCCGAATACCAATAATAGATTCTCTTTGTCTTTGATGGTTGATATTTTTTATCATTTTTTTGGCTTCCAGCTGAATTTCAAATGATGTTACGATGCTTATTTTATGGTAATCTGAAACCTATGCTGGGCTATGGACTGGCATATCTCAATTGCTAAATCATTTACCACAGACTAATGTATGTCCCGATCTTGAATGTCACCGCGGATGATAGTTTTACAGTTAGTTGTCCGGTTCCGGTGGGTTTTTCATATTTTGTACACAAACTGTTTTATACGGTCGATCTAGGGACGATGTTTTTTGCATATAAGTAGGAAAATATCTCCGCTATAAAATAGAATTTTCGTTTTTTACGTTTCATTTAAAAATCGTCTGCAAATTGTTGACTTATCGCTGTTGTCATTTAGCTAGTTCCGACGAGCATTTGTCGCTTCCGGTGGCAAATGGGTCATATGTAAAAATCATAGCTAGGGGCGCCAAAGGGGATTTCTTTTCATTGGTTCAGCTGCAACACATTGTAATTCATTTTATGAACTTTTTTTTCGTGAAGTAAAATACCAAAAGGTCAACATCTGATTAAATATCACAATGAATAGCTTAGAATTAATGTACAACATACGGTAATATAAGGCTACCATCACTTCAAAATCAAACCTCCAATGGATGTTTCCTTGGAAGTTGATGTTGAATATACCTATGTGCATGTAAATGCAGCTCTTGCGTGGATTCCAGCATTAAAAGAACTGCCTACAGAGCTACACAATGTTACAAGCGACTCGGGGCGCTTTCTGATGGTTGCGGAGGATTTGCTAGTTCTGTGGGATTCCGAATATTACTCACGTATTTCCGGTTGGCGCCTGTTTGCGTCGAAAGGTATGTTGACAATTATTTTAATCAAACATCGATTATATTTGTAGCGATTTCAGAAACATCGATAAACATTAAAGGCAGTCGCTACAGTTTTTTTCAACGAGTAGTACACTACTGTACCACCGTCTAAATGCAATGTATAAAACACAGTTCACGGTCCAATCTGGGTTTTATCAATGTATAAAACACAGTTCACGGTCCAAGACATTACTTATTCGGACATAGCTCATTTCGGATACGTATGTGGATTATTGGTTAAATTTTGGCTTAGGTTTTAAATTCGCGCACTGGTCCGAGCGCGAAATGCGCGAAAATTAAGCCATCGCTAAATAAAATGACACCACAGTAATAATTATCGATGTACACTAGATACCTTTAAGTCTTTTTTTTTTTTATACATAATTACCCCCTCCCCCCGTTTTGAAATTGCCATTTCGAACAAATTAACATGGTAACCTACATTTTTCTTTTTTATTTTATGTATCACAAATTAAGGAAAACCTTTTGCAAGTTTTATCGCCGATATCCAGATCTAATTCATAAATACAGCTGCAGTTTAAAATCACTATTGCAACAAGGAATTTCACAACCAGTTTTTTATGGAGATTTAATTTATAAACTTAAGACGATAAAAGGCGATGTTAATTTCTCCCGGTTATTCGTAAAAACCATCTGTAAATTTAAAAAGAAAGGTTACCAACATGATATTTTACAGCGCTCTGCAGGCCTGGTGATTAACCCATCTACAGTTGATCATAATGCTTACCTCTTTGGTTGCACGACGGTGGCAGGGGTTTAAGAGTTTATGAAGGTTTATGGGGAAATCTTTTCTTAAAAGAACCTAGAAGCTCGATTTGTTTCTTTTATCCCTGTCATCGTGTTCTTGCTGGTTTTACTCCAGGTGCTCTGGTCTCGGTAAGATCATTGAGTACCCGCCCTTTGGCTTTGCAATGCTATTAAATTCTTATGTTTATATGTTTGTATGCTTTTGCTTGCAACATTGTTGAGCTGATGGGTGGGTTGGAGTTATTTCACCAAGACAATTTGTACTTGTTTTGTGATACGATAACCTGTTGGGGCAAGTGTGAGGTTGGTGCACCCTAGAACCTGGTTTAAACCCCCAGTGGCAATTTGTTTTGCCACTGACCGTTCCAAGGCGGTAACCCCTCTGGTTCTCACTTTCGTTATTTGTTTGTGGCGTCCATTTTGAAACTGATTTTTGTAATACCATGCTCTCTTTTCCTCTCTACTTTTTGGCTGTGTGGGGAGGCTGTGTATGCTGGATGTGGCCATTCCTGATATGCATATTTCATTTTTTTTGTTTTACTTTGGTGAATATATTGGTAGTATATGGTGAAATTCTATTATGTTAAATTTAAGTAATCTTAAAAACATCCCTTAGAATGAAAAGATTTGACGATAAATTCTTTGTAGTAAAATAGGTAATACTTAATTTTTTATATGTGTTTCATTATTTGTATTGCAATAATTAACAATTTATTTGTAATTTAGAATGTTTTTAACTGAAAAATAGAATTAGTTATGATTATCTTGTGATACATTCTATGATTTTATGCCGACAAAGAAGTCTATGAAAATCGTAAAAATTGTTCAAAATGTGACATCTTTGGTATCTAATAAAAAACAAGTAACCCCGGTAAGGTCCCATTTTTATTTGGTTTTTCATTGCATAACATCATGTTCTTGACATATACAAAGTTTGAATGAAATCTATTATTGGGAAAATTTTGATGAAACTGTAGCGACTGCCTTTAAGTTCCACATTTTACATTCATTTCGTAATCCGTTTACACACACTTTCAGCTTTTCATCTATTATGTCAACTCTTCTTGAACACATCTCGCATACCAAGCAACCTTCTTTACATGTTCGTTTTTTGCTAACCTGTCTTGTTTAATTTACCATGGACTAGAAGATCTCCGATATTGCGATCTCTCCGGAAAGCAACTATCGGCGGCTGTTTAAAACACTCACTCATTCTCTCTGACAGCTGCAGCAAATTCATATTCTTTCTCACTATTCCATTTATATCTGGCAATTGGCTTCCATATCTAATAACTAGCGGGACTCTCTCCATAGTCTTTTTTTCTTTGCTCTTCGCTTGGAGTAGTAACTCTCTCTTCTGGTTATCTGCTCTCTGAAGCTGGTTTTCTAAACACTTCCCACTATACCCTCTTCTCCTTAAGTGTCTTTTCAACTCATCTCTTCGCAGTCTGTAATCTTTCTCATCAGTGCAGATACGTTTCGGTCGAACTCCCAAACCACAGGGTATGGCCTTTTTAACATTATTCGGATGGTTTGACTGCTTATCAACGTACATTTGCTTATCCATTGGTTTTATGAATAAGTCAGTTACTATTCTGCCCTCCTTTGTTTTAACCCATGTGTCCAAAAAGTCTATCTCTTTTCTTTACCATCTGAGCTCAACTTGTATATTTGGGTGGATTTTTTAGCATGCTCCTTGAATTCTATGAGTCTTTCTATCCCGTGTAACCAAAGACCATATCCGTCATCTATATATCTTTTGTAAAAGAGAAGGGTGTGTTCGGCTTGCAGCAATTTTTCATCCCATTCTCACATGTAGCTGCATGCAAAATTCCGACCTAACCTAGAACCAATTGCCACTCCTTCTGTCTGTATAAACATTGTGTTATTGAATTCAAAAATATTATTATTTCACCGAGTCTATTTAGGAAGTCTGTCGTGTCTCTGATGTAGCTAGAGGTCGTTTCCACATATTCATTCAAATCCCTGTCCGCCACTTCTGCCATCCTCTCAGTTGGTGTTCCTATCCCGCTAACTACTTCGAAAAGGATTGCCCTTCTTGTGTAGCTTAGGGTTTACATTGAGTTTACCAGGTACAGGGTACTTTGGGATGAGAAAATCTCTTGGTTGCGCGGAAATCAGTCCTTCCCTTAATAGTTTATTAGCAACTGACTACTTTCCAAACGGTCTTTCCCAAGTATGTGCTATCTACCTTAACGCATGTTTTACTATCATTCATATCTTTTTCTAGAGTCTTAAACATTAGTGTCAAGAACGACCAAGTCAGACCCCTTATCGGCCGGTCGAATAATAACGCGTTGTCATTCAATAATCTATTTAAAGCTTTCTGTTCATCCTTAAATAGATTTCACTTTATATTTGACTTTAACCCGCTGATGATTTCATTTGTAACAGTGTCAATGTATTTGTCTAGGCACTTATCTCTCCCAGGTTCAGGGGCGAAGAAACTTTCTTTTTTTCATCCACGGTAGATCTTCATTAACTTGATTTGCTCTTGATTCTTTATCATGAAAACACACTCTTAACCGCATTCGCCTTTCCCATTCTGCTAAATCACTATGTGTCTTTGCAACATCTAATGAATTTCTAGTCGGTATAAACGAAAAACCTTGACTTGAGAGCTTCATTTCTGTCCGATTAAGTGTAAGGCATTATAGGTTTGTTACGATATTTGTGATATCACATTCGTTATCCTTATCTATTAAGTTGTTAACGCTTTGTTTCTTACATATCTCCTGTTTAGCATCGCCCATGCCTATCTGTTTACCAATTTTTGTTCTCATGGCTAACGGTTTTTTTATTTACATTTATATTCTCTTTGAACCTCACATTCACATTATTTCCGTAAAAATCAGTGCATACCTCTGAACCATCATTATTATCATCACTGCAAGGTTCTCATTTTTGCTTTTCGTGCAAGTTAATATAAAAACATAAAAAAATCATGTAAAAAGAAATTGTATGGTATTTTGAACACCTTCACAATTATAGCGACAAATTTTGCCGCATAACCCATAAGGCCTTCTTACATTTGGGTCAGATATGCATGCATATTTGACCCATATGAACTTTTTACATTTCTATCTCACAAGTCAGTTTGTGTGTTGTTAGTTATGCATACATTACCTATTTAGCTGCTACGACCTTTCAAACTGTGCTTTTAAAAGGCATGTAATTTAAAGTAATTTTATGTGAATTTTATACATCCAAGCCAAGTTTCCATGCATAATATTTTCCACTGTAGAACGATGTGGAAAAGTCTCTATCATGACTTGTTAGGTACATTGTACATGTATTTGTGTCGCCCCATTTTATTGATACACACAAATTTCTGTTTTGTTTGTCTATCTGTCTTGAAAACGTATCTTTGGCAATAACAATATTTCTTTACCACTTTGTATTGGCTATAACTTTGACATTTGTTTATGTTGATTCTTTCAACTATTAGTTATATGTTCCTAGACAGTATCTAATGGCAACACAAGTGTTCAAATCGAGGGCTTTGCGCAAAGCTGGCCAAAGTCATTTTTTTCACAAAATCACTTTTTACATATTCATACCGTAATCAGTAAGATATATATTATGTATATATTAGTTTATATTATATTTTCACTGTTGTTTGAAACTATTGCTAAGAAACAAACAGGTTTATCTAAGAACATCAATCTGCATGGAGGCAGTATCTTACAAGATAAAAGTTTTACATCATCAGTCCGGTTATTTCTGGATCACTCCTCGTATGACAAATATGCTATTGTTTCCTCCGACTATGATACATTTTCAGTTAGCTTGATGCAAAGTCTGTCTGAGATATTCAGGTCCAACTTGAGTTGTACTTGTTTTGCGCTGAAATTATTTGTGAATCCCAACTGAATATCTCAGATAGACTTTGCATCAAGCTAACTGAAAATGTATCATAGCCGAAGGAAACAATAGCACAATTCTTATACGAGGGGTGATCCAGAAATAACCGGACTGATGACGTAAAACTTTTATTTTGTAAGACGTTACAATAAAATATAGTTACAATAGAAGTGTAACTATTGCCCGAGTATACAAATAGAAAAAAGCTATCAGAATAATATTTCCCTTCCTACTAGCCTGTTTCCGTAGCGACGAGTGTAATGGTTAGCGGGGCAGTTCTTTTTTTTGCACATAAAAATAATTGTGGCTAAATAATATGCTCACTGACACGCATTGTGTTTGTCGACAGTCGCTGTTTTTCTGTTACATGTGAATTTCGTCAATGGCGTCATTTGAGAAATTCGAACCGCACGTAATTGTCTAAATCCATTTTGAACTCGGAATTTCTCCGACGAAAAGCAGTATGAATGATAAAGAAATTATGGACGGAAAAGCAATGTCCTAGGCGCAAGTTCTTGAGTGACAGATCTAAGAAGGAAAACGTTTCGTTGATTTTGCTTGGCACCAACACAGAGACCAATGAGAGAAACAGAAAAAAAGGAAAAAAAAAAGAAAATGCTGTAAGTAAAAGTCCATTATTAAGAAATGTATAAGAAATAAAATTACAGTAAAATTTACAAAAAAATAGATATTGCTAATCTTTTGATTTGTCATACAAGAATTGGAATTAAATTTTTGATCTGTACATTTAAATTATAACGTTTACCTTTGAAATTAATAATTCCAACAAATTGAAAATACAATTATTTTTTTAGCTGAAATATACACAATACACCTGTTTAGGCCCCAACTAATGGCGCATTTGAAGTTGCAGTACAGAAGCATGTACTATACACTAAAGCATCTTGGTGTCTAGTTCTAACCATTGTTTCTTGTTTAGGACAAACTCATTCTTTTATCTGGGGATCAAACGCCGCTGAACATGGAATGGTATTAATCCAAAATACCGCATTGAAGGTTCCATGTTCCCCATGATATACATTCCATCGTTTAGGATAGATCAAAATTGTACTGTTTATTGGTGTAAATATTGAGTTGCACTTAACCCGGGGCTAGGCGATGCGGGCAGTAATATGCATTTCCATTACTGTACATGAACAGGATTAATCAAACCGAACCTGCAATATTTTCATATTTGTCGTGTTCGGTGGCTTTCAAAGTCCCCTTTTCATCTATTGACTATTTAAAAACAGTATTTATTAAAATTAATAATTTATTGTTTAAGGTCTTAACAGGGTATTATATGAACCTGGACTCGCTTATTTAATCTGGAATATACATATTTTCTGTGGGTAACTTACCTACCAAGTTGGCATGCATGCATGGTCCACCAAGTTGGCATGCATGCATGGTCCACCAAGCAGACATGCATGGCCTACCAAGTAGGCATGCATGCATGGTCCACCAAGTTGGCATGCGTGCATGGCCCACCAAGTAGGCATGCATGAATGGCCAACGAAGTAGGTATGAATGCATGGTCCAAGTTGGCATGCGTGCATGACATGCGTGCATGGCCAACCAAGTAGGCATGCACGCATGGTCCACCAAGTTGGCATGCATGCATGGCCCACCATTTTACCTATTGAAGCTGTGCTGGAATACCGATTAACCCAGTGATATTAGCATTCAAGATAATGTGTTTTAATGAAGTTGAATCCAAAGGTTGAGATTACTACTGCAGGTTAAGATACATTGAATGATATTTTAGGATGTGCTCTATTATTACAAGGATTGTCTGAATTTCGAGTGCTTTGTAATGAACTTTGACCAATTGCAAATTGCTATTCTTATTTTAGTGTCTTTAATGGTTCATTATTTTACACTTATATTGTTTTAACTTGTAAATAAGAATTTGATGATGCACTTACTATACTTTTTTTCATATGAATCCAAGTCAATTATTTAAATCGAGAAGCATAAGTAACTCACAACCAATCAGCATGTTGTGTTTGATGCAGCCTATTTTGTATAACACTCGCTCTAATTGCAGTGTTCTTTGCATAATTTTATTGTTAATTTTGACCTACCTTTTGAACCGAGATAACCAAGGTTCGAAAACTATCGAGACACAATCAAGACAATCATTCAAACAAAGTGTGACAATAATCCGTTAAAAATTGTAGTCTTAATCACGTTAACAAAATAAAATTTTTGAACCATTAACCTTCGGCTAATGTGTGTTGAAATATATCAATGTGTACAACTGATAAATTTAAGAATTCATATTAATGTGAGTATCTTCTGGTACAAAATACAATTCACCCATTTCAGATTCACACCAATGAATAATCCAAATGTTCATTCTTACATAGTTGAAAGGAATTCATGAATTCATGATCAATTCAAATCTTCAATGTACATGTATTACATGTTATGTTTATCCATTGATTGGGAGATTGTGTTTTCTGAAAAAGGCTATTCCTGATATGCCTCTTGTGTTATGTCATTATAAAATTTCTTCCGAAAAACTAGTATACTCCAGTAGTAACCCCCATGTCCGCTTTTTCGTTAATTTTTTTGTGGTGTATTTGAATTTGATCATGGTATAAATGCATGCTCGTTTCTCTAACTTGCAGATTCTTGTGGAGGCTGTTTTTTTTTCTATTTTTTCTAAGTGTTGCTAATCCAGCTATTCATTTTTTTTCTAATTGAATCACGTAATTTGATACCTGGTTTCTGACATGTTAAGGTGATAAACCACCCGGTGTAAGATTAAATCTCTATAACCGTTAAGAATCGAGCGAAATTACTTCTATAGATCTTTCGCTCTGTCCTCTCGACCGATTTTGACTGCTCTCGTGGTTGGCCTCCAATTAATGATCTTTCCTCCCTTGTATCTCATCATACTTAACTGGTCTTCATCTAAATATTGTAGCCTGTAAATGACCTTATTTCGGTGATGGCATTTTTCTGTGTATTGTAATGAGTGATAAAGCGTGGTGGTGTTGCATGTGTGCATTTAACTTTCATATATTTTGGGGGTTAAAATCAATAGCTGCATCCAAATTTACTCATCACATGTTCTTAATAATTATTTGAAGACTGCCTATACACCTAACGTTGTACGTTTTTCCCATGCAAATGGAAACATAGGAATAAATAATAACTTTTTGAGATAGAATGAGGGCAAATAAACAATCTTACTCACTTTAACGTGAGTAAATTAATTATTTCTCATAATACGTAAAAAACACAAACATAAACTAGGATTAGGTCGTTGTATTCAGCGGTAATATACATTAAAATTTTCAAATGTCTGTATAGTCCAAGTGCAAGTTGCTCAAAAACTATCCAAACAGAGGTAGAATCTGTGCGAACCGTCCGAATGAAAAGCTGACATCAGTAGCCCTGGCTATTTACCTGTCCAGCAGACGAACGGAAAACTTTCAATACATCTGGATAAAGCTTCATCTAATTGTACCACTCGAACCTGAAACTAGTGTATGGCCTTAAAATATCCATATTTCTTACATGATAAATAAATATATTGTTTATGACTAAGAGAAAACACCAAACTCGAAACACCTGAAACAAAAATAAACACTTTAATTACACCGATTTTTCGATAAATCCTCTGAAAGTTCTGTTAAACATCGACAGTCATCCAAAAAATATTTACAACCTATAGGGCGGGTGGGCGGGTGTCGACATGTTTACCGCTGAATAGAAACGCCTCGAATGGTGTACACAGATAAAACCAACACTTAAATAGCCTAATCGCACGAGATACACGCACCTTTTCCCTCCACACTGACAATTACCGTCAAGTTCGTATTATTCGAAACGGAAATAATTTCATTAACTCACTTTAACGTGAGTAAATTAATTATTTCCTTATCTCATAATACGTAAAAAACACAAACATAAACTAAGATTAGGTCGTTGTATTCAGCGGTAATATCGAATCAAACAAAGAGAGACAACTGATGAGCACTGCAGTTGAAAGGCATTTACATTTTATAAAAAAGAATTCTTAACAAATTGTCACAAATCTTGTAACGTATACATGCGTCGTTTCAACCTTTGAAAAGATTGTACTTCATACTATCAACAAAAACGAAAACAAATTTACTCATTTAAAACTTCACCAAAATATTTCTGGAACCATCACGGACATCTCAGCCACTGTCAAAAACAATTTTTAGCACTTGTTTTGTTAACACCAGGTCTACACCAAAGTAGGTCTCAGGATCGTGTCATCAATCTACAAATCAACTGAATATTCATAAACCACATAAACTACTTATTTGACACACAACGGCACCAGAGAACGTGTATCAAACATAACAACAATACAGAAACCACGAACCACACAACAATGAGTTCAGGGAATATATCAAACACATATTACACAATTAACACAAGTAACCACAAACCAACGGCATCTGTGTGCGTATACACCAGACACATATACATATACAAGACGACAACAAGTACTGGGTACAATTTTACTCAACAAACAAGAAAATGCACAGGCTGCATAACTGACACTGCAAACAAACAGCAACAGTGCGTATACAAGACGACAACAAGAACTGGCTACAATTTTATTCAACAAACAAAAAAACTGCACAGGCTACATAACTGACACTGCAAACAAACAGCAACAGTTCGTATACAAGACGACAACAAGAACTGGCTACAATTATACTCAACAAACAAGAAAACTGCACAGACTACATAACTGACACTGCAAACAAACAGCAACAGTTCGTATACAAGACGACAACAAGAACTGGCTACAATTATACTCAACAAACAAGAAAACTGCACAGGCTACATAACTGACACTGCAAACAAACAGCAACAGTTCGTATACAAGACGACAACAAAAACTTGCTACAATTTTACTCAACAAACAAGAAAACTGCACATGCTACATAACTGACACTGCAAACAAACAGAAACAGTTCGTATACAACATACTTGGCACCGGGGGCCACACAACAACGGCACCGGGGGCCGTGTTCTCAAACACATAACATACAACATACTTGGCACCGGGGGCCACACAACAACGGCACCGGGGGCCGTGTTCTCAAACACATACAACATACTTGGCACCGGGGGCCACACAACAACGGCACCGGGGGCCGTGTTCTCAAACACATAACATACAACATACTTGGCACCTGGGCCACACAACAACGGCACCGGGGGCCGTGTTCTCAAACACATCACATACAACTTACTTGGCACCGGGGGCCACACAACAACGGCACCGGGGGCCGTGTTCTCAAACACATACAACATACTTGGCACCGGGGGCCACACAACAACGGCACCGTGGGCCGTGTTCTCAAACACATAACATACAACATACTTGGCACCGGGGGCCACACAACAATGGCACCGGGGACCGTGTTCTAAAACACATACAGCATACTTGTCACCGGGGGCCACACAACAATGGCACCGGGGGCCGTGTTCTCAAACACATACAACATAAACTTAGCACCAGGGGCCGTGTGTCAAATACAACACATATAGGCACTGTATCACACACCAATAGCACTCGGTGTTGTCTTGAAATTAAGCATCTCTAGAAAAACATTAACAATTAGTTATCGTTACTTTTCAACTATGTAACTTCCCAAAATATTCTATTCATTAAAATAATAATTTCTAAATCGATGAAGTTAAAATTGGTAGCATTTTCTCAACTATGCATAATTCAAACGATAGTATTTACTACATACCAAATCCAAACTCAACGATACTAAAAGTCTGCCTGCAAGGTGTCTTTCGCATTAACCATGTCATTGAGAGTATCTCACTAAAACATTTGCACTCACCGTAGCTTCTCAGGTTGGAAAAAAAAATCCAAAGTTATTCTTATCATTACACTGAAATTGTCAGTTTTGGCTTCGAAAATTCATTAAAGATTGAATAAGACGCTGTTAATTACATCATCTCAAATGCCATAAATGCATTCTTTACAAACATAAAGTGATCTTAAAGGAACTGAATATTCATAAACCACCTGAACTGCTTATTTGACAACAGCACCAGGGACCGAGCATCAAACACAAATACAACACAGAAACCACGGACCACACAGCAAGGAATACAAGAGGCATATCAAACACACCAGAAATCACAAACCAACGTCATCTGTATGTAAACACCAGGCACAATTTCAACATAAAACCACACAACAATGACACAAGAGACCTTTTTTTTCAAACGTATACCAGACGACAACAATAACTGGCTTTGAATGAACACAACAAAACCAGGAATAATTCACAGGCTACATTAATAACACTGCAAATAAACGTCAACAGCTCATACACAACACAGCTGGCACCAGGGGCCACACAACACGGCACCGGGGGCCGTGTTCTCACACATACAACACAAACTTGGCACCGGGGGCCTCACAACAGCGGCACCGGGGGCCGTGTGCCAAACAAAAAAACAACACATATAGGCACTGTATCCCACAACAATAGCACTCAAAAATAGCTCTAGAATAACATTTACATTTAGTGATTGTTACTTTCAACTATGTAACTTCCTATAATATTCTATTTAAAAACATAATAAATTCGATGATTTTAAAATTGATAGCATTCTCTCAGTAATGCTTAAATTAAAAGATAATATTTCAACATTACAAATCCAAACTCAGCGATACTAAAAGTCTGCGTACAAGCTGTCTTTCGCATTTACCATGTCACTGGGAGTCTCTCACTAGTCATATTATTTGCACTTACCGTAGCTTCTCCAAACCGAAAACAAATGTAATCCAAAGTTATCCTTATACATTGAAAATCTCAGTTTTTGCTTTGAAAAATCATTAAAGATTGAATATTAAAGCTGTTAATTACAATTTTTTAAGAAATTCTATATTGCAATATTTATCAAAAATATAGTGATCTAAAAATTAATTCCGATTTTTATTTCAATATTTTAGAACAAATTAAATAGCGTTATAAAAGTCTAACCAGACATTATAACTTCCTGTTCTAGCAATTACACTTTTGCCTGCTCTTAAACATCTGTTTTCAATTAGAAATATAAAATATAAAAGTCCACAAAAAGTTTCAGAAAAACTCAATGTCCGACCTTTTGATACCCAGTACTTCACGTATTCTAAAGAAAACAGCAAATGCTAACAAGAGGGTCCAAGGGACCCTGGGTCGCTCACCTGCGAACATCTGTTCAATGGTTCGGACAAAAATTAAGACCACTAGAGTGCGTACAAACTTTTTCTATAATTTGACCTAGTGACCTAGATTTCAAGGTCACATGACCCAGTTTGGAACTTGACCAAGATATAATCGAGATAAACATTCTGACCAAGTTTGAAGAAGATCACATCAAATTAAGACCGCTAGAGTGCGGACAAGCTTTTTCTACAATTAGACCTAGTGACCTAAATTTCAAGGTTACATGACTCAGTTTCGAACATGACCTAGATATTATTGGAATAAACATTCTGACCAAGTTTGAAGAAGATCTGATAATAATTACGACCACTAGAGTGCTAACAAGCTTTTTCTATAATTTGACCTAGTGACCTAAATTTCAAAGTCACATGACCCAGTTTCGAACTTGACCTAGATATCATTGGGATAAACATTCTGACCAAGTTTGAAGAAGATAAGACTAAAATTACGACCACTTGAGTGCGGACAAGCTTTTTCTATAATTTGACCTAGTGACCTAGATTTCAAGGTCACATGATCCAGTTTCAAACTAGACCTAGATATCATTGGAATAAACATTCTGACCAAGTTTAAAGAAGAACGGACCAAAATTACAACCGCTAGAGTGCAGACTAGCTTTCTTTTAATTTGACCTAGTGACCTAGTTCTAAGGGTCACATGACCCAGTTACGAACTTGACCTAGATATCATTAAGATAAACATTCTGTTCAAGTTTAAAGAAGATTGCACTAAAATAAAGACTGCTAGATTGCGGACAAGCTTTTTCTAAAATTTGACCTAGTGACCTAGATTTCAAGGTCATATGACCCAGTTTCGAACTTGACCTAGATATCATTGAGATAAACATTCTGACCAAGTTTGAAGAAGATCGCATCAAAATTTAGACCGCTAGAGTGCGGACAAGCTTTTTCTATAATTTGACCTAGTGACCTAAATTTCAAGGTTACATGACCCAGTTTCGATCATGACCTAGATATTATTGGGATAAACATTCTGACCAAGTTTGAAGAAGATCTGACCAAAATTACGACCACTAGAGTGCGGACAAGCTTTTTCTATAATTTGAACTAGTGACCTAGATTTCAAGGTCACATGACCCAGTTTCGAACTTGACCTAGATATCATTGGGATAAACATTCTGACCAAGTTTGAAGAAGATCTGACCAAAATTACGACCACTAGAGTGCGGACAAGCTTTTTCTATAATTTGACCTAGTGACCTAGATTTCAAGGTCACATGACCCAGTTACCAACTTGACCTAGATATCATTGGGATAAACATTCTGACCAAGTTTAAAGAAGAACGGACCAAAATTACAACCGCTAGAGTGCAGACAAGCTTTTCCTTTAATTTGACCTAGTGACCTAGTTTTAAGGGTCACATGACCCAGTAAAGAACTTGACCTTGATATCATTAAGATAAACATTCTGACCAAGTTTGAAGAAGATCGGACCAAAATTACGACCACTAGAGTGCGGACAAGCTTTTTCTATAATTTGACCTAGTGACCTAGATTTCAAAGTCACATGACCCAGTTTCGAACTTGACCTAGATATCATTGGGATAAACATTCTGACCAAGTTTAAATAAGAACGGATCAAAATTACAACCGCTAGAGTGCAGACAAGCTTTTTCTTTAATTTGACCTAGTGACCTTGTTTTAAGGGTCACATGACCCAGTTTCGAACTTGACCTAGATATCATTGAGATAAACATTCTGACCAAGTTTGAAGAAGATTGGACCAAAATTCTGTCCGCTAGAGTGCGGACAACAATTGTGAACGGACGGACGGACGACGGACGAACCCCCCTCACAAAAGCTCACCCTGTCACTACGTGACAGGTGAGCTAAAATAGATCAAGTCACATCTCTGAAATCTCATAAGGAACTGCCTTCCGAAACGAATACTTAGTACTTCATGTATTCTAAAGAAAACAGCAAATACTAAAGTAGATAAAGTCACATCTCTGAAATCTCATGAGAAACTGCCTCCAAAGCGAAGTTAAAATTAAGGTTTAGCCATTTCAGTAATAAGTAATTCTTTTTTACAAATAGGCTTAACTATCTTACGAATACATCCAGAGAGACACATTTTCAACCAATTATCCTCACACGGATTTTCAAACGTCTGCTATATGATTTCACAATGAAATATCAGGTTAATTTTGATTAACCAACCTTTTTTCTGAATAATCTTCAATAAATACATAGCTACCGTTACCGGCGAAAATTACAGACTGTATAAATGGTTTACTTTTAACCATTGTTGAAAATTCTTGAACGTTAAGGTAAAAATACAAACTTTAGATTCTTCCCTTCCAGAATACAAAGCGTCCTTGACCTCAGACAACAGCATCAGGATCTTCAAAGCTGGCGTGGCAAACACTTGCAACCTCCTATTTATCAGTATGGAAGACGTCCTATATTAATACTAATAAAATACATGTAAGCAAGAGTTAACAAATACATACAAAAAACAACCATTACGTGATCTTACCGGAAGAACTATCTGTAAATATTATACACATGGTTTACATTATGGTCTCAATATTACAAACAAATCAAATGGCATATTCTACAAATTTACCATTTCATACAACTGACTGTATTTAATGTATGACTCGTATGTTTCAAGAATCAAATGATAAAACATAACCAAACTTAATTATATCCTTAAAGAGAAAGGACTATGTATACTGTATATTGTACACGCTTTACATGTGCAACTGTACTTAAAACGGTACATCTATCCCTCATTACTAGTTATGTTTTTATGAAACCCATCTGATTGTTTAAAATGTACATTCACTTCTTAACTCATAATTACAATTACATTCGGGCCTCTATTACAACACTTCATTAAATATAAAAAAACAGCTATTTTAGTATTGCTGATCTTGCTTCCCTCATGCCAAATCACCATTTCCATTTACCGCCAACTAAAATAACCGATCTCTATAACTTCTTTTTTGGCTTAAATAATTTCTGTACAAAAAGCCAAGCATCATTTTAATCTTCCTTTTACAAAATGGTCCACAACAGTTACACTATTTTCAAACAAAAGAAGATACCCGGTTTTCTAATTTAACAAAAGCCGATGAAATGAAACAGTACTTATCACAAAATACTCTTAGTTTCTGGCACCCAACGTTTGGTTCCTGTTAAATCAGCGGCGCAACCACTGGCGAAGTGCCCTACTTATTTGACTTGTAACAAATGACTTCGTTCCAATGGAGAAAGCTCCCAGTTGCCATATGTCCTTGTTGACTGCCACGTGATCCTTTAATGCGTCGAAAAGGCTTTATTCTGACACTCTCTGCTGTCTATTCTGTCTCAAACTTCAAACCTTCAGTTCACTGAATCAAGTTTTAAAAAAGCGTTTGCAACTCTCCGAGTAAATTGCTACATGTGTTCTTCTTGCCGACATGTTTACCGCTGAATAGAAACGCCTCGAATGGTGTACACAGATAAAACCAACACTTAAATAGCCTAATCGCACGAGATACACGCACCTTTTCCCTCCACACTGACAATTACCGTCAAGTTCGTATTATTCGAAACGGAAATAATTTCATTTAAATCAGTATGTATGATAAAAAATTAAGTTGAATTAAAATCAAGTTCAACAGGTTCGACCAAAAGCAGCATGAAACTGGATATTTTACCTGTGATTCCGGAATCTGAATGATGAGCTATGTGAATTGTGGTTGGAATTTAAATGGTTTGAACTAATCTGTGCATTTTTTGATATTTCTATGACGTGTTTTAGGCTAGCTGTTAGTTTTAAGAAGAGTGTACTTTTAATATTCATATTAAAATATTTCTCTTTGTTAGAATGCTATATTGTTATGTTTTTACTACTGTGTTTGATCAACAGAAAAGACAGGCCCAAAATAGGAAAAAGTAGGAAAAGTAGGGATTAGTTGAAGGCCTGTGTATTACCAAGCACACACTAATACAAAAGATAAACCGTTTACATGAGAACTCTGAATTTCACGGACAATATACCAAAAACAACTCGCACCTGAAACAAGTATATGCTGGTCTACAATCATAAGTGTCAATTCGTCAAAATAATGTTAGGGGTTTCAAGAAATTCAAGAAAAACTTACTTCGTGGTCTACTTCCGTTTTGAAGGTCAAAATATTTTGATGTACTATTTAAAATTTCTCACTTAATTTTGACAGATGACCGAAAAATATTGTTAACAAGTGTTTACCCGATATCTGACGTTTAAAACAGCCATTCCAGAGTTCTTGTGCAAACGGTATTTCCTTTTTGTGTCTGTGTTATGTAAATAAAGCATTTTGTTTTCAAACAACTTGAGCATCTAAACTTTAATATAGCCACATGACACTTTATTTCTTTACTGTTAATAAACTATCGATTGTTTTTGGCTGCATGATGCCATCAAATTGTCTGTCTGTGGGAATTGATGTCCGTTTACATGAAAATGATCCATAGTGAACATGTACTATTTATAAATATTAAAAAAATTACCTCCACAACACTGTATTATTGATAAATTACTTCTTTATTTATGATCCATGCGTATGAAAGCTTTATTAAATCTGTGAGGTAAAGTGAACTAAAATCGAAGATTTTCATATAGAATGTAGAAGTTATTAAAATGATGTTTTATTTATACTTGTCCTTATTCAAGCCGTAACAGTTGTCCATCTGCAGCTATATAACGTCTGGAATGGTATCTAGCATTAGAAGAGTGCTGACCAGTATGCTTAATGTAAAACGGGATCCTTGGGCCAACTGCCAACAGTAAAAAAAAATGAGTATACTAAAGCAGCCATCAGGTTGACTTTCAATCTGAAGAAGTTTATAGTAATTATTAGTTAAATATCTGACTTTACCCTTTACTCCATGGACGCACTTTTCTTGCATACCAGATCAGGTCATCCGGTATTTTAACCCGTGTAGGAAATTTTGATTCTACACCCCCATGTAGAATGAGTCACGCGCCTTATTTGACGTCACGACGTCTTACGCATTTATGAATGAACGATGGAATGTCTCATATATCACTCCGCTACTATAAAAAAGTAGTGCAAAGAAAAATTTACAGGAAAATACCCCAAAATGCGCAAAATAAATACGGTATGCAAGAAAAAGTATCATTCACTTATGTTCGGTTAAGATCGCGTGATCCAGCCCTCGTGAAATATGCACTTAGGCGGTAACTCGGCAGAGCCTCGTTACCGCCCTTGAAATATTTCACTCGGGCTGGATCACACGATCTTTACCAAACACACGTGAATGATACTTATATTATCACATGGGTATCTGGTGTAGATCCAGATCACATGATATATTCTAAAATGTTTACTTCGTTATATATGACCAAGGAGCAACCAGCATAATTAAAGATAAGATGTTATAGATATGTCAACTGACCCTGATTTGCACTGATTTTTCATGTGAAAAAAAGTATGTCAATGAGGTAAAGAATTAAAAAATAGCATTTAACACTTCACACATATTTACAATTCACTATCATAATCTTTTCATGAAGAACAGTCCGGCTTTAAGCATTTTTCATTTTGGATCGGAAAATATTTTTTTCTAAAGTTGGTTCAAGTCTAGATTTATGTATAATAAACTAGAATGTGTCCTCAGACACTCCTGCAACAAAATTTGTAATAACAAAGGGCCATAATTCTGATAAAAAATTGTCGCAGGAAAAAAATCCCATTTTTATGATCATCAACACATCCTGCTTGATCATCTGTACAAGTTTGAATTTGGGGACGTAAGAGTGCAACTCTACATGCCTCCCTTTTTTTTTGGGGGGGGGGGGGGGGGGCATAAAAAACAAGTAGTTACCATAAAGATTTATGATAAAGATAGCCCAAGAAAAAAATTAACTCGATATATAGTCTACAAGTCGCGTGTGGTCACGGTTGAATTGAGCGCTTGGCCTACTTCGAGTCGTTTGGTACAGTACGATATTGAAAATGTCTTGGAGCCTTACAGTGATAGAAGAGGGTATTTTTCTTCAAATAAACGGGATAATACATTATGGGGGACAGGAAAAACTTGAAAAATGTTATCCATGGATCATGGAAAAGATAAGGATGAGATCTGGAATTAAGAATTAAAAGTTCATAAACTATCGATTGTTTTTGGCTGCATGATGCCATCAAAAATGTTAATCATGGAATGACATTAATCGGAAAATACCGCATTGAACGTTCTATGTTCACCGCTATATGAACAGCATCGAAGCAACTGATCAAATTGTAGTTTTAAAAAAATGTATATAAATATTATTTTGTGCTCAATCATGAGCTTCGTGAACAAGGCCTGCAATAATTTGAATTTAATCGTGTTCGCTGGCCTTCAAGTTTCTGTTTTTAACAATAATTTAATAAAATCAACCTATTAATATTGTCCTGGAGTTATACAATGTTGAAATCAATTATTTACAAACATTTTCTGTTTTATCGGCTCAATTTTGATGACAAACAGGCAACAACAAGTTAAGAAATCTAATTTAAAAATGATTTCGAAATCAAGAAAATTTCTATTAATTATTTCTATTAACATCAAACCTAACATTGTATATTTGCAGCTGACGTCTGAAAATACTGCAAAAGGAAGGCTTTTGAAAAAATCGATGTTTTCAGCTTCAAAATCGGTAAGACATCTAGTTTTAATAATTTCATCTATGGCAAAATTGAAACCATATAAGTTTTGAAATTTGGGGAACAAGTTCATATAATATCCTGTTTCTTGTGTTTGTGTGCGGCGCTGTTATTTATTACCCATATGGTTTATGTATATCAAACTTCACATTATATTCTGTAATACATTTATATATATGTACACCGACTTTGGTTGTTCTTATATATCTACAAAATGCGTTATAAAGACATATACAAAACAACTGGATCACCCTCGTATCTATTTTTACAGATACACTTTTGACACACGTTTTAACACTAGTTTCACAAACCCAAGAAAGATGTTTGTGATATTTGTTCTGCGTCCAAAAATGCCTCAGAGTCGGGAAAATTGAAATGCAATCAGATTATGAAAAACACATAAGGTGTAAAGAATGGGTCCGTGACATGACGGCTTCTGATAAGGCAAAAGCTAAAGCCGATAGTAGATAGTACAGTTTCTGTTGCTTGCTTTGATCGACAGGAAGTGCAAGTCTATGACCATGGCGCCAAAGGGGTTGAAGCACATACATGTATATATGTGGAATGAGGCCACATCTTGCAGAGGGTCATTTGAGATTGCATCATGCGTGTTTGAATTTCAATTTATGAAATACAGCACACATTTCTTGAAGTGGTCACACTCGGAATATCACTCCACTCCATGCATGCTGCTATTGAACACAAAATAAGACATGTGTCTATATACAAAACCCCACACTGGTCAGAATATCAAGGTCAAGGCCCAATCAGATAAAAAAGCTTACTTCTGAAGATTTCTTTGACTTAATATTTGGCTGAAAAAATTCCAAATGTTGTTTATGATATTCAGGGAATAAAGATAAAGTGGTAAAAAACAAAAATAATCATTCTTGAACATGATAACAGCAATATTGTTAATATTTTTATACAGTGACTTGCCATCCTCAACATTAAATATTGGCGTCAGACATAACTGTACGAGGGCAGCCAAATCACAAAAAGCTATGTATTGCCAACTTGTCGAGCCTTTGTACTGTAATAAAGACACGCCCTAACCGTCCGCTCAGAAGTATAAAGCTTGAATAAAGCGTTGTAAGAGCAATATAATTCCAAGAATACATCATGTGTTTTACTCTCACTGGCTTCAAACATTAACAACTATAGTGAAAGTATTAGTTGAGATTCATATATTTGAGCAATTATTGCAATATAAATTTCTTCACAAATAAAACTGCAAATCAGAAAAATTGATTTCCATAACTAATATGTTTATTATTTAATGATTTAAAAAAGCAAGAACAAGTACAAATTAATTCACCTGTCAAAACCAGAAAGAAACTACCGGTAATAAATCTATTTTTATTTAGTTTTAAAATGATGACAGTATTCTTACCAGATACAGCAAACATAACATCATGAGGATTAACTGTACAATGCATTGGGTTTTTTAAATTCTAAATATTCATTTCAAAATATTTCATAATATTTAATTTGACAGCAAGAATTACAAAAAGCACAGGTTACAAATTCTTATAAAGACTATGATTTGACTGTTTTTTTCAAATAATTCAAATTATAATTTCATCTGTTCAAACGTCTTCAGGGAATCACCATCAAAACTGTATACCAGATATGTGCACAGAGAACAAATGGACTGAAACAATCAAAAATAGCTACCAACGAAAAGAGATGCTGAAATACTTCCTTTCCTTTCCGAGACGAAATGTGGCACGTGGGAAAATGCAAGATCTACCCGCAGGACTTATGGAAATCGCTGGTAACTCATATCGAGCAACTACATGAAGGAAACTGATATTATGTATCTTATCAGTTGACTACAAACATAAGCTCAGTTACCAAAAAAAAAACAACTTGACAGAATGACATTAAATGGATGACTGTAAATTAACATTTATACCATTAATTAATTACATAAAACAACATTAACATATAGGTTATAATCGTGATGAATTTTAAATAGTAAAATAACATTTTCTGAGGGTAGATTAACATGGGCGGTTATAGGGGACGTATAATTTGGGAACAAATTTTTGCCGGTAAAAAGGGTGGGGGTACCTCCTAAAAGACACCCCCCTTATTTTCCGGGGGTGTTTTTTTAGCTGAGATTTGCATTGTTTCTCTGATGTGTAGCTGTTACGACAGGTTTTTTTCAGTATACCAGAATAAATAAAAAAATTGTCAAAACTGTTCAGATTTTGTTTATTGAAAAAGACATTTCATATTCATCGATCCCCAGCACTGGAAAAAACATGCAAAATTTCAGTTGTAGTTTTATTGAGAAGCCATGTATGCTGATATTAAAGTGATTTTATCGACATGTAGAACTAAGATTTTCACTAGAAATAACCATTGAATTTCAAATATATGTTTCACTTATAGCCGTTTCTTCTGTTTGTTACAAAAACAGAGA
This sequence comes from Corbicula japonica, assembly GCA_038501625.1. Classification (NCBI taxonomy): domain Eukaryota; kingdom Metazoa; phylum Mollusca; class Bivalvia; order Venerida; family Cyrenidae; genus Corbicula; species Corbicula japonica. Next base: position 4,490,185 of record JAZAYU010000016.1, read on the forward strand.
TATGCATTGCTATGTTAGAAGCTACCTGTAAATTAAACAGAACTGAACAGAACTTTTATTTCTGACTTATGCATCAAAGCATTTCGTCATACAAAATGTATATAACAAAAACAAAACTTGCATGTGATCAACGTTAACATAATGGTAAATGCTGATAATTGTTTACATCGTTATTAGTGTTATTTTACATCCATATAATTATGTACTCTAAAATGGAGAATGTACATAATTAACAAAATATTCTGAGGGGTTCAAAAGAACAATGGGTTAAGTAAATAATTATTTGGTAATTCTTTGGAAGTGTATCTGGCTTGCGACTAAAACAGTGATATTTCAATTGAAAAAATTATACAAGATCATTAATAATCAAATGTGTCTACTATTTGCCTCTAACAAGTATTTTGCAAAGGTTAACAACAGCTGACTAATTACCGCTGTTTACAAGTTCCATTAACTTAAACATACTAGGTCTTCGGTAGATATATTTTTTAATATACTTTGATCTGTAAATTAAAACTATCAATCAACTTCATGTACGAGTAAATTCCAAGATAAAAAATTATTATTCCAATTCATAGTATAATTCTAAGAAATGATCAGTCTTATGTCAACGTCGTACAGTAATTACTAATGACCAAGTTCGAAAGGCAGGTTCCCTAATGAACGTGTATTTCTAATAATCCAATATCTTTGAAATTTTCACAGTTTTTAGAGATATTTTAGGTGAGCTTATGGCCGAAATTTCAGAGCTCTAGACCGTCGGGAAGATATGAATCCGGATATAAAACACTATTTTATAGCGTAAAATATCTAAGTGCGAAAAACCGCAGGCTCCCTAATGAACGTGTATTTGAGTCGGGAAGCTATGAATCCAGGTATAAAACTATTTTTTAGCGTAAAATGACTAAGTGCGAAAACGTTATACACTCGCTTGCCGTTTTTATAGTGGAAAATCGGATTAACCTTATTTCTACAAGTAAAAAAAATTAATGCGCGAGCGCAAGAGAGATACCTGTCTTAATACCGATAGATTATCATGTTAAAAAAACTGAGCTGTAAGACCTAACCTTTGGATATAAAATATTAACAAATGCATGATGGTACTGTTTGTGTTGACATGCTTTAAGAAAACTTGTCACTGACATGCAACGAAAAAGAAATCTTAGGTGTAACAGTTATTTTTCAGTTATTATTTATGCAGTATACAGTGATTTTGACTAAGTGTCTTTAAGCATACCATTAAAAAAGGATGATAAATTAACCAATAGAAATCTTTTTCATTACAGATACTGATTTACTGGTAAGACCTACAGAATGTAGGTCAATCCTATTCCATTGGTATAAAAGCTGACTGAAATAAAGTAGTCTAACATAAATAATTCATCCAGTGGGTGAAATGGCGGAGTTTGATTTATTATCAGATTCAGGAATGATGAACTTCGTTGATTCATATACCACATCACCATCATCATAAATTGTTAGTATGGGACCACAGCAGCAGCAGCAGCAACAACAACAACAGTTCCTGCAGCAGTTACAACAACTACCACAGCAGCAGCACCAACAGCAGTCACATCAAGCTCAGTTGTTAATTTTGCAAGAAATAAAACAATTGAACCAGGGTATTCTTAAAATTGGAAATGAGCTGGGGATGTTAAATTTTAATATCCAAAAACTGAATTTCACGATGATGAAAAAACGAGAAGAAGGTGTCCGTTATTCGAAAGAAAAACTAGTCATCCCTTTAGAGTTTGAATACAAGAAGCCAGAAAGGACTAGTCAGCACCATGAACCATCTCCACCAAGAACCAATCCAACGGAGAAATCAAAAGGGACGGAAAAATCTAAAATAAACGAGAGCGACAAGTCAGAGAAGAGAAAATGCAAGGGACAGGGTTTGTTTGACAAACCTAATTTCAGCATAAAGAAAACAAAACGTTGAAGACAGAACACAGAACAAAAAAAGGTCATTTTAAGGACCACTACACATCTTTCGAATGAAAGTGTCATTTCAAATTGTCTTTTTTGCTTACAATTAAAACTAAATATTAAATATGGTTTCTCTATCTTAACTATCCTAAGTAGGTCAATCCTATTCCGTGGTATAAAAGCCCCTGCATTTTTTTATTCACCGTTAATTCAGCCATGGACATTGAAAGGAGAATGAGACGACTAAATATTCACTTGGCCAGGGCGGCACAAGTGTCGATGTTAATACAACAGGATATGGAGGTGCTGAAGAAACAAACGAAGGATGCGGCCACCCAGACGGGTGAACCGCCGAAGGCGGTGGCAGTCCCAGCTACAGAAAGCTGGGACGAAGACAATGAACCCCCCTTCCGTATAAACACAAGGAAGGCAAAGGCCAGCAGCCGGACATGGTGTCCGGCGTGCATGGGACGCTGTGGCCACCACTGGTCAGAGTAATTGCCTCCAAACAGAAACGGCCCTTTTCAGGTCCACACCATTTGTCTCGAAAAAAGAACCTTCTATCAATTTGTCTCAAGTTTACTTTTCCAGTTACACTACCTTGTCCAGGTTTATTCACAGTGATTAACCAAAATCTAGTTTGCACGTTTAAAAAACACAACTGTTTTATTCTTTCTTATTTAACTCCAATATAGTCAAGGACTTACAACTTACTTATTCTTATTTTTATCATGCAATTTTTCACAATAGAATAACTTTTTCAGGTAAGATATTTTTAATTTTATTTTTAAGAAAAAAAAAACAACAACAAACATTTCACAACGTCACATTGACATTTTTCCCCCGCTTTATTTAAAATGTAAACAAAGGGCAGAGAGTGAAACCTTATGATTGGTTCTTGAAACTCGGGACTCCTGACCTACTTAGCCGCATATAAATTCTTGCAATGACCTACATTTGACTTATTATTTCTCACACAATGGGAATAAAAAGCTTCTTTCGAAAATTCTTCAGAAAGGCTAAGACACCTGCCTGGGTTGAGGCAGAAATAGAGAGGAGACAAGGGGAGCAGGATCTAAAGGAGTTTTTCGCAAGACGGGGGATCGTCTGGCGGAAGCCCAGGCAATCCCAAGAGCTCAACAACATCAACAGTCCGCCCCGGACCAAAACATACGTTGTTAAATTAAACAACCTTTACCCGGACTTGTCTGAGTTCTACTGAGCTCAACGAAAACGGGCCTTTTTAGGGCCAACTATTTCTTTAAGAATGAAGTAGCTTACTCAAATTGTACAGAAATGATTCCATATATACTGGTTTCAGGTGTTATATAATGACTAACAAACAGTCAGGGTTATTCGCAAAACCTTTTTGGGGGTTGTCACGACTAGCCCAATCGGTAGAGTGTTCGACGTTATGCTGCTTGGCGCTGTCGCCGAAGGGTTCGATTCTCTGGTTAAGCGTAAAATTATTGAAATTTTACGCTTGTTTTTTTAGTCGTTTTACGATAGATTGAGCGAGACAAATGAAGATATCAGTTTACTAGAGCGAGAGAAAGACTGGAGAAAAAAAACAATGCAAAGGAGGCGAAAGAGTGCTACCAGTATCTTGGCATAAGGGTGTACAAGATCCACAGAGTTAAACCCAGTGTAAAGAAAAGCAGCTAAACCGATCCTGTAAACAAACTACACGGTCCTTTTTAGGACCAACCATTTCTTTAAGAAATGAAAATCATTTCTCATTATTGTCACTGAAAAGACCAATTTCATTTCAAATAACGTGTTTTTTTTTCTAGCCATTTCTTCTGTTTGCTACAAAGTAACAGAAATACGATTGCTATGTTGTGTATTGCCTGTAAAATAACACTGAGAATCAAATCCATTATTATTATTATGATAATTCCAAGAAAAGTTTGACGTTTTCGTCGTATAGTACATGCTACTCTGAATAAACCTGTACGCCGAAAAGTGTGTTTTCTCCGCAGAGTATTTAGTCATTTTTAAAATAAAAATATGTTTTGTACGAGTCTAAAATACTTAACATGTATAACAATACCTCTATACTATATGTTTATGCTAAAAAGCGGACTTTTTTTTTCACTCATTTATTTTTTAAAAATAAAAGATCGCCGACAGTAACAAATCAGACCCATAGGTCGACCAAGCTAAATTGGCGATGTTTACAATTATTAATAGAATGTAAACACGGGTTAAGGCTAATCTACGCGTAAAAAGTATTATTTTGCCAATTTAGAACAGATCGCCTCGATAGCACAGTGGTGTACGCCCTCGGTTGGCATAAGCTTAAAGGTTTTTTTTTCGATACGGGTTCGATTCAACCTGACACACGGCTTTTAAGGAAATATTTTAAATTTATTTTTTTAACGATTTATTGCAGTTATTTCAACATATTTTGTGTATTTTGCTTCGGTTTATTTTATCGCGGCAATTATTTTTAAGGACCACTACACATCTTTCGAATGAAAGTGTCATTTCAAATTGTCTTCTTTGCTTACAATTAAAACTAAATATTAGATATGGTTTCTCTATCTTAACTATCCTAAGTAGGTCAATTCTATTCCGTGGTATAAAAGTCCCTTCATTTTTTATTCACCGTTAATTCAGCCATGGACATTGAAAGGAGAATGAGAAGACTAAATATTCACTTGGCCAGGGCGGCACAGGTGTCGATGTTAATACAACAGGATATGGAGGTGCTGAAGAAACAAACGAAGGATGCGGCCACCCAGACGGGTGAACCGCCGAAGGCGGTGGCAGTCCGAGCTACAGAAAGCTGGGACGAAGACAATGAACCCCCCTTCCGTATAAACACAAGGAAGGCAAAGGCCAGCAGCCGGACATGGTGTCCGGCGTGCATGGGACGCTGTGGCCACCACTGGTCAGAGTAATTGCCTCCAAACAGAAACGGCCCTTTTCAGGTCCACACCATTTGTCTCGAAAAAAGAACCTTCTATCAATTTGTCTCAAGTTTACTTTTCCAGTTACACTACCTTGTCCAGGTTTATTCACAGTGATTAACCAAAATCTAGTTTGCACGTTTAAAAAACACAACTGTTTTATTGTTTTTTATTTAACTCCAATATAATCAAGGACTTACAACTTACTTATTCTTATTTTTATCATGCAATTTTACACAATGGAATAACTTTTTCAGGTAAGATATTTTTAATTTTATTTTTAAGAAAAAAAACAACAATAAACATTTCACAACGTCACATTGACATTTTTCCCCCGCTTTATTTAAAATGTAAACAAAGGGCAGAGAGTGAAACCTTATGATTGGTTCTTGAAACTCGGGACTCCTGACCTACTTAGCCGCATATAAATTCTTGCAATGACCTACATTTGACTTATTATTTCTCACACAATGGGAATAAAAAGCTTCTTTCGAAAATTCGTCAGAAAGGCTAAGACACCTGCCTGGGTTGAGGCAGAAATAGAGAGGAGACAAAGGGAGCAGGATCTAAAGGAGTTTTTCGCAAGACGGGGGATCGTCTGTCGGAAGCCCAGGCAATCCCAAGAGCTCAACAACATCAACAGTCCGCCCCGGACCACAACATACGTTGTTAAATTAAACAACCTTTACCCGGACTTGTCCGAGTTCTACTGAGCTCAACGAAAACGGGCCTTTCTAGGGCCAACTATTTCTTTAAGAATGAAGTAGCTTACTCAAATTGTACAGAAATGATTCCATATATATTGGTTTCAGGTGTTATATAATGACTAACAAACAGTCAGGGTTATCCGCAAAACCTTTTTGGGGGTTGTCACGACTAGCCCAATCGGTAGAGTGTTCGACGTTATGCTGCTTGGCGCTGTCGCCGAAGGGTTCTATTCTCTGGTTAAGCGTAAAATTATTGAAAATTTACGCTTGTTTTTTTTAGTCGTTTTACGATAGATTGAGCGAGACAAATGAAGATATCAGTTTACCAGAGCGAGAGAAAGACTGGAGAAAAAAAAACAATGCAAAGGAGGCGAAAGAGTGCTACCAGTATCTTGGCATAAGGGTGTACAAGATCCACAGAGTTAAACCCAGTGTAAAGAAAAGCAGCTAAACCGATCCTGTAAACAAACTACACGGTCCTTTTTAGGACCAACCATTTCTTTAAGAAATGAAAATCATTTCTCATTATTGTCACTGAAAAGACCAATTTCATTTCAAATAACGTGTTTTTTTCTAGCCATTTCTTCTGTTTGCTACAAAGTAACAGAAATACGATTGCTATGTTGTGTATTGCCTGTAAAATAACACTGAGAATCAAATCCATTATTATTATTATGATAATTCCAAGAAAGTTTGACGTTTTCGTCGTATAGTACATGCTACTCTGAATAAACCTGTACGCCGAAAAGTGTGTTTTCTCCGCAGAGTATTTAGTCATTTTTAAAATAAAAATATGTTTTGTACGAGTCTAAAATACTTAACATGTATAACAATACCTCTATACTATATGTTTATGCTAAAAAGCGGACCATTTTTTTCACTCATTTATTTTTTTAAAAATAAAAGATCGCCGACAGTAACAAATCAGACCCATAGGTCGACCAAGCTAAATTGGCGATGTTTACAATTATTAATAGAATGTAAACACGGGTTAAGGCTAAACTACGCGTTAAAAGTATTATTTTGCCAATTTAGAACACATCGCCTCGATAGCACAGTGGTGTACGCGCTCGGTTGGCATAAGCTTAAAGGTTTTTTTTTCGATACGGGTTCGATTCAACCTGACAAACGGCTTTTAAGGAAATATTTTAAATTTATTTCTTTAACGATTTATTGCAGTTATTTCAACATATTTTGTGTATTTTGCTTCGGTTTATTTTATCGCGGCAATTATTTTAAGGACCACTACACATCTTTCGAATGAAAGTGTCATTTCAAATTGTCTTCTTTGCTTACAATTAAAACTAAATATTAAATATGGTTTCTCTATCTTAACTATCCTAAGTAGGTCAATTCTATTCCGTGGTATAAAAGTCCCTGCATTTTTTATTCACCGTTAATTCAGCCATGGACATTGAAAGGAGAATGAGAAGACTAAATATTCACTTGGCCAGGGCGGCACAAGTGTCGATGTTAATACAACAGGATATGGAGGTGCTAAGGAAACAAACGAAGGATGCGGCCACCCAGACGGGTGAACCGCCGAAGGCGGTGGCAGTCCCAGCTACAGAAAGCTGGGACGAAGACAATGAACCCCCCTTCCGTATAAACACAAGGAAGGCAAAGGCCAGCAGCCGGACATGGTGTCCGGCGTGCATGGGACGCTGTGGCCACCACTGGTCAGAGTAATTGCCTCCAAACAGAAACGGCCCTTTTCAGGTCCACACCATTTGTCTCGAAAAAAGAACCTTCTATCAATTTGTCTCAAGTTTACTTTTCCAGTTACACTACCTTGTCCAGGTTTATTCACAGTGATTAACCAAAATCTAGTTTGCACGTTTAAAAAAACACAACTGTTTTATTGTTTTTTATTTAACTCCAATATAATCAAGGACTTACAACTTACTTATTCTTATTTTTATCAAGCAATTTTACACAATGGAATAACTTTTTCAGGTAAGATATTTTTAATTTTATTTTTAAGAAAAAAAAACAACAATAAACATTTCACAACGTCACATTGACATTTTTCCCTCGCTTTATTTAAAATGTAAACAAAGGGCAGAGAGTGAAACCTTATGATTGGTTCTTGAAACTCGGGACTCCTGACCTACTTAGCCGCATATAAATTCTTGCAATGACCTACATTTGACTTAATATTTCTCACACAATGGGAATAAAAAGCTTCTTTCGAAAATTCTTCAGAAAGGCTAAGACACCTGCCTGGGTTGAGGCAGAAATAGAGAGGAGACAAGGGGAGCAGGATCTAAAGGAGTTTTTCGCAAGACGGGGGATCGTCTGGCGGAAGCCCAGGCAATCCCAAGAGCTCAACAACATCAACAGTCCGCCCCGGACCACAACATACGTTGTTAAATTAAACAACCTTTACCCGGACTTGTCCGAGTTCTACTGAGCTCAACGAAAACGGGCCTTTTTAGGGCCAACTATTTCTTTAATAATGAAGTAGCTTACTCAAATTGTACAGAAATGATTCCATATATATTGGTTTCAGGTGTTATATAATGACTAACAAACAGTCAGGGTTATCCGCAAAACCTTTTTGGGGGTTGTCACGACTAGCCCAATCGGTAGAGTGTTCGACGTTATGCTGCTTGGCGCTGTCGCCGAAGGGTTCGATTCTCTGGTTAAGCGTAAAATTATTGAAATTTTACGCTTGTTTTTTTTAGTCGTTTTACGATAGATTGAGCGAGAAAAATGAAGATATCAGTTTACTAGAGCGAGAGAAAGACTGGAGAAAAAAAAAACAATGCAAAGGAGGCGAAAGAGTGCTACCAGTATCTTGGCATAAGGGTGTACAAGATCCACAGAGTTAAACCCAGTGTAAAGAAAAGCAGCTAAACCGATCCTGTAAACAAACTACACGGTCCTTTTTAGGACCAACCATTTCTTTAAGAAATGAAAATCATTTCTCATTACTGTCACTGAAAAGACCAATTTCATTTCAAATAACGTGTTTTTTTGTTCTAGCCATTTCTTCTGTTTGCTACAAAGTAACAGAAAAACGATTGCTATCAGTATAGCCTGTAAAATAACACTGAGAATCAAATCCATTATTATTATTATGATAATTCCAAGAAAAGTTTGACGTTTTCGTCGTATAGTACATGCTACTCTGAATAAACCTGTACGCCGAAAAGTGTGTTTTCTCCGCAGAGTATTTAGTCATTTTTAAAATAAAAATATGTTTTGTACGAGTCTAAAATACTTAACATGTATAACAATACCTCTATACTATATGTTTATGCTAAAAAGCGGACCAGTTTTATTCACTCATTTATTTTCTTTAAAATAAAAGATCGCCGACAGTAACAAATCAGACCCATAGGTCGACCAAGCTAAATTGGCGATGTTTACAATTATTAATAGAATGTAAACACGGGTTAAGGCTAATCTACGTAATATTTTGCCAATTTAGAACACATCGCCTCGATAGCACAGTGGTGTACGCGCTCGGTTGGCATAAGCTTAACGGTTTTTTTTCGATACGGGTTCGATTCAACCTGACACACGGCTTTTAAGGAAATATTTTAAATTTATTTTTTTTAACGATTTATTGCAGTTATTTCAACATATTTTGTGTATTTTGCTTCGGTTTATTTTATCGCGGCAATTATTTTTAAGGACCACTACACATCTTTCGAATGAAAGTGTCATTTCAAATTGTCTTCTTTGCTTACAATTAAAACTAAATATTAGATATGGTTTCTCTATCTTAACTATCCTAAGTAGGTCAATTCTATTCCGTGGTATAAAAGTCCCTGCATTTTTTATTCACCGTTAATTCAGCCATGGACATTGAAAGGAGAATGAGAAGACTAAATATTCACTTGGCCAGGGCGGCACAAGTGTCGATGTTAATACAACAGGAGATGGAGGTGCTGAAGAAACAAACGAAGGATGCGGCCACCCAGACGGGTGAACCGCCGAAAGCGGTGGCAGTCCGAGCTACAGAAAGCTGGGACGAAGACAATGAACCCCCCTTCCGTATAAACACAAGGAAGGCAAAGGCCAGCAGCCGGACATGGTGTCCGGCGTGCATGGGACGCTGTGGCCACCACTGGTCAGAGTAATTGCCTCCAAAAAGAAACGGCCCTTTTCAGGTCCACATCATTTGTCTCGAAAAAAGAACCTTCTATCAATTTGTCTCAAGTTTACTTTTCCAGTTACACTACCTTGTCCAGGTTTATTCACAGTGATTAACCAAAATCTAGTTTGCACGTTTAAAAAACACAACTGTTTTATTGTTTTTTATTTAACTCCAATATAATCAAGGACTTACAACTTACTTATTCTTATGTTTATCATGCAATTTTACACAATGGAATAACTTTTTCAGGTAAGATATTTTTAATTTTATTTTTAAGAAAAAAAAACAACAATAAACATTTCACAACGTCACATTGACATTTTCCCCCGCTTTATTTAAAATGTAAACAAAGGGCAGAGAGTGAAACCTTATGATTGGTTCTTGAAACTCGGGACTCCTGACCTACTTAGCCGCATATAAATTCTTGCAATGACCTACATTTGACTTAATATTTCTCACACAATGGGAATAAAAAGCTTCTTTCGAAAATTCTTCAGAAAGGCTAAGACACCTGCCTGGGTTGAGGCAGAAATAGAGAGGAGACAAGGGGAGCAGGATCTAAAGGAGTTTTTCGCAAGACGGGGGATCGTCTGGCGGAAGCCCAGGCAATCCCAAGAGCTCAACAACATCAACAGTCCGCCCCGGACCAAAACATACGTTGTTAAATTAAACAACCTTTACCCGGACTTGTCTGAGTTCTAATGAGCTCAACGAAAACGGGCCTTTTTAGGGCCAACTATTTCTTTAAGAATGAAGTAGCTTACTCAAATTGTACAGAAATGATTCCATATATACTGGTTTCAGGTGTTATATAATTACTAACAAACAGTCAGGGTTATTCGCAAAACCTTTTTGGGGGTTGTCACGACTAGCCCAATCGGTAGAGTGTTCGACGTTATGCTGCTTGGCGCTGTCGCCGAAGGGTTCGATTCTCTGGTTAAGCATACAATTATTGAAATTTTACGCTTGTTTTTTTTAGTCGTTTTACGATAGATTGAGCGAGACAAATGAAGATATCAGTTTACTAGAGCGAGAGAAAGACTGGAGAAAAAAAAACAATGCAAAGGAGGCGAAAGAGTGCTACCAGTATCTTGGCATAAGGGTGTACAAGATCCACAGAGTTAAACCCAGTGTAAAGAAAAGCAGCTAAACCGATCCTTCAAACAAACTACACGGTCCTTTTTAGGACCAACCATTTCTTTAAGAAATGAAAATCATTTCTCATTATTGTCACTGAAAAGACCAATCTCATTTTAAATAACGTGTTTTTTTTCTAGCCATTTCTTCTGTTTGCTACAAAGTAACAGAAATACGATTGCTTTGTTGTGTATTGCCTGTAAAATAACACTGAGAATCAAATCCATTATTATTATTATGATAATTCCAAGAAAAGTTTGACGTTTTCGTCGTATAGTACATGCTACTCTGAATAAACCTGTACGACGAAAAGTGTGTTTTCTCCGCAGAGTATTTAGTCATTCTTAAAATTAAAATATGTTTTGTACGAGTCTAAAATACTTAACATGTATAACAATACCTCTATACTATATGTTTATGCTAAAAAGCGGACCAGTTTTATTCACTCATTTATTTTTTTTTAAATAAAAGATCGCCGACAGTAACAAATCAGACCCATAGGTCGACCAAGCTAAATTGGCGATGTTTACAATTATTAATAGAATGTAAACACGGGTTAAGGCTAATCTACGTATTATTTTGCCAATTTAGAACACATCGCCTCGATAGCACAGTGGTGTACGCGCTCGGTTGGCATAAGCTTAAAGGTTTTTTTTTTCGATACGGGTTCGATTCAACGTGACACACGGCTTTTAAGGAAATATTTTAAATTTATTTTTTTTAACGATTTATTGCAGTTATTTCAACATATTTTGTGTATTTTGCTTCGGTTTATTTTATCGCGGCAATTATTTTTAAGGACCACTACACATCTTTCGAATGAAAGTGTCATTTCAAATTGTCTTCTTTGCTTACAATTAAAACTAAATATTAAATATGGTTTCTCTATCTTAACTATCCTAAGTAGGTCAATTCTATTCCGTGGTATAAAAGTCCCTTCATTTTTTATTCACCGTTAATTCAGTCATGGACATTGAAAGGAGAATGAGAAGACTAAATATTCACTTGGCCAGGGCGGCACAAGTGTCGATGTTAATACAACAGGAGATGGAGGTGCTGAAGAAACAAACGAAGGATGCGGCCACCCAGACGGGTGAACCGCCGAAAGCGGTGGCAGTCCGAGCTACAGAAAGCTGGGACGAAGACAATGAACCCCCCTTCCGTATAAACACAAGGAAGGCAAAGGCCAGCAGCCGGACATGGTGTCCGGCGTGCATGGGACGCTGTGGCCACCACTGGTCAGAGTAATTGCCTCCAAACAGAAACGGCCCTTTTCAGGTCCACACCATTTGTCTCGAAAAAAGAACCTTCTATCAATTTGTCTCAAGTTTACTTTTCCAGTTACACTACCTTGTCCAGGTTTATTCACGGTGATTAACCAAAATCTAGTTTGCACGTTAAAAAAACACAACTGTTTTATTGTTTTTTATTTAACTCCAATATAATCAAGGACTTACAACTTACTTATTCTTATTTTTAACATGCAATTTTACACACTGGAATAACTTTTTCAGGTAAGATATTTTTAATTTTATTTTTAAGAAAAAAAAAACAACAATAAACATTTCACAACGTCACATTGACATTTTTCCCCCGCTTTATTTAAAATGTAAACAAAGGGCAGAGAGTGAAACCTTATGATTGGTTCTTGAAACTCGGGACTCCTGACCTACTTAGCCGCATATAAATTCTTGCAATGACCTACATTTGACTTATTATTTCTCACACAATGGGAATAAAAAGCTCGTCAGAAAAGGCTAAGACACCTGCCTGGGTAGAGGCAGAAATAGAAAGGAGACAAAGGGAGCAGGATCTAAAGGAGTTTTTCGCAAGACGGGGGATCGTCTGTCGGAAGCCCAGGCAATCCCAAGAGCTCAACAACATCAACAGTCCGCCCCGGACCACAACATACGTTGTTAAATTAAACAACCTTTACCCGGACTTGTCCGAGTTCTACTGAGCTCAACGAAAACGGGCCTTTCTAGGGCCATCTATTTCTTTAAGAATGAAGTAGCTTACTCAAATTGTACAGAAATGATTCCATATATATTGGTTTCAGGTGTTATATAATGACTAACAAACAGTCAGGGTTATCCGCAAAACCTTTTTGGGGGTTGTCACGACTAGCCCAATCGGTAGAGTGTTCGACGTTATGCTGCTTGGCGCTGTCGCCGAAGGGTTCGATTCTCTGGTTAAGCGTAAAATTATTGAAATTTTACGCTTGTTTTTTTAGTCGTTTTACGATAGATTGAGCGAGACAAATGAAGATATCAGTTTACTAGAGCGAGAGAAAGACTGGAGAAAAAAAAACAATGCAAAGGAGGCGAAAGAGTGCTACCAGTATCTTGGCATAAGGGTGTACAAGATCCACAGAGTTAAACCCAGTGTAAAGAAAAGCAGCTAAACCGATCCTGTAAACAAACTACACGGTCCTTTTTAGGACCAACCATTTCTTTAAGAAATGAAAATCATTTCTCATTATTGTCACTGAAAAGACCAATTTCATTTCAAATAACGTGTTTTTTTTCTAGCCATTTCTTCTGTTTGCTACAAAGTAACAGAAATACGATTGCTATGTTGTGTATTGCCTGTAAAATAACACTGAGAATCAAATCCATTATTATTATTATGATAATTCCAAGAAAAGTTTGACGTTTTCGTCGTATAGTACATGCTACTCTGAATAAACCTGTACGCCGAAAAGTGTGTTTTCTCCGCAGAGTATTTAGTCATTTTTAAAATAAAAATATGTTTTGTACGAGTCTAAAATACTTAACATGTATAACAATACCTCTATACTATATGTTTATGCTAAAAAGCGGACCATTTTTTTCACTCATTCATTTTTTTAAAAATAAAAGATCGCCGACAGTAACAAATCAGACCCATAGGTCGACCAAGCTAAATTGGCGATGTTTACAATTATTAATAGAATGTAAACACGGGTTAAGGCTAAACTACGCGTTAAAAGTATTATTTTGCCAATTTAGAACACATCGCCTCGATAGCACAGTGGTGTACGCGCTCGGTTGGCATAAGCTTAAAGGTTTTTTTTTCGATACGGGTTCGATTCAACCTGACACGGCTTTTAAGGAAATATTTTAAATTTATTTCTTTAACGATTTATTGCAGTTATTTCAACATATTTTGTGTATTTTGCTTCGGTTTATTTTATCGCGGCAATTATTTTAAGTACCACTACACATCTTTCGAATGAAAGTGTCATTTCAAATTGTCTTCTTTGCTTACAATTAAAACTAAATATTAAATATGGTTTCTCTATCTTAACTATCCTAAGTAGGTCAATTCTATTCCGTGGTATAAAAGTCCCTGCATTTTTTATTCACCGTTAATTCAGCCATGGACATTGAAAGGAGAATGAGAAGACTAAATATTCACTTGGCCAGGGCGACACAAGTGTCGATGTTAATACAACAGGATATGGAGGTGCTAAGGAAACAAACGAAGGATGCGGCCACCCAGACGGGTGAACCGCCGAAGGCGGTAGCAGTCCCAGCTACAGAAAGCTGGGACGAAGACAATGAACCCCCCTTCCGTATAAACACAAGGAAGGCAAAGGCCAGCAGCCGGACATGGTGTCCGGCGTGCATGGGACGCTGTGGCCACCACTGGTCAGAGTAATTGCCTCCAAAAAGAAACGGCCCTTTTCAGGTCCACATCATTTGTCTCGAAAAAAGAACCTTCTATCAATTTGTCTCAAGTTTACTTTTCCAGTTACACTACCTTGTCCAGGTTTATTCACAGTGATTAACCAAAATCTAGTTTGCACGTTTAAAAACACAACTGTTTTATTGTTTTTTATTTAACTCCAATATAATCAAGGACTTACAACTTACTTATTCTTATTTTTATCAAGCAATTTTACACAATGGAATAACTTTTTCAGGTAAGATATTTTTAATTTTATTTTTAAGAAAAAAAAAACAACAATAAACATTTCACAACGTCACATTGACATTTTTCCCCCGCTTTATTTAAAATGTAAACAAAGGGCAGAGAGTGAAACCTTATGATTGGTTCTTGGAACTCGGGACTCCTGACCTACTTAGCCGCATATAAATTCTTGCAATGACCTACATTTGACTTATTATTTCTCACACAATGGGAATAAAAAGCTTCTTTCGAAAATTCTTCAGAAAGGCTAAGACACCTGCCTGGGTTGAGGCAGAAATAGAGAGGAGACAAAGGGAGCAGGATCTAAAGGAGTTTTTCGCAAGACGGGGGATCGTCTGGCGGAAGCCCAGACAATCCCAAGAGCTCAACAACATCAACAGTCCGCCCCGGACCTCAACATACGTTGTTAAATTAAACAACCTTTACCCGGACTTGTCCGAGTTCTACTGAGCTCAACGAAAACGGGCCTTTTTAGGGCCAACTATTTCTTTAATAATGAAGTAGCTTACTCAAATTGTACAGAAATGATTCCATATATATTGGTTTCAGGTGTTATATAATGACTAACAAACAGTCAGGGTTATCCGCAAAACCTTTTTGGGGGTTGTCACGACTAGCCCAATCGGTAGAGTGTTCGACGTTATGCTGCTTGGCGCTGTCGCCGAAGGGTTCGATTCTCTGGTTAAGCGTAAAATTATTGAAATTTTACGCTTGTTTTTTTTAGTCGTTTTACGATAGATTGAGCGAGAAAAATGAAGATATCAGTTTACTAGAGCGAGAGAAAGACTGGAAAAAAAAACAATGCAAAGGAGGCGAAAGAGTGCCACCAGTATCTTGGCATAAGGGTGTACAAGATCCACAGAGTTAAACCCAGTGTAAAGAAAAGCAGCTAAACCGATCCTGTAAACAAACTACACGGTCCTTTTTAGGACCAACCATTTCTTTAAGAAATGAAAATCATTTCTCATTACTGTCACTGAAAAGACCAATTTCATTTCAAATAACGTGTTTTTTGTTCTAGCCATTTCTTCTGTTTGCTACAAAGTAACAGAAAAACGATTGCTATCAGTATAGCCTGTAAAATAACACTGAGAATCAAATCCATTATTATTATTATGATAATTCCAAGAAAAGTTTGACGTTTTCGTCGTATAGTACATGCTACTCTGAATAAACCTGTACGCCGAAAAGTGTGTTTTCTCCGCAGAGTATTTAGTCATTTTTAAAATAAAAATATGTTTTGTACGAGTCTAAAATACTTAACATGTATAACAATACCTCTATACTATATGTTTATGCTAAAAAGCGGACCAGTTTTATTCACTCATTTATTTTCTTTAAAATAAAAGATCGCCGACAGTAACAAATCAGACCCATAGGTCGACCAAGCTAAATTGGCGATGTTTACAATTATTAATAGAATGTAAACACGGGTTAAGGCTAATCTACGTAATATTTTGCCAATTTAGAACACATCGCCTCGATAGCACAGTGGTGTACGCGCTCGGTTGGCATAAGCTTAACGGTTTTTTTTTCGATACGGGTTCGATTCAACCTGACACACGGCTTTTAAGGAAATATTTTAAATTTATTTTTTTAACGATTTATTGCAGTTATTTCAACATATTTTGTGTATTTTGCTTCGGTTTATTTTATCGCGGCAATTATTTTTAAGGACCACTACACATCTTTCGAATGAAAGTGTCATTTCAAATTGTCTTCTTTGCTTACAATTAAAACTAAATATTAGATATGGTTTCTCTATCTTAACTATCCTAAGTAGGTCAATTCTATTCCGTGGTATAAAAGTCCCTGCATTTTTTATTCACCGTTAATTCAGCCATGGACATTGAAAGGAGAATGAGAAGACTAAATATTCACTTGGCCAGGGCGGCACAAGTGTCGATGTTAATACAACAGGAGATGGAGGTGCTGAAGAAACAAACGAAGGATGCGGCCACCCAGACGGGTGAACCGCCGAAAGCGGTGGCAGTCCGAGCTACAGAAAGCTGGGACGAAGACAATGAACCCCCCTTCCGTATAAACACAAGGAAGGCAAAGGCCAGCAGCCGGACATGGTGTCCGGCGTGCATGGGACGCTGTGGCCACCACTGGTCAGAGTAATTGCCTCCAAAAAGAAACGGCCCTTTTCAGGTCCACATCATTTGTCTCGAAAAAAGAACCTTCTATCAATTTGTCTCAAGTTTACTTTTCCAGTTACACTACCTTGTCCAGGTTTATTCACAGTGATTAACCAAAATCTAGTTTGCACGTTTAAAAAACACAACTGTTTTATTGTTTTTTATTTAACTCCAATATAATCAAGGACTTACAACTTACTTATTCTTATGTTTATCATGCAATTTTACACAATGGAATAACTTTTTCAGGTAAGATATTTTTAATTTTATTTTTAAGAAAAAAAAACAACAATAAACATTTCACAACGTCACATTGACATTTTCCCCCGCTTTATTTAAAATGTAAACAAAGGGCAGAGAGTGAAACCTTATGATTGGTTCTTGAAACTCGGGACTCCTGACCTACTTAGCCGCATATAAATTCTTGCAATGACCTACATTTGACTTAATATTTCTCACACAATGGGAATAAAAAGCTTCTTTCGAAAATTCTTCAGAAAGGCTAAGACACCTGCCTGGGTTGAGGCAGAAATAGAGAGGAGACAAGGGGAGCAGGATCTAAAGGAGTTTTTCGCAAGACGGGGGATCGTCTGGCGGAAGCCCAGGCAATCCCAAGAGCTCAACAACATCAACAGTCCGCCCCGGACCAAAACATACGTTGTTAAATTAAACAACCTTTACCCGGACTTGTCTGAGTTCTAATGAGCTCAACGAAAACGGGCCTTTTTAGGGCCAACTATTTCTTTAAGAATGAAGTAGCTTACTCAAATTGTACAGAAATGATTCCATATATACTGGTTTCAGGTGTTATATAATTACTAACAAACAGTCAGGGTTATTCGCAAAACCTTTTTGGGGGTTGTCACGACTAGCCCAATCGGTAGAGTGTTCGACGTTATGCTGCTTGGCGCTGTCGCCGAAGGGTTCGATTCTCTGGTTAAGCATACAATTATTGAAATTTTACGCTTGTTTTTTTTAGTCGTTTTACGATAGATTGAGCGAGACAAATGAAGATATCAGTTTACTAGAGCGAGAGAAAGACTGGAGAAAAAAAAACAATGCAAAGGAGGCGAAAGAGTGCTACCAGTATCTTGGCATAAGGGTGTACAAGATCCACAGAGTTAAACCCAGTGTAAAGAAAAGCAGCTAAACCGATCCTTCAAACAAACTACACGGTCCTTTTTAGGACCAACCATTTCTTTAAGAAATGAAAATCATTTCTCATTATTGTCACTGAAAAGACCAATCTCATTTTAAATAACGTGTTTTTTTTCTAGCCATTTCTTCTGTTTGCTACAAAGTAACAGAAATACGATTGCTTTGTTGTGTATTGCCTGTAAAATAACACTGAGAATCAAATCCATTATTATTATTATGATAATTCCAAGAAAAGTTTGACGTTTTCGTCGTATAGTACATGCTACTCTGAATAAACCTGTACGACGAAAAGTGTGTTTTCTCCGCAGAGTATTTAGTCATTCTTAAAATTAAAATATGTTTTGTACGAGTCTAAAATACTTAACATGTATAACAATACCTCTATACTATATGTTTATGCTAAAAAGCGGACCAGTTTTATTCACTCATTTATTTTTTTTTAAATAAAAGATCGCCGACAGTAACAAATCAGACCCATAGGTCGACCAAGCTAAATTGGCGATGTTTACAATTATTAATAGAATGTAAACACGGGTTAAGGCTAATCTACGTATTATTTTGCCAATTTAGAACACATCGCCTCGATAGCACAGTGGTGTACGCGCTCGGTTGGCATAAGCTTAAAGGTTTTTTTTTTCGATACGGGTTCGATTCAACGTGACACACGGCTTTTAAGGAAATATTTTAAATTTATTTTTTTTAACGATTTATTGCAGTTATTTCAACATATTTTGTGTATTTTGCTTCGGTTTATTTTATCGCGGCAATTATTTTTAAGGACCACTACACATCTTTCGAATGAAAGTGTCATTTCAAATTGTCTTCTTTGCTTACAATTAAAACTAAATATTAAATATGGTTTCTCTATCTTAACTATCCTAAGTAGGTCAATTCTATTCCGTGGTATAAAAGTCCCTTCATTTTTTATTCACCGTTAATTCAGTCATGGACATTGAAAGGAGAATGAGAAGACTAAATATTCACTTGGCCAGGGCGGCACAAGTGTCGATGTTAATACAACAGGAGATGGAGGTGCTGAAGAAACAAACGAAGGATGCGGCCACCCAGACGGGTGAACCGCCGAAAGCGGTGGCAGTCCGAGCTACAGAAAGCTGGGACGAAGACAATGAACCCCCCTTCCGTATAAACACAAGGAAGGCAAAGGCCAGCAGCCGGACATGGTGTCCGGCGTGCATGGGACGCTGTGGCCACCACTGGTCAGAGTAATTGCCTCCAAACAGAAACGGCCCTTTTCAGGTCCACACCATTTGTCTCGAAAAAAGAACCTTCTATCAATTTGTCTCAAGTTTACTTTTCCAGTTACACTACCTTGTCCAGGTTTATTCACGGTGATTAACCAAAATCTAGTTTGCACGTTAAAAAAACACAACTGTTTTATTGTTTTTTATTTAACTCCAATATAATCAAGGACTTACAACTTACTTATTCTTATTTTTAACATGCAATTTTACACACTGGAATAACTTTTTCAGGTAAGATATTTTTAATTTTATTTTTAAGAAAAAAAAAACAACAATAAACATTTCACAACGTCACATTGACATTTTTCCCCCGCTTTATTTAAAATGTAAACAAAGGGCAGAGAGTGAAACCTTATGATTGGTTCTTGAAACTCGGGACTCCTGACCTACTTAGCCGCATATAAATTCTTGCAATGACCTACATTTGACTTATTATTTCTCACACAATGGGAATAAAAAGCTCGTCAGAAAAGGCTAAGACACCTGCCTGGGTAGAGGCAGAAATAGAAAGGAGACAAAGGGAGCAGGATCTAAAGGAGTTTTTCGCAAGACGGGGGATCGTCTGTCGGAAGCCCAGGCAATCCCAAGAGCTCAACAACATCAACAGTCCGCCCCGGACCACAACATACGTTGTTAAATTAAACAACCTTTACCCGGACTTGTCCGAGTTCTACTGAGCTCAACGAAAACGGGCCTTTCTAGGGCCATCTATTTCTTTAAGAATGAAGTAGCTTACTCAAATTGTACAGAAATGATTCCATATATATTGGTTTCAGGTGTTATATAATGACTAACAAACAGTCAGGGTTATCCGCAAAACCTTTTTGGGGGTTGTCACGACTAGCCCAATCGGTAGAGTGTTCGACGTTATGCTGCTTGGCGCTGTCGCCGAAGGGTTCGATTCTCTGGTTAAGCGTAAAATTATTGAAATTTTACGCTTGTTTTTTTAGTCGTTTTACGATAGATTGAGCGAGACAAATGAAGATATCAGTTTACTAGAGCGAGAGAAAGACTGGAGAAAAAAAAACAATGCAAAGGAGGCGAAAGAGTGCTACCAGTATCTTGGCATAAGGGTGTACAAGATCCACAGAGTTAAACCCAGTGTAAAGAAAAGCAGCTAAACCGATCCTGTAAACAAACTACACGGTCCTTTTTAGGACCAACCATTTCTTTAAGAAATGAAAATCATTTCTCATTATTGTCACTGAAAAGACCAATTTCATTTCAAATAACGTGTTTTTTTTCTAGCCATTTCTTCTGTTTGCTACAAAGTAACAGAAATACGATTGCTATGTTGTGTATTGCCTGTAAAATAACACTGAGAATCAAATCCATTATTATTATTATGATAATTCCAAGAAAAGTTTGACGTTTTCGTCGTATAGTACATGCTACTCTGAATAAACCTGTACGCCGAAAAGTGTGTTTTCTCCGCAGAGTATTTAGTCATTTTTAAAATAAAAATATGTTTTGTACGAGTCTAAAATACTTAACATGTATAACAATACCTCTATACTATATGTTTATGCTAAAAAGCGGACCATTTTTTTCACTCATTCATTTTTTTAAAAATAAAAGATCGCCGACAGTAACAAATCAGACCCATAGGTCGACCAAGCTAAATTGGCGATGTTTACAATTATTAATAGAATGTAAACACGGGTTAAGGCTAAACTACGCGTTAAAAGTATTATTTTGCCAATTTAGAACACATCGCCTCGATAGCACAGTGGTGTACGCGCTCGGTTGGCATAAGCTTAAAGGTTTTTTTTTCGATACGGGTTCGATTCAACCTGACACGGCTTTTAAGGAAATATTTTAAATTTATTTCTTTAACGATTTATTGCAGTTATTTCAACATATTTTGTGTATTTTGCTTCGGTTTATTTTATCGCGGCAATTATTTTAAGTACCACTACACATCTTTCGAATGAAAGTGTCATTTCAAATTGTCTTCTTTGCTTACAATTAAAACTAAATATTAAATATGGTTTCTCTATCTTAACTATCCTAAGTAGGTCAATTCTATTCCGTGGTATAAAAGTCCCTGCATTTTTTATTCACCGTTAATTCAGCCATGGACATTGAAAGGAGAATGAGAAGACTAAATATTCACTTGGCCAGGGCGACACAAGTGTCGATGTTAATACAACAGGATATGGAGGTGCTAAGGAAACAAACGAAGGATGCGGCCACCCAGACGGGTGAACCGCCGAAGGCGGTAGCAGTCCCAGCTACAGAAAGCTGGGACGAAGACAATGAACCCCCCTTCCGTATAAACACAAGGAAGGCAAAGGCCAGCAGCCGGACATGGTGTCCGGCGTGCATGGGACGCTGTGGCCACCACTGGTCAGAGTAATTGCCTCCAAAAAGAAACGGCCCTTTTCAGGTCCACATCATTTGTCTCGAAAAAAGAACCTTCTATCAATTTGTCTCAAGTTTACTTTTCCAGTTACACTACCTTGTCCAGGTTTATTCACAGTGATTAACCAAAATCTAGTTTGCACGTTTAAAAACACAACTGTTTTATTGTTTTTTATTTAACTCCAATATAATCAAGGACTTACAACTTACTTATTCTTATTTTTATCAAGCAATTTTACACAATGGAATAACTTTTTCAGGTAAGATATTTTTAATTTTATTTTTAAGAAAAAAAAAACAACAATAAACATTTCACAACGTCACATTGACATTTTTCCCCCGCTTTATTTAAAATGTAAACAAAGGGCAGAGAGTGAAACCTTATGATTGGTTCTTGGAACTCGGGACTCCTGACCTACTTAGCCGCATATAAATTCTTGCAATGACCTACATTTGACTTATTATTTCTCACACAATGGGAATAAAAAGCTTCTTTCGAAAATTCTTCAGAAAGGCTAAGACACCTGCCTGGGTTGAGGCAGAAATAGAGAGGAGACAAAGGGAGCAGGATCTAAAGGAGTTTTTCGCAAGACGGGGGATCGTCTGGCGGAAGCCCAGACAATCCCAAGAGCTCAACAACATCAACAGTCCGCCCCGGACCTCAACATACGTTGTTAAATTAAACAACCTTTACCCGGACTTGTCCGAGTTCTACTGAGCTCAACGAAAACGGGCCTTTTTAGGGCCAACTATTTCTTTAATAATGAAGTAGCTTACTCAAATTGTACAGAAATGATTCCATATATATTGGTTTCAGGTGTTATATAATGACTAACAAACAGTCAGGGTTATCCGCAAAACCTTTTTGGGGGTTGTCACGACTAGCCCAATCGGTAGAGTGTTCGACGTTATGCTGCTTGGCGCTGTCGCCGAAGGGTTCGATTCTCTGGTTAAGCGTAAAATTATTGAAATTTTACGCTTGTTTTTTTTAGTCGTTTTACGATAGATTGAGCGAGAAAAATGAAGATATCAGTTTACTAGAGCGAGAGAAAGACTGGAAAAAAAAACAATGCAAAGGAGGCGAAAGAGTGCCACCAGTATCTTGGCATAAGGGTGTACAAGATCCACAGAGTTAAACCCAGTGTAAAGAAAAGCAGCTAAACCGATCCTGTAAACAAACTACACGGTCCTTTTTAGGACCAACCATTTCTTTAAGAAATGAAAATCATTTCTCATTACTGTCACTGAAAAGACCAATTTCATTTCAAATAACGTGTTTTTTGTTCTAGCCATTTCTTCTGTTTGCTACAAAGTAACAGAAAAACGATTGCTATCAGTATAGCCTGTAAAATAACACTGAGAATCAAATCCATTATTATTATTATGATAATTCCAAGAAAAGTTTGACGTTTTCGTCGTATAGTACATGCTACTCTGAATAAACCTGTACGCCGAAAAGTGTGTTTTCTCCGCAGAGTATTTAGTCATTTTTAAAATAAAAATATGTTTTGTACGAGTCTAAAATACTTAACATGTATAACAATACCTCTATACTATATGTTTATGCTAAAAAGCGGACCAGTTTTATTCACTCATTTATTTTCTTTAAAATAAAAGATCGCCGACAGTAACAAATCAGACCCATAGGTCGACCAAGCTAAATTGGCGATGTTTACAATTATTAATAGAATGTAAACACGGGTTAAGGCTAATCTACGTAATATTTTGCCAATTTAGAACACATCGCCTCGATAGCACAGTGGTGTACGCGCTCGGTTGGCATAAGCTTAACGGTTTTTTTTTCGATACGGGTTCGATTCAACCTGACACACGGCTTTTAAGGAAATATTTTAAATTTATTTTTTTAACGATTTATTGCAGTTATTTCAACATATTTTGTGTATTTTGCTTCGGTTTATTTTATCGCGGCAATTATTTTTAAGGACCACTACACATCTTTCGAATGAAAGTGTCATTTCAAATTGTCTTCTTTGCTTACAATTAAAACTAAATATTAAATATGGTTTCTCTATCTTAACTATCCTAAGTAGGTCAATTCTATTCCGTGGTATAAAAGTCCCTGCATTTTTTATTCACCGTTAATTCAGCCATGGACATTGAAAGGAGAATGAGAAGACTACATATTCACTTGGCCAGGGCGACACAAGTGTCGATGTTAATACAACAGGATATGGAGGTGCTGAAGAAACAAACGAAGGATGCGGCCACCCAGACGGGTGAACAACCGAAGGCGGTGGCAGTCCCAGCTACAGAAAGCTGGGACGAAGACAATGAACCCCCTTCCATATAAACACAAGGAAGGCAAAGGCCAGCTGCCGGACATGGTGTCCGGCGTGCATGGGACGCTGTGGCCACCACTGGTCAGAGTAATTGCCTCCAAACAGAAACGGCCCTTTTCAGGTCCACACCATTTGTCTCGAAAAAAGAACCTTCTATCAATTTGTCTCAAGTTTACTTTTCCAGTTACACTACCTTGTCCAGGTTTATTCACAGTGATTAACCAAAATCTAGTTTGCACGTTTAAAAAACACAACTGTTTTATTGTTTTTTATTTAACTCCAATATAATCAAGGACTTACAACTTACTTATTCTTATTTTTATCATGCAATTTTACACAATGGAATAACTTTTTCAGGTAAGATATTTTTAATTTTATTTTTAAGAAAAAAAAACAACAATAAACATTTTACAACGTCACATTGACATTTTTCCCCCGCTTTATTTAAAATGTAAACAAAGGGCAGAGAGTGAAACCTTATGATTGGTTCTTGAAACTCGGGACTCCTGACCTACTTAGCCGCATATAAATTCTTGCAATGACCTACATTTGACTTATTATTTCTCACACAATGGGAATAAAAAGCTTCTTTCGAAAATTCTTCAGAAAGGCTAAGACACCTGCCTGGGTTGAGGCAGAAATAGAGAGGAGACAAGGGGAGCAGGATATAAAGGAGTTTTTCGCAAGACGGGGGATCGTCTGGCGGAAGCCCAGGCAATCCCAAGAGCTCAACAACATCAACAGTCCGCCCCGGACCACAACATACGTTGTTAAATTAAACAACCTTTACCCGGACTTGTCCGAGTTCTACTGAGCTCAACGAAAACGGGCCTTTTTAGGGCCAACTATTTCTTTAAGAATGAAGTAGCTTACTCAAACTGTACAGAAATGATTCCATATATATTGGTTTCAGGTGTTATATAATGACTAACAAACAGTCAGGGTTATCCGCAAAACCTTTTTGGGGGTTGTCACGACTAGCCCAATAGGTAGAGTGTTCGACGTTATGCTGCTTGGCGCTGTCGCCGAAGGGTTCGATTCTCTGGTTAAGCGTAAAATTATTGAAATTTTACGCTTGTTTTTTTTAGTCGTTTTACGATAGATTGAGCGAGACAAATGAAGATATCAGTTTACTAGAGCGAGAGAAAGACTGGAGAAAAAAAAAACAATGCAAAGTAGGCGAAAGAGTGCTACCAGTATCTTGGCATAAGGGTGTACAAGATGCACAGAGTTAAACCCAGTGTAAAGAAAAGCAGCTAAACCGATCCTGTAAACAAACTACACGGTCCTTTTTAGGACCAACCATTTCTTTAAGAAATGAAAATCATTTCTCATTACTGTCACTGAAAAGACCAATTTCATTTCAAATAACGTGTTTTTTTTCTAACCATTTCTTCTGTTTGCTACAAAGTAACAGAAATACGATTGCTATGTTGTGTATTGCCTGTAAAATAACACTGAGAATCAAATCCATTATTATTATTATGATAATTCCAAGAAAAGTTTGACGTTTTCGTCGTATAGTACATGCTACTCTGAATAAACCTGTACGCCGAAAAGTGTGTTTTCTCCGCAGAGTATTTAGTCATTTTTAAAATTAAAATATGTTTTGTACGAGTCTAAAATACTTAACATGTATAACAATACCTCTATACTATATGTTTATGCTAAAAAAGCGGACCAGTTTTATTCACTCATTTATTTTTTTTAAAATAAAAGATCGCCGACAGTAACAAATCAGACCCATAGGTCGACCAAGCTAAATTGGCGATGTTTACAATTATTAATAGAATGTAAACACGGGTTAAGGCTAATCTACGCGTTAAAAGTATTGTTTTGCCAATTTAGAACACATCGCCTCGATAGCACAGTGGAGTACGCGCTCGGTTGGCATAAGCTTAACGGTTTTTTTTTCGATACGGGTTCGATTCAACCTGACACACGGCTTTTAAGGAAATATTTTAAATTTATTTTTTTAACGATTTATTGCAGTTATTTCAACATATTTTGTGTATTTTGCTTCGGTTTATTTTATCGCGGCAATTATTTTTAAGGACCACTACACATCTTTCGAATGAAAGTGTCATTTCAAATTGTCTTCTTTGCTTACAATTAAAACTAAATATTAAATATGGTTTCTCTATCTTAACTGTCCTAAGTAGGTCAATTCTATTCCGTGGTATAAAAGTCCCTGCATTTTTTATTCACCGTTAATTCAGCCATGGACATTGAAAGGAGAATGAGAAGACTAAATATTCACTTGGCCAGGGCGGCACAAGTGTCGATGTTAATACAACAGGATATGGAGGTGCTGAAGAAACAAACGAAGGATGCGGCCACCCAGACGGGTGAACCGCCGAAGGCGGTGGCAGTCCCAGCTACAGAAAGCTGGGACGAAGACAATGAACCCCCCTTCCGTATAAACACAAGGAAGGCAAAGGCCAGCAGCCGGACATGGTGTCCGGCGTGCATGGGACGCTGTGGCCACCACTGGTCAGAGTAATTGCCTCCAAACAGAAACGGCCCTTTTCAGGTCCACACCATTTGTCTCGAAAAAAGAACCTTCTATCAATTTGTATCAAGTTTACTTTTCCAGTTACACTACCTTGTCCAGGTTTATTCGCAGTGATTAACCAAAATCTAGTTTGCACGTTTAAAAAAACACAACTGTTTTATTGTTTTTTATTTAACTCCAATATAATCAAGGACTTACAACTTACTTATTCTTATTTTTATCATGCAATTTTACACAATGGAATAACTTTTTCAGGTAAGATATTTTTAATTTTATTTTTAAGAAAAAAAAAAACAACAATAAACATTTCACAACGTCACATTGACATTTTTCCCCCGCTTTATTTAAATGTAAACAAAGGGCAGAGAGTGAAACCTTATGATTGGTTCTTGAAACTCGGGACTCCTGACCTACTTAGCCGCATATAAATTCTTGCAATGACCTACATTTGACTTATTATTTCTCACACAATGGGAATAAAAAGCTTCTTTCGAAAATTCGTCAGAAAGGCTAAGACACCTGCCTGGGTTGAGGCAGAAATAGAGAGGAGACAAAGGGAGCAGGATCTAAAGGAGTTTTTCTCAAGACGGGGGATCGTCTGGCGGAAGCCCAGGCAATCCCAAGAGCTCAACAACATCAACAGTCCGCCCCGGACCACAACATACGTTGTTAAATTAAACAACCTTTACCCGGACTTGTCCGAGTTCTACTGAGCTCAACGAAAACTGGCCTTTTTAGGGCCAACTATTTCTTTAAGAATGAAGTAGCTTACTCAAATTGTACAGAAATGATTCCATATATATTGGTTTCAGGTGTTATATAATGACTAACAAACAGTCAGGGTTATCCGCAAAACCTTTTGGGGGTTGTCACGACTAGCCCAATCGGTAGAGTGTTCGACGTTATGCTGCTTGGCACTGTCGCCGAAGGGTTCGATTCTCTGGTTAAAATGCGGACCAGTTTTATTCACTCACCGGACACGAAGTACATAGTTCAAATCTTCAAACACCACTGGTGACCTTGACCTTAGCAGGCCAGGTTGGAACATGGGTTCTGCACGTCGTCTTGATGGGGAGAACGTTTGACTAAAGTTTCATGAAATTCCTTCTAGGGGTTGAAAAGTTATGGAACGGTCACGAAATGTGCACGCATGGAAGGACGGACAGACGAAGACCATTCCTATAACCCCCAGCCGCTATGCGGCGGGGATAATAAATTGATTTTCACATACAAAAACACTAATAAAAATGGATGTCCTGAAGACCAAAAAACAAAAATCAGTAAGTTATATACCAGATGAAAAATGAATATCCAACTCTTGGGCCTTCAAGTGCTCCAGAATAATTCAATAAAACTCGGGTATTGGGATCGGTTGATCCTGCTAATGGTGAAATATTCAATGCGGGCCCAGGTTATTGCACTGGATGTGAGGGACCAGTTGGGCAGCCTGACCATGGAAGTACCAAACTTGCAGAGTTGGCGACGACAGCAAGGTGAGCAACTCTGTAGAAGGGGTGGACGTTCAATATATCCTGGGGAAAGAGGATAACAATTTAGGTCAAAGTAAGTGTTACACCGCATCAAATCATATTAACTAGAAATGAGGCTCAGCAGGAGAATCAACACTGAAATATAAAGAATGATTCAGATGTTGAAGGGGGTCAACATTCTTCAAGACATGGTGTTAGTAGGTGGTTCTAACTAGATGGACCGAGAAAAATAGCAGCCTTGCAAGCAGATGACCCTGACATAAAGCTCATATATGATGCAGTACTTCAATGACCTACAAAGAGGCCAAGCCTTTGGCATATGGTTAGCAAGGGGCAAGCAACGCGACATTACTGGCTTCTGTGGGATCTTCTGGTTGTAGAAAATGGTGTTCTTTTTGGTCAGAGTTACCTGTTTTGTAAATGATCATTGATCTATTATAAGAAACTAGAAGCTCCATTTGTTTCTTTTATCACTGTCGGCGTGTTCTTGCTGATTTGTCTCCAGGAGCTCTGGTCTCGGTAAGATCATCGGGTACACATCCTTTTGGCTTTGCAATGCTATAAGCTTCTTGAGTTTTATATGTTTGTGTGCTTTTGCATGCAACATTGTTGAGCTTATGGGAAGGTTGGAGTTATTTCACCAAGACAACTTGTACTTGTGTGTTGATGTGAGAACCTGTTGGGGTAAGTGTGAGGTTGGTGCACCCTAGAGCCTGGTTTAAACCCAAGTGAAACATTGTTTTGCCACTGACTGTTCCAATGCGGTAATCCCAAGAGTTCTCTTTTTCGTTAATTAAGGATTGAATCGATATTTGATGGTTTTCATTTGAGTATGGAAAACAGTTAGGTTGTTTAAAGTGTGTAAAACCCAAAGGGTTTCACCTGTATTTTGAACAACCCAACTTAGTTTAGTTTAAACTTATTTATTTTACATCGATTGTGAAACCAGTAATTCCAACTTATATTAATCACGCTCGATGACTGCTTCCTGGGTTTCCAACCAGTACTCGCGCCGAATGTGGATTGAGGAAACTGCAAACGAACCTCATCCCTGGTGGGACTCGAACCCGCAGTCTCCGGATCTGGAGTCCGACGCTCTACCCCTAGACCACTGATCTTCCACAACTATTGTCAACGACCCAACTATTTTCCAAAACCAAATGAAAACCATAAAATATTGAATTATTCAATCCATAATTATGTTAACACTCATAAATACTCTAATTAATACAGAAATTATGAGAAGAATTCGTGAGATCACGGCTTTTTCAAAAGGCTGTTGGAACAGCAACGTTGACGACACAGTAAATGACCGCATTCTTTTTCGTAGCTACTCGTGGCAAAATGCGTGTGCTCGGCGACGTCACACGTCAAAACATTGTGCAACGTCCAATAAATTATGAACGGCTCTACTGTTGCCACGCCTTTTAAAATAATACGTCACACTCTTTACAAACATAAATTATGATCCGTTTGATGAATAAGACTATCGTAGAGGACGAAGAAGAAGTCTAAATATTTTTTGTGCCGTCTTATTTGAATTTCATATACTTGTAAAAACATTCTCTATTTTTCACTTTTTTTCGCTGCGTTGTGAGTTTGGCGATTCCTGATAGGCATATTTCACATTTTTGATAGGCGAGGTCTTAAAAGAGAAGACTTATCAGAAGGTTAAGAAGGCAATGCGAGGTATTATTGGTATGAAATGAGAAATGATGTAAACATCTGGGTAGTTAAATGTGATGCGTGTGCCATGGATAAAAGGCCTGCCAAAAGGCCTAGAACGCCGCTTGGTTCACTTACTGCAGGTGTAGTCATGTCATTTCCAGTGACTCCAACATGGGGGTAACAGGTATATCTTAGTGGTAACAGACCGTTTTTCAAAATGGGTCAAAGTATTTCCGATTCCAGACCAGACGGCAGCAAAAGTGGATGTAAGTTGTTGTTTTTTTGTAAATCAAAACACCTATATATAAAAGCTCATAAACATTCACATAAAATATATAAATCCAATGTATCACTTATAATAATTTTTTACCCTTTTATATTTGTTGTAATGACAATAAGTGTTTGTCCGTGTCATTAAAGCTGTAGGTTTTGTTTGGCGGTTCATTGCACTTTCATATTATTTTTTTCTACAGACGGATAAATAAACAGTTGATATTTATGATATTGTTACGATAATAATCGCACTTTCTTTGTTTAGGTTGCCGCCAATCTGTTACTAAATGTCAAGAGGAATGACTTGACATCTTTTCCCGTGGCGTGCCCCAAATGTAATAACATTCATAACATCATTTTTTTTCCTTTTAAATACTTTTTCACAAAAAAGTTAACGTGTATTGTGTAACATAACATGACTTTATCGAATGATAAATTTAATAACATTTGTAAGCTTATAAATGGACTAAATACACGTAAGGATTTCAAAAAAGACCAAGCATAGTATGAAACCCAGAAAGTAAAGATGTTTCGAATGATTTCTTGCAAGACGAATGAGATAAAATAACAACAAAGACGAAAAATATGTACGACAAAAGAAAACGGTAATCCTCAGTTCACATAAAACCCTATTAAATTTTGATTTGCACCTGAGTAAGGGAATTGTAATATGCAAATTATTTCTAAGTCATTATTAATAACTGTAACTAAACAATACACTCAATAAATTACAACTACTCATACGGTGCAGGACAAATATTTCATCAGGGACAATGTCATGAAAACCCCACCACTAAAATTAGAACCATCTTCTACAGACAGAATGGAATTGGAAAGATGTCCAAGGATTTGTTGTCAAATTATGTTTTTCTGATCTTTATTTATTTCTACATAAATATTTATGATTATTTCAAACATTTACTTAATTCAAATTGATTAAATCTTCCGGGACATTCGACAAGCATTTTATGAGGTAATAATATGTTTTAATGAAAAAAAAACAACAGTCATTAGACACTAAAAAAGGATATGAAAAACTCTTCAATTCCTATGATTATTGTCTGCTTGCATTTCAGGTACCGACAGTGGCATCATCCTTGCTGCAAAGCACATCAACTCAAGAATATGCTTTAATCAGTTTGTGAAAACGACGTGTGGTACCATATCAAATAAACGACGTGTGGTACCATATCAAATAAACGACGTGTGGTACCATATCAAATAAACGACGTGTGGTACCATATCAAATAAACGACGTGTGGTACCATATCAAATAAATGACGTGTGGTACCATATCAAATAAACGACGTGTGGTACCATATCAAATAAATGACGTGTGGTACCATATCAAATAAATATTAAGTTTCAGAATCGAAGTTCAAAGATAAAATATGTACCATAATTATAGGTTATTATACATTTTGCTGTACAATACGGGAATATATTTGGACGAGAACACAGCCTGAAAAGTCAGTCACGTTGTACAAATGCAGATTGTCGATTGGTTACATTTATTAGATATATAATAATTTGGAATATGTTGAATCAGTTCCGGTTTCCGAATAATTGACACTTATTTTTGATTGGATAACGTCATTTGGTAATGTTCTTTCTGGCCCATAATGCAAACATTGATGCTCGTATATTTGTTAACATAGAATACGAAAAAAAAGGATGTTTTTTGAAAATACAACAAAATATAGGGATTTGTTGATACATGCACAGTTATGAAACACGCATTATGGAAAGGGGGTTTATATAAGCGTGTAGCTTGCGACCCTACAAAACAGATGATGTAGATGATGATGCCAAATTTGAAAATGATCGGACAACTTGTATGTTTCACCGTCAACGTCGTTTGTTTCATTTCCGGTAATGACTTACATGTATGTTATCGAAATGTTGAAACTTTTGCGATTTGTAAAATTTGATAAAGGCCACAAGACCGAAACGTCAGATTATTCAGAATGAAATTCAGAATGGAATTAACTGTGTTTAATATTTATATCCATTCAGATATTTTAATGAATAATTTTAGCTAATATTGTGGTATCACTGAATTTCGCGGGAAAGAACACAGAAGCTCCCATTTGCTCGTGTGATCATGTGATGTGGTCTATAACTATACTTCCTGTACGTTCTCCGTGAAAATCAGTACATTACTCAAGTTTGCTGTGTGCTTTCATTTTATTCAATTCGTACATTTGGTTTTACTGCATAATTACGGTTGATGTCTTTCTCTATGCTGGCAGTTGGCACTTATGTATAATACTCTGTCACGGGAATAAAGTACATGTATATATTTTGCCAAGTCATATAGCGTCTATACTCGTTTTGTTCATGCAAATTGTTTGTTAAACATTATTAAATTTTATATTATTTGATATTGTCTTTGTTTTTACAGAATAGATTTTCCCCTTCCATTACCGGTCCCTTATTCAAATAGATGAAAAGGGAACTTTGAATGCTATCGAACACGACAAATATGAAATATTGCAGACTCGGGTTGATTAAGCCTGTTTATGGACAGTAATGGAAGGTGATCCAAAGCGTGTGGCAAATCCCTGTAAGAATGGATTGGCAGGGCAGCAAATCCGTGTCAATGGTGGAAGAGCCCGGTTGCACTATGATCCCACTGGAAGAGACCTCGCATACATTACACACGACTTGTTCGGATAGAATTGCAGTGTACAAACATTTTATGAGGTTATATTATTATTATTACTGAAAAGGGGGAATTTTATGGGATTGTCAATCGGGCATGAAGAGCAACCGATTGATAAATAAACATCAAAGTACAAAGTCGTTATAGACTGAATAGAAATTTACAATTAGGGTATCATGGGAATTGTGAATAAACATTAAAGAAATTAAAGAAAATCAAAGATGACATCAGACTACATTTAAAAGATGACAAATAATAATATCGAAGCATTCAATAAATTACAACCTCTCATACAGTCTATAAATAAAGAGCCTAGATATAATAAATGTGTGTTTGCAACAGCCGAAATGATTAAGAGTGATATCTCAGTCGTCGCTGTAATGTACATTATGAAATGTGCAATAGCTTATACGTATTATATGTATGTTCGTACATGTGTAACATCAACCACGGACTATGGTTGCATATTTGGAACAAGTGCGACCTGAGCAGAATTTATAAACAACAAAAGCGAATGATTAAAAGTGTTCTTCGAAAACCAGCGAGAACGCCGACCGATAATCTGTTTCTATCTTTTAAATGGCTAACATTTCAGAACCGTTGTTAATATCATACTGGTATTACGATTTATAAAGCATTACATAATAGGACATCCCCTTTAATATCCAATCTTGTATCCATATCCGACAGCAAATTACATTTTCTAAGATCTGCCTCAAAACTATATCTGTCACAAACATGTCGTCCTCAAACAGAAATTCTAAAACAGACTTTTGGTTACTCTAGAATTATTTTATGGAGTTCTATCCCAACACATATCCGATCCTGTAAAAAATTAAATGGGTAGGCTGTGTCTGCTGGATGTGGCCATCCCTGATATGCATATTTCAATTTAAAAAAAATGTTTCAAAGTTTATTTACTAAACAATAACTCTGTGTGCTGAAACATTATGGTATATCTATTTTAATTACACCCCTATGTGGCAATTCCTCATATTTTTATTCTACTTTATATATAAATGTGTCTGTCTGTAACTTGTAATACGAGTTATCTGGCGCGCAGCTGGCTAAACGCGAGTACGCTCCTGAACACACGATTCTGAAAAATGTCGTTGACAAAGAGTTGAAGAATAAGCGATACTGTCTCAAGAGTCTCTAACGAAAGAGTGTTTTTAACGAATCTAATCCTGTCCCGGCGAGTCTCTAAGCTTGCTTTTCCTTTTAATAATTATCTCTACAACATATTTAGTAGAATATATTGATCAGTGTTTTAGTAACATATTATTTTTAGTTAAAATATACCTTAACTTTCTCATAAAAACTCTTTTCAAGGTTTTCCATTACACCTCCCTAGGAGCATGTTTGCGTCCTACTTGATCAGGTTTTTTCTGACTAAGGATGAAGAACCATGGCTGGATTTCTTCATTACGAAAAAGACTGATAGGTGTTGTGGCGCACATTTCCGCAAGGATAATGAAGTCTGAAGGGTGTTATGGCGCATAGTTCGACCAGGATGAAGTCTGAAAGTGTTGTGGTGCATATTTCGACCAGGATGATGAAGCCTGAAGGGTGTTGTAATTGCTATTATGATAAGGATTATGAAGACAGAAGGGTGTTGCGGGGCATATTTCGAAGGGTGTTGTGCCGCATATTAAGACCAGGGTGATGAAGTCTGAAGGGTGTTGTAATTGCTATTATGATGAGGAATATTTAGACAGAAGGGTGTTGTGACGCATACTAAGACCAGGATGATATAGACTGAAGGATGTTTTAATGCCTATTGCGACATTTGTGCTAATGAAGAAGAGGGATATTAAAATGTTTAAAGAGGTTGATGAACAAGATTTCAATGACACGGGAAAGGCTGGCGAAGATGACGACAACACGGAAGAGAAAAACGAATGTGGCAGGAAAAGGGGAGTGACAAAGAAAACGAAACGGAAGTGGTGAAGATTTCTTTATAGAATGATAAAACCTAAACTGAGTTGATATTTAGGATATTTATTAATCAAATGACCAAATTTATAGCACTCTTCGATATTAATGTCACCAATGACTATATGTAAAGACATGCCTTACAGTAAAAAAAGCTAATGTTTATCTACGTAATTAACTTTTTGATTTCATATATTACTAAAACTGCGGCCATTTTGAATACAAATTTTACTAGTTCAATTAATAGCGAAACATTTTTAGACTAACTGACCCCGAGGTTATAAAACTTTTGAGAATGTTCTCCATGCTCAGTTTTCAGCTTCGTGCTCAGTTTGAGCACGAATTTCTAATATGCGAGGTTATAAATACTTTTTTTTGCTGAATTTTCATGCTCAAGTTGAGCACGAACCTTGAGACAGTATTAAAGCTGTCACAGAATTCGTGCGCAGCAAAAAAATGGCCGCCCACCAACGCGTTTTGCGTAGAAACAGACGGCAACAGGGCCATATACGTGTCCCTCGAGTTTTAAAGATCGATCCAATCCCATGGAAGATCAAAGGAGGTGTGAATAGTTTTAAAGATACCGCTTTAGACATTCATGTATATTATGTCAGTTTTGCCCGATAGGAGTTTTACCACTCGGAGAAATTTTCTGATTCCACCATTATTGCATCCACAATTTATTGTCCAGGAATAATTAATACATCTCAAAATTTTTTTTCCCTTAACTTCCTGTTGGTTGTGCATGTATTTTCTTTTTTCATTGATAACAGCAATAAATGAGGAATATTCTCCAGTGTACTTATTATTTCAGCTGATCATAATCTGTTAAAATTCACATTAAGTGCTGAAAAAGAGGACATTTTTTTACAATTTTTTTCATGTAGTTTCATTTTAAATGAAAAAATTGGATCTGAACTCGAGTAATCTCAAACAAAGAAGTAATTTGAAAAAGAGGTGATTTTCTTAAAAGTGCTTACTAATAAACAGCCTCTGCAGTGATTAATAAAAATTTAGATTTTTAATTCTGCTTTTCGTGACGTCACTTTAGTGTCCAATTGATTACGTGCGTTGGAACATGTGTTTCTAATACAAAGGTATCTGGCTACTCATTGCTTATTATGGTACATTGTTACCTTCAAAATAATAACTTTCGTAAGTATAAAATTATTTGGCAGTGGCAATAACCTTTCGGGTATTTGTGTCCAAAAATGTTACGTCTTAAATGATCGATTAACTTGTGATAAACCAGTCTACACACCTTCGAGCCTCCAAACGAGCGCGCCAAAGAGTACCTGCACAGTAATTGATAACGTAGAGCACATCGAGACGATACAAATACATATAGTTTTCAATACGGGCGACTTTCCACAGACGGGCGCGGTGAGTAAACAAAGTAACGTCTGAAATAACTGTATATACCTGTATACCATTGAATAAACGTATTTTTCAGTGGAACGACACTCTTTACCTAATGTTTTATTGCCTTGAATCAAAGTTTACGAATATATCGTGTGGTATTCGACCGAAATTCGATGTGAATGTATACAGGACGACGAAAAATGAATGTTTCAGTGAAGATAATCAATCTTTTACTTCGCATCCATGTTACGTCTTTCATATGAACATGTCATTTATTGTAATTGTTTACTTCTACGAAGAGTGTCTGATGCATATGTGCTGGAGTTGATTATGGTCAAAACAAATGAAAATGACTTAAATACGTGGAATTGAATTATTGAAATTTTCTTATAGATCTTCATGAGCAGTACTTTTATCAGTAAAATAACCCGTTACCGATGTCATGCAGTGATGGTTACGTATATCGGCGCTTTCCGATCAACCTTTTTGGGGGTTGTCCAGGCTAGCTCAGTTGGGGTTGCGTCGCCGGAATCGCAGAGCTAGGCGCTGTCGCCGTGACGGTGCGGGCTCGCTCCCAGCTAGAGGCACTACATAACAGATGTAAATTAGACTTTGAGTCCACGGTTACAGCTTCTTTCTATAAATTCTGTTGCTGGGTTGCTGTAATAAATTGCTAAAAATAACAGATATTAATTTCAATATCACTCTATTATTCAAAAGCTTATTGAAGTACAACAACGTTGACAAATCGTGTTTTTGATTGTCATGAAAATATATTTGAATTGATGTCCAGTTACATCTTTTAACAAAATGCATCTTTTTGAAAATGTCGGCATTCACTACAAGAGCTAAGAGAATTAATTCTGTAGATGAGCATTAAAGGAAATAGACATTCTCAAATATACCAAAATATACATGTACAAATGTACATATATAGCAATACAAATGCTGTGTAGTCTATGTTACTTCCCTAAAATTTTAGAAAAACAAAAGTGATATTTTAAATAAGCCTTAAGCTTTCAGCTTGGCAAATACTAAGTATTCTTCCTCAAAATATTTAATTTTTAGCATAGGCCATATATAAAATTTTGAACACCAAACATTTTGAGATGTAACAGAAATTCCTTGACAACGAATTCTGGTCTGTTACTTGTAACATTAAGGTATATGGAAACGGGTGCTATGCACTTACTGATGGGAGATTCGGTGAATATTTCTCGATCAACAACCGGTCGAATAGTACGGAGAACTACGGCGTTGATAATCAAGCCTCTCTTGCCAGACAGTACGTCAAATTCCCCTCTCCCCCAATAACGAACGAAATCAAAAAAGGTTTCTATAAAATCGCCAGTAAGACGATTTTTAAACTGGATTTCCACAAATTTTGTATATAGAATATATAGCTGAGATGGCATGACCCAATTTATCAGACAGAGCATGCAATTTATAATTTTCTAATAAATGATTCTTATCGATATAGAGATTTTCAGCATATAGTGTGTCACATTTTACATACATCTATTTATTTAGAAAAATGTTTGATACTATACATTCAACTTATGATCTTTATTATTTTTTCAAGATCGTTTTATTGATAATCCTCATGCCTGTACCATATCTACGCATTAGTGCATATTTAATTTTTTTTGGTGTACACCAAGCTGGGTTTTATCTACATCAACAATGTTTTCTTGTTGTTTTTTTTACCTGAACCTGTAACAATAGTACTATTCTTTGCAAATTTATGTTTATATTAGAATTAACGTGTAGTGAAATCTAGAGTGAAATTATCTAGACTATATTGAACCGATTTCAGCAACAACAAACGTACATATTAAAAGCGTTAATTAGCGCGTTTTTTATGCATTTTTTGTTTATAAAAGAATAATGATTTTAGTTCGTCTGAGTTCGCTAACACCTGCTCGAAATAATCGTAAGTGCGATATGACTCCCAACGGTGTGAGTGTGCCATACTCGTTTTACTGCCCCAAAAGCGCGCAAGACATTACGTAGGACATGACGTCACTTTAAACTTTTAAAATATATGACGTCACTTAAAAAATACTGCCATGTCATTGTAGACTAGTCAGTGTATCTCAAAATAGCATCAAAGTGTGAAGATATTCCAAAAGAATTGATTCGTATGATTTTTTGTTAGAAGAACTTGTTTACTTTTAAAGTAAACCAAAAGTTATTGATGAAAACTATGAAAATAAAAGGCCTTGGAACAGACTCACTGATAAAAATCTGCAAAATTTGAACATAGATCTACCCATTTTTGGATAAAAATAAAGCGTTGATACTCAGTGAGGTATATAAAAAAAACTCAATTACATTTACCTTTTTGTATGGAAGTTCCAAGAATTTATACAGCATAACATTTTTCAATTCTTTATATTTCTTCTTTGCAAGTCTTCTTTGGTGTTTTATTGTTCTGATCTGAAAAATATAATGGCAACTTAAGGAGGTATGCTCGATTAGACCATTTTTTCAAAATATTCAGATGGTTTTCATAATTTGCATGCTGAAAGATATTTCAATACCAAGCATGAAAATGTAAAAAAGTGGGGGTCACCGTGCATATTTTTTAGATATTTGAATATTTAACACACCACCTATATTGAAAAAATGGACACAAATAACAGTATGAAAAATGGGGGTTACATTAAATAATTTGTTAATGGCTGGATTTCAATCTAGTAGGCTTCTTACCAGAACTCGTCTAATCCTGATCTGATGTAACATACTTCGATAGCGTCCTCGCCTGGGAATCGAATCTGGGCAACTGGATTAGGAGTCAACATCATAAACCACTCTGCGACTGAAACTAAATATCTATTAATCATACAAGCAGAATCACTGTAAGTGCATGTTTGTTAGTGGTTTGAATCATTTTCGTAGTCATCAAAGTTGTATAGTGATTAAACGTCCCACACAGTGTAACTAGTGAAACTAGCAATGATGAAATAACCTGAAAATATTATTCTGTTTCCCTTTTCACGACCATTCGAAAAGTGGTTTTAGAAGTCATTTAGCACAAAAAGGATAAGCAATGCATGCAAAAGATCTGAGTTACAGGTTAATTTACAGCAATCTCAGATTATTATAAATTTTCTTTCTTCCCTAGGACTGTATACCATTGGAACAACCTACTACCTACTGTTGCCCTCCTCCCTACCCCAGAGCAGTTCGGTGCAGATATATCTAGCACTGAACATGTCTCGCCCTAGTTGTACAGCCCCCTGATCTATCTAACGTCAGATGAAGTAGAAAAATGTTGTCTTTGAAGTTGAAGCATATACAGCTACGTTAAAGCGACTTATGTATATTGTAATACAATGATGATAATTCAAATGAAAGCAATTTTAAATTTCATTTCAATAGATGTAGACGCAGCAGCAGCATGCAGCGGCTCCAGTAGAAACAACAACAACAAAAACAAATATAAAAGCCATAGAAACACGACAGTGACTTGAATCGATATAGAGTTTGTTAGTAATAGGCTAGGTGGGGGTCAATATTTTACAGATAAAATCGGAGGGTCATTATTTAATAAGGGGAGTCAGTATTTTATAGAAAGGGGTCATTATTTTATATAAAATAATGACCGGGGGGTCATTATTCTGTGGGGGTCACTTTACCACGTTACACCGGTCGTACTATTTCGTGCGATTTCTAATCTGTAAAGAGGGAACTCGTAGATCAGTTTAGAAATACGCTAGTCTAACATCTTGAAAATGCTATATATATATATGATTGAATTATTTTTACTAAAACTTACGCTACTACTAGAGTGCGAAAAGAAGATCTTTTCGCGAAATGAAGAAATAACTGCGAAAAGAAATATCTTTCTTATTTAGTAGCCGATTTTAAAAATTTCTTTTTTAAATAAAAGATCAGGAAGAAATACATTAGTAAACATAAATTCATGATATTTCAATAAGATTTATGCCGGGCGATGGTAGTTCATGAAACGCGGTCGCTAATTTGACCGCCAGAAAAGAAGAAATACATGCGACAAAAAGGAATAGCTTTTGTTTTTGTTGACCGATTTAAAAAATTTCTTTTTCAAATGAAAGATAAAGAAAAGGTACATAGGAAATAATGAATTCGACATATTTCATTGAGATTTTTAGCCGGGCGATGATAATTCATTAAACGCGGTCGCTAATTTGACCGCCCGAAAAGAAGAAATAACTGCGAAAAGAAGGAATAGCTTTTTTATTTGTTGACCGATTTTAAAAATTTTCTTTTTAAAAGAAAGATAAGGAAAAAAAACATAAGGAAACATTTAAACATCATATTTCAGTAAGATTAATGCCGGGCGGTGGTAATTCATTAAACGCGGTCGCTAATATGACCGCCCGACCGAAAAGAAGAAATACATACGAAAAGAAGAAATATCTTTTTTATTTGTTGACCGATTTGATTTTTTTTTTCAATTAAAGATCAGGAATAATAAGTTAAGATTTCTGTTAAGAAAGGAGGACGCGCTCGATAATCTTTCCCGAAAAGAATAAATAATTGCGAAAAGACGGCATATCTTTTTTATTTATTGAAAAAAAGGGAAATATGCATATCAGGAATGGCAACATCCAGCAGACGAGGTGTTACCGCCTTGGAACGGTCAGTGGCAAAACAATTTGCCACTGGGAGTTTAAACAAGGTTCTAGGGTGCACCAACCTCACACTTTTTAAAAAAAATTCTTTTTAAATAAAAGATCTTAAAAATTTACGCTAGAGGACTTGTCTTTTTGTATTTAATTAAGATCTCTGTCTAGAAATGAGAAAGCCATTAAACACGATCGTTAATTTCAGCGCCCGAAAAGAAGAAACAAATACGAAAAGACAGCATATATTTTCCTTTATTGACCGATTTGAAATCAAAATACTGTTTATTAAAAGTTCTGGAAAAATACATTAGAAAACATTAATTCATCTTCTTTTATTAAGATGTATGCCGCGCAATGTTAATTTATTAAACGCGGTTGCTAATTTGACGGCCCGAAAAGAAGAAATAACTGCGATAGAAGAATACTTATTTTAAATTCTAGCCGGTGATGCGGTCACTCGTTTGGTTGTTCTTAAATACCGAGTCGGAATGTTAATTGATTCTATTAATTCAATATCATTATAAAATATTATGTCTAATTAATTGATTTATATATACCCAACCTCTTAAAATATTTAACAGATTTAAATTTGCGATTTATATTAAGATCATTTTGACGTCTGCTGAAAGACACTTGATAAAAAAATTAACTGGACCCTTGGCGAACCTCAAGTTTGGCGTGTGCGCCATATGACGTCATTTCCCCCGCATGCTGTTTTATTTAAGATCAATATAGTGGAGAATAACCTGTCAATAAATTTGATAAATACTTGCTGAATTGATGTAATCTTTTGGACTCGGACACTAACGTAAGCGTTTTTACTGACCGTGATGATGGATTACGGATCAATGTCACGAAAAGGCTTTTAATCGGGTGGCCGAATATTTACGTACCGGCCAACATTACGTACTCTGCCAGTATATAAAAAGTCTCAAAATGCTTCCGAAGTTTAAATGCATTGTCGAATAAACAAAGAAAGTGAAACCGGTGTATCAGGAATTAAACCATTATCTTTGAAAAATTATTTTCGTTTAACAACATAATACAATTTTACTTATTTACGTTACGAAATTTGATTTATTGACTGGCATGGAAATTTTAGCTTTTTCAAACATGCACTAAAGTATTCCGCCAGTCACCGTTAAGTCTTGCAAACAATGCTAATTAAGTAATGGGCCTGGTGTTTTATGACTATGTTACATAATCTAATTAGCAAGAAAGGGGTCTTACCAGCTGGAGGTGTGATAAAGGCCTTTTGACGTTTAGATGTTGACACTGTAAGAGGCTGAAAAAGTTGGATGTTGGGGGTACAAGTGTTGTTTTAAGAAATTGACTAAGGATCAAATATGCTATTAATTGTTGCAATGTTGTTTGAGACCCGAGACATGTTTATTTGATTTTTGCAAATTAAAGTGCTCCAAACTGAATTGAAAAAAGCCCTCGGGGAGAATTTACTCAAAAATAGATTTATTTTATGAAATAAAATTGATTGTAAAACAAACTAAGCTAAAAATTCAGAAATAAAGAGGAAAACGTGAAAACATTATGAAACCATGTTTGAATATGTTCTAAATGATATAAGAAAGATTTTTTTTAAGAAAGAGAGCAGCACATTAAAAAAATACGAAGAGGGCACAAACTTGTGAACCAAATGCCGTGGATTAAATTTGTAGGAAACGGCTCAGTAATTAATGATCTTTTAATTCCTTTAAAAATGTATCATCGGCATGAAAGAACATGCTTAAAAAGGAACGGTCGTTATATTGGCGGACGTCAAACTTAAACTTAAATCATATACGAGTATTATAACTTTAATTAACTACCTTTTCTAAGGTTTACTAACTTTTATCTTTCTCAAACCTGCCTTTTTGAGCATAAGAAATGCGTAAACTCTTAATTAGTTATGGGGTCGAACATAACAATGTTGAACACAAACCGCTCAAGCTTACTACAATGGTTTGAAGAGAAATACTATGTGGTGCCCTTTTAAAACTATCTAGTTTCCAATTCAGTGATAATAATCAAACGTTATTAGGCATATTGCTGATCTCTAACCAACTAGACCCTATTAAGACGTTTTTAAAAGACCATGGACGACTACTGCACTATTATGTTTTAATTCTCATTCTCAGGCCGGAACTACCCAGTAACAGGTGCGCGTTGCAAAGGGAGGTAACTTACGACAGAATATTGAGATTACTCAGTATATCGGTAGGACCCCATTGATGAGCATTTCTCTGAAAAAAACAACAAAAGCAACAAAATATCATATACATTAAATTTTGCACTTTTTAATGTTTTACTGATAAATGGTATTAGTAAGTTGTTATGTTCACCGTCTTTAATAGAGAAAATGATTTGTAGAACATTTTAATGCTCATAAAATTTTATGTGTAGTGTTAAAAGCTTGAGTTAATGTAGAATTACCCCACCCACTTTTTATCATTTTAATTTGTTTTGATATACATTTATAGAATGATAGATGAAAGCCTCATTTCACTTTTTTATATACTAATTATCATCATGCCAAAGGATGAGGGATATAGATTAATATTTTATGTCTTTGTACAACCTTTTTGTATGGCTGTTCTGTCTGTCCCTGACAGTTTGAAACTTTAGTCAATAACTAAGGTATTTGGAGATTAATTAAAAAAAAAAATCAGCAAAAATGTTTAACATCACAATACAGATTGAGAGAAACAAAACTAGGAAATATTGTCACTCCAAGGTGATGGTCACAAAAATTAGAACTTTACCCACAATCCTTCATTATGTGTTGTTCTTAAGTGGTATTCAAAATAACTTGCCAAACTTGTGTAATATAACAAAATAAGTCTACAACTAGAGATGCATCCATAGAACACAGAAGGCCCCCAATATCAGTTTTGAATATGTAAGTGATGGTGACTTGGACCAAAAATAATAATAAAAAAATTGATAGGTCATCATGGAAATTTTTTTAGTTTGACTGGCTAAATGATGAGAAAAAAAAAGGAACAAAATATCACACAAATTAAATTATTGCATTTTTAGGGTTTTAACGACAAATATTTATAGTAGTTTGATAAATACACCGTCTTTAATGGAGAAAAAGATTTGTTGAAAAGTTTATGATCCTATAATTTTATTTAATGTTAAGAGCATCAAATTCAGTTAATGTAGAATTACCCCACCCAATTTTATTGTTTAATGTCATCCAATGTATTGTAATATATAGAATGATAAATTAAAGCCACATTTTACTCATCGGTATACATACTACTTGAAATGTTAACTTTTTTTCTTCTTTTGGAAATGTATGTATATTTCAGCTATTGGAATTCCTTTATTCACAGATTGCATAAACTAATAAACATAAAAGTAACAATATCAATGAGTCTCTTTATTTACAATCAATGCATGGA
This sequence comes from Corbicula japonica, assembly GCA_038501625.1. Taxonomy (NCBI): domain Eukaryota; kingdom Metazoa; phylum Mollusca; class Bivalvia; order Venerida; family Cyrenidae; genus Corbicula; species Corbicula japonica. The sequence goes on from JAZAYU010000016.1 coordinate 4,534,046, forward strand.
AAACTTAATTCTAATGAAATAAGTAAGATTTGTACAAAATACTGCCTGTTTTTCATTTCACAGACACGAATTAGCATGTTTTGCTGAACAAATAAGAAAAAATATTAATTATTAAGAATATTAATAAAGAATTTATTTGAGATGTGTCCGGCTAAAGAATGTAAATAAAGAATATATAAACTTATATCCACTTTGATTGATCAATCAGTAAAATAAGGGGTATTCAAGATAGTCCTTTCAATAGTCATCATGATGAGTGATAAAATGAATAATGAGGAATTTCCTTTTTCAACAGACACTTTCAAAGAATGTATAGTGTTTTGGTGACTGTCACTTTTTAAAAAACTTTTTGGCTCATAGGGCTGGGACGGGTAACTGATCATGCGGTTACCAATAGTAAAATAGAAGAAAGAAAATTAAAACCCAAGACACGGATTTGACCATAGCTGACGTCTTATGAAGCAGGAAATCACCAGGATTCTAACTTAATTGGGATCATTGTCATTGACTAACTGTAATGCTTTACCAACAGGGCAACTGAAGCTGTCTGATTTATATTTAGGTTCTACTTCAATATATTCATTTAAATTATCGATACAAATGCTACAGATTTGAACCTAAACAGCTAAACTACCACATTTGTGCCGACAAATAATCTGGAGCTTTGCGCAAAGGACAATGCTGGTATATTTCAAATTTGACCTAAACTTGCAATCTATACAACACACATTTTATAAACTGAGGTCAGAGGACAGGTGGTTCATATAAGTTGGCCTCGGACCCACAAGTAGCAGAGTGACAGCAAGATATGGAGATCTGCATTTGCATTTCCAAATGTCAACAAATTTTTTAACAACCTGCCAAATAAACTAGCCCAAAACCTGGTTAAAAACTTACTAGTGTCCACTGTTATCAGGTTATGACTGTCCATAATTTACAAGTCCCTCATTCCTGAATGATGTAATAAGCCAGTGGTAATTAACAAATACTCAGAGCTAATGTAAACTATTTACAACATTGCTCGGTATTAAATTCATTACCATCCAGCCAGTCTACCTCAAAATATTGGTTTTTCTGCAATTAATTTCCAAATTTTCGTCCTTGAAAACAGGTTGTCCTTTGTGAGCATTGAAATCACTTGCTGTGAAAATCAATATTTTCCCGGTCTAAACGTTCTCTACCTGTAAACAAAAAGGTGAAATATGCATATCAGGAATCGCCACATTCAGAAAAAAAGCCTCCCCACACAGTCAAAAAGAAGAGAGGGAGAGAGCATGGTTAATAAAATGATCAGTTTCAAAAGAGACACCACTAACAATTAACAAAAATGAGAACCCGGAGGGTTACCGCCTTGGAACGGTCAGTGGCAAATCAAATTGCCACTGGGGGTTTAAACCAGGTTCTTAGGTTTAGCTTTCCATGCAATGAACAGGCAATCAGCTAAAGACATTCTTTAAATATAAAGTTCGAGGATAATTTTCTTTCGTAAATTTATAGGCACTAACATCAGTGTTAGGTAAGAGGCTTGTTTTTATATTGATTTCGTATGTGGAAAAAAAAAACAACACGCGTTTCACTAATGTTGATCGGAGACGTTGCTGTACGAACAGTCGTAAAATTTAAAAACAAAAAAGAGCAAACATTAGTGAATAGTGAACATTTTACAATTAACATAGATCTTACTTTAATTTTTTTCGATGGTCAGTGTGCTTTAAGAAGTTTATTATGAATCTTAATAGTTTTACGACCTACTGTAACCAAGGTTACACTACCGAAAAATGGAAAAGATCCAGCCCCCTTAACAACATTTCAATAAAAAATGTTACAATAAACCAAATATTGCATTATTAAGCTTACAATTAAGTGAACCAGTCTGTTTATTCCAATGTGATCAATTTCCATTCATATATCTATATAAATGGGCAAACACTTACAGTGTATCTTGTGCAGTTTATATGAGAACATATGCACCAAAATTGTGTATACCGCCGGATTAAGGTAGCGAATATGTAGCAAATTCTAAGTACTGCATGATTAATTGATAAACATTTATCATAATTAAAGTGGCAGTAACTCCAAAAGGTAGTATCTTACTTTTTACACCTATTTATCAAATAGCAATAACTGTGGAAAATCACGCAGATTAAATAAGCTGACATAATGACCATGTACTCTTTCCATAAGGTGCCATTAAATTCCATGTACCAAGTAGCAGAGATTCAGGATAACACAGACACTGCTATATCTAATTATATATAAAAATAATATGTCAACAGTTTGAAAAATCAATCAAAGTACTTTAAACATTATGTTATGTTTAAAACCTATCAATGAGTTATTCTTACTTAAAATAATTCATAAAAGGTATAATTTTCATAATAAAAATGAACAATGCACAGAGTAGATCAATCAAGTTTTTTTTATCATTTAATAATTTATTGAATTTAACATTTCTATTTTCAAAATTTAATAACCAAATTAGTTTAATAATTTCAGCTTAGCAACTCATACATGTATCATCTACAACACTTTTCTAACCTTTGTTGATTTTTTGTTAAATGTCTGCCTCCAGCTTTGTTTCATTCAGTTCACTTTCTATAAAAAAATAATTTCAACACTGTAAACAAGTCCTATAAAACCAATAAAGTTAAACAATTACCAGAAGATGATATATTCCGACTACAGTCAAGCCTGTCTTAAGCAGCCACCCAAGGAAGTGACAAAAAGTGGCTGCTAAAGACAGGTGGCTGTTAAAGACAGTAGTAAATTAGAACAAAATGTCAGTTAAGGTCATATTAAAACTGACTGTTTAAGACAGGTGATTGCTATTCGCAGATGCCTGCTAAGGCAGGTTTCACTGTAATAAGTTAACAGGACAATTACATTTAAAAATTATTCACAAACAAAAGTTTCATATTACAGACATTTGTAAGGAGCATATATAAACAAGTTGGTGTTGTAATTCTTGTTGTCACAGTTGGCTTTCTTCATGAAGATGATTTATTCCAGTAATTAAGTTAATAAGACATGCACATCAATGTTAACCCTTTTCTCTACATATATCCATTTTTAGGCATATGCGACCAGTGTAGATCCTGATCAGGCAGCATATCTGTGCCATCTGATTAAGATCTGCACTGGTCACAGTTTGGTCAGAGGTAACCTAAGCTTATCAAAAAGCGAACAGTTTAGATCCTGACAGGATGTGCCGGCTGATCTGGATCTAAACTGTTTGCCCTAGCAATAAAGGTGTATCTATGGAGGAAATGAAATTGCAGGATTACTGAACAACAGTGTCATTTATACAGTAAGATTCCAATATGTCTAAGCGACACAAAATTACCAAAAATCAACACCAAATTCAAATTCAATGGTTTCAGATTTTGTTAAAAATAAAATTACCTTCTCATATTCAATGACGTCATATAATGTTGACTGTCTCCTCAATCTTGCACAACATCTGCCCCGATCTACAAAAACACAATATTAGAAATATAATCAATTAAATAAAGTAGAATTTTGTTTAAATAGTAGTAAAATATGATAACATATGTATTGTTCACATCACTTAATATAATAATTATCATAGTAAATATCAACAGATAACATTTAAAAATTGAGTATTAATGATTAGAAAGCTATTTAAATTCGCTGACAAATTGGGTAATAACAAAAAACCAGAAAAAAATGAAGAACTAACACTGATTTCAATACTTATTCAAAATAATATATTAATTTAGATAAAATTCCTTACAAAGTATACAAACGTACAAATCATGATATAAAATATATCAACAAATATTGCTATGAGAATACAAACCGCTTCCATTTCTCAACCATTATGGGGAACTGGGCTGGAGGTCCCTAGAACATCGAAAACTTGATGGTAGACTTACAGGGTTTTACAAACTTATCAATGAACATTCTTCCTATGTACAAAAACCGAACAGACAACCAAAAAAATTTAATTTTAATTCAATACCAATTCTATATTAATTCTATAACAATAAAATACTATAATGTTATTAATCAAATAGATGAAAAGGCAACTTTGAAGACCCTCGATCATGACAAGTATGAAAATATTGCAGGCTCGGTTTGATTGAGCCTGTTCATGGGCAGTAATGGAAATGCTTTTTACTGCCTACACCGCCTAGCCCCGGGTTGAGCGCAACTCGATATTTACACCAATAAACAGTACAATTTTGATCCATCCCAAACGATGGTATGCATATGGCGGTGAACATGGAACCTTCAGTGCGGTATTTTCAGATAAATACCATTCCATGTTCAGCGGATTATGGTCCCCAGATAAAAGAATAAACGAGAAAACAATGGGCGGAACTAAACAGAATAGAATTTTGAGAGGGGATCTTAGAATATAAATCCTGCATATCACAGACAACACCAAAGGCAAAATTTAAAAAGCAGGAAGTATATCCCTGGGGGTGATTGAACAATATCCAAATTTATATTGGCTGGGATATTGAAACCACCCGATTTAAACTGGCCGAAATATAAAAAACAAAAAATAAATTTAGAAGAACTATTAACATAGTACATAAATATCGTGCTCGACGACCTTCAAAGGACGTAACTGATAACAGCACTGATTGAATGTACGGGGAGACTTTTTACAGCCGCCACACGGCACAAACAACGCTACTGTGATATTGAAATAGATAAAAAGGCAACTTTGAAGACCCTCGATCACGACAAATATTAAAATATTGCAGGCTCGGTTTGGATAATGGCCTTGCTATTGGGCCAAGGGTAGTCATAATTAATGGCCCGAGGCCCAGGGCTTATACGACTGCCTGAGCCCAATAACATGGCGAATGTGAATTCACTTGACTAATGACACTTTTAGAAATTAACAGAGTAAAAACATCACTCATAAGATGACTCAACCGTGCCAATATTGGAATTGCAGGGAATATGAGACAGTGTCTGCTGGATGTGGCCATTCCTGATATGCATATCTCACTTTTTTGTCATCCAAGATCACAACACTTTTTTTATTTATTTTATTAACAGCTATACTTCCACTTCCGACATGCACAAAGTCCTGCCAGACAAAGGAGATGGCGATATCCAATGATAGATAATAAAATGGGTTGAGGTGGGGAAATGGGGTGAGGAAATAAGGATAATTAAAGTTAATTTGACGAAATTAAATATATAAACTATAATATAAAGACTTTAACCAATTATTCTACTTTGAGGTAAAAAAATCAACAATAAGCCAACAAGAAAAAGATCTATGTTACAATCTCAATGCGGTCCATCTCAAGAAATGAGTTTTGGTCCAAAGCACCTGTGATAAAAAATCATAAAGAATATTGTAATGCCCCAGTATTTACTAATGTCTTACCTTGGTCTACACTTTTGTATTTCCAATTTTATTTCAGATGCTTACTACTGGCAGTAAAATACAAATTAGACCAGTGCTCTAGTTTAAAATTACAGAGCAACTAGTCCCCCTCATGTTTTGTAACCAGTGTTATACTCATATAAAGTTTAGGTTTCCGCCTGTGTTTTCCATGACGAGCTCTGTCACCTGTTTCCGCGAGTTTTGTCTTTGACAGTCTTGCTGTAATTTATTCGCTGTTTTATCAAATGATTACCAGCCATGTTTATCCATCCATTGTTTACGAATATTTATGCCAGGTAATTAGTTATTGTTCCTTGTAAAACTTGTGTTAATCCAATTCATTCCGTAAGCACATTTGTCAGCCATTTTTGTTTCTACTGTGGGTTGTTAAGGACAACGGAAGTAAGATTGTTTTGTTGTGTCAATGACTAATCAAGAATTATTTAACATGTACCGTAGTACCTCTTCGAGCAGTACCTACAGGGTATTTATTGTTGAAATTGTTATAAAAATGGTTCAATTATAGTCCTTTACATTGTAAGGGAGGTAAAACAGTATATTTTAATGTAAACTCCACAGAATTTGTCGTGGGACGCTCAATGGCGAACGCGGTGGAGGCGCCACAAAAATTGTGGTGACGCGCTCCACTGCGTCGGTCGTGGACGCTCCACCAATTTCGTGGTAAAACCACAATTTTTGCGTAATTCACAACTGCGGTTGTGGAGAGTTCCTCTGGAGTATATAAGCCGAGTTTCCAGTCATGTTGGGACTCCAACACTTCCAAAAACCTGCATGCATTTATTTTGACCTAGGTTCTTAATCTTTGATTATTTTTCGCTGTTTGCATTTGACTGATAGTAAAAACGATATTTAAAATCATAAAGACAATTTGTTTGAATTAGTTTCATTATCTTTTAATTTATTAACGTTTGTAAATTTTTGTAATTTACGAAACTAGTGCCAGAGTAACTGGCGGCATTTCGGGTAGCGCACATTTTAGCTATAGGTACTTAGTAAATTTTAGATGTTATATGGTAACGAATTAAAGTAGCATAACATTGTTATAACTATTGAACGTATTTTGTTCCCTGAATAAAACAAGTTGAATTGAGGCAGGTCTTTAGTTTTTAATTAGTTATTTAGTTTATCCTTAAGCTTAGTTTAAGTTGGAGTCCAGCCCAGTCCCCCTTCCCCTTTTCCAACACATTTTCCCCGAAATTCAACAATTGTATCAGTTTTCCGTCCGTCAAGTTTTGTCGTCAAGTTTGCGGTCCTAAGTCGCCGTGCAGCCAGATTTCCAGTCACCAGTAGCCAGTCGTTTCAAGCCTCAGAGCCTCTGAAGTCACAGCTCATTAATCAGCCCCGATAGCAAGTTATCCGAGCCTCGGGAGCAACCCGACAGCAACCCGATTGCCAAGCGGCGCTAGTACAGAACGAGCGGGTGAACAGTCACTGACGCGCAACATTTTATGGTGGCAGCGGTGGGATCTGATAATTAAACATCAGGTCCTGTGATCGAATCCTTGCTTGAGAAGAAAGTCATATTTGGCCACAGACAATTACGCTACTATGTTGGAGCCTAGGGCTGTTGATAGTGACGGTGTGATTACCTTCCAGAGGCAAGGTCCCGAGCAGGAAGACAGATTCGCTACCTACCAAGGTTTTGAGACCGCGGATGATATGTCCGACGCCAATTCTGTTTCAAGTAAGGTGTCGGCAACGACAGGGCACTGCCGAGGAAACAGCAACGACAACGCCGCCAATCAAATGACTGAAATGATGAGTGGCATGGCAACTCTTTTAAAAGATGTAGTTAAAGAGCTTAAGGAGCTCAAGCAGACCCCCAAGCATTCAGCAGGAGATAGCAGCGGCCCGATCCCCGACTCAAATGATTTTAATTACCCCAGACCACAAATGGAGAATGCTTCCTATTACAGGCCCGTAGCTAACGATCAAGCCGCAAGTAATGCCCACTTTAACCACCAGGGCGCCCCTATCATGAATTACAATCGAAATGTCCCAAATAATCATTTAGATTACAGCCCGTGGCAAGACGGCCTCAGCAGGCTGACCAATAGAGGATCTAGGCATAGTCCCAGCATTAAGTTAGCGCCATTTACGGGTAAGGAAGACTGGCCAACTTGGATAGCTAGGTTTGAGGCGATTGCCGAGAGGTACGGGTGGGGTGATGAAGATAGGTTAGACCAACTCCTCCCCAGAATTGAGGGTCAGGCAGGCGAATTTGTTTTTACACAACTTCCATTTGCGATTCTGAAAAATTATAGCGAACTCATTTCGGAGTTCCAGTCGTTATAAGAAAATAGAAACCGCGCGCTCGTTTGCCGCGAAATTTAGTAGGAGATCACAGAAATACGGCGAGACGGTCGAAGAGTATGCTGCCGATTTGAAACGGCTTTATGACAAAGCTCACGGTTACCGCGACAGGCGTACTCGTGCTGAAGATCTCGTGCGCCGATTCCTCGATGGGCTCCTAGATGATGATATTCGGTTTGAGGTGGAGTATCACAAAGAGCCCCATACGATCGATGAGGCGGTTTTCCATGTTGTTAACCTGATACAGACTAAGAAGTATGACAGGAAAAACAGGGGTAGCGCAAGAAGAACGCAAGTGGAGGAGCACGAGGACATTGACGCTATAAATAGAATGCCAAATAAGCTAAACACAGATAAGAAACATAAAGACACAACGAATACGAACCGGGCGGAAGTCCCCAAATCTACAAGCGACGATCAAATAGGCTAGAAAAGGCGGCACAGAAACCTAAACAAAATGATAACAGGGGTAGACCGGCAACCAAGGATACAGAGTGTTTTCACTGTCATGAGCGCGGGCATTATGCAAGAAATTGCCCGGCTAAGCAAGTAGACGCGGGAAGTAGCGCAAGCGCGAAAACCAACGCTAGAAACAGTAATAGCCATTTAAACTCCACAGGACCGACCCTTGTGGCCGAAGGGAGGTCCCAGTAGAAGCGTGCGTCGAGGCCCCAAACAGTAACATTAATCAACCTAAGGAAAAAATAAGAACATTAGCAGGGGGGAATCTTAGGGAAAAACTGAAAGAAATGGGGGATGGGATATATATTAAAGGGTCTATTGAGGGACGACCTGTGCTTTTTACGGCTGATACAGGCGCCTCAAGAACAGTGTTATCCTCCAGTGTATGATAGTCTGGGAGATGGGCGCCCTAGTCTTAATGGTTCAGCTTGCCTTAGAGGAGCGGGTGGCTCCCCGATTAAGGAGAGAGGTAAGGCAATTTTTCAGATACAGTTAGGAGCACTAAAACTGAGTAAAGAGCTTATAGTGGCTGACATAGAAGATAAGGTATTGTTGGGATACGATATCTTAGTGAATAAACGGACCGGACCGGCGGACCTATTACTGAGTAGAAATTTAATTGTCTTGGACGGGGTCGAGATACCGTGTCATAAGAAGGGCAAGAGCGCTAAGGCCCGGAAGGTTGTGGTTGCAGACAACGTCAGTATACCAGGTAAGACAGAAGCCTTGGTAGACGTGTATGTAGAGAGAGTTGAAGCAGATGACGATGGTGACCAAGCCTTTTATTTGGTAGAGCCGACGGATGGCTTTAAGCAGAGGTACCATTTAATGCTAGCCGCTACCCTGGTTGATATAAACAGGTCTGCGACCTCAAAGGTTCGAGTCCTGAACCCATACCCGACCGAAGTAGAACTAAGGCAAGATGCAGAAATAGGTAAGGCTGAGAGAGTAGTGCGGGTGGTGAGTGTGATAGCAGAGAATGAGTATGCAGATGAGAGCTTAAATTTGAATCGAGTGCGCAGAGTAACGGTTAAAGGTAAAGAAGAAAGCATACCTGAGCATTCATTTCCAACCGCCCCAAGGGACCAGGTCCCTAGCCACCTGTTGAGCCTATATGAAAAGACCATTGGAAGGCAGGTCGGAGTACGAGTCTAGCGTAGTTGCAGGCTTACTTTCTAAGTATGGCGAGACCTTCTCTAAAGACGAATGGGATCTAGGTGTAACGAACCTGGCAGAACACCCAATTAACACGGGTGATGCAGCCCCGATTAAGCAGCGACCTAGAAGAGTACCTCTTGCATACGCCGAAGAAGAAAAAAAGGCTATAGAAGACCTCCTGAAAAAGGGTGTAATTCAAAAGAGCACTTCTCCTTGGGCCAGCCCCATCGTTTTAGTAAAGAAGAAGTCGGGGGCAATACGCCAATGCGTTGATTATCGTAAGGTTAACGCCCTGGTCAAGCCTGATGGTTTCCCACTTCCTATGGTGCAAGACTGTCTTGACGCCGTTGCCGGCTCGTCCATATTTAGCAGTTTTGATCTAACCAGCGGTTATTTCCAGATCCCTCTGAAAAAGGAGGACATTCCTAAGAGTGCATTTGTTTGTAAATTCGGTCAGTACGAGATGACCAAAATGCCCTTTGGACTTAGTAACAGCGCGAGTACATTTCAACGAACCATGGAATTAGCACTACAGGGCCTCCAATGGGAGACATGTCTCGTCTATATCGACGACATAATTGTTTATGTTCCAACTTTCGAGCAGCATATTTCTCGTGTAAGTCAGGTTTTAGAGAGGATAAAGCAAGCGGGTCTGAAACTACGCCCTGACAAATGTCAAATGCTCCAGTCAGAAGTCGTCTTTCTAGGTCACGTTGTTTCCAAAGATGGCGTTAGGCCAGACCCTACAAACATATCAAAAATTATAGGTTGGCCAAGACCCCAGACGACCAAACAGGCGAAGCAATTCGTGGCCACAGGTTCATACTATAGGCGCTTTGTCAAAGATTTTGCAAAAATAGAAAGGCCGCTTAACGAATTAACCAAAAAGGGTATGGAATTTCAGTGGAGCGATGAATGCGAAAAGTCTTTCAACACGCTTAAGGCAACCTTAACCAGTCCAAATATAATGGGTTACCCCATCAATGAGGGTGGTCAGTTCATTCTTGATGTAGACGCCTCAGGCATAGGTATTGGGGCTGTACTTGCCCAACTGCAAAGCGTTCGGGAGAGGGTAATCGCTTACGCTAGTAGGTCCCTTAACAAAGCTGAACTATTGCATCACTGAAAAGGAACTGCTGGCAGCGGTTTATTTCATTCAGTACCACAGGCAGTATTTACTAGGTCGCAAGTTCCTGGTCCGCACAGACCACCAGGCCCTAATCTGGCTATTCAGCCTGAAGGAGCCAAGCGGGAAGATCGCCCGCTGGATCGAGATTTTGGCACCGTACGACTTCACCATAGAGTACAGGGCAGGCAATAAACAGTCGCCCTGTGACGCTCTTTCGCGATGTGACAGTCCAAAAGACTGCTGTTGCGCAATGGTGGACACCAGTGAACCCCTTAAATGCGGGCCCTGCAACAAATGTAGGCGACGTGCCGAACAGACGCAACTGACAGGGTTCACACAAGAAACAGCACATGTCCCTAAAGCAGTTGAAGAAAATGCTTAAGACCAAGTGCAGGTGATAAAGTTAGGGCAGAAAGTATTAGGGTAACAGCAAGTTAGTTGTAGGAACTGCAAGTAGTGGTCAGCTGGTAGTAGAAGTTTAAAGATGCAAGAGGGGCCATGCATATCGGTAAGTGTGGAATGCCGTCAGTTGACTGGTTGATGTCTGGCCCCGAGGTTATAAAACTTTTGAGAACGTTCTCCATGCTCAGTTTTCAGCTCCGTGCTCAGTTTGAGCACGAATTTATAATATGCGAGGTTATAAAACTTTTGAGCTGAATTTTCTTGCTCAAGTTGAGCACGAATCTTGAGACAGCATTGTAGCTGTCTCAGAATTCGTGCTCAGGAAAAAATGGCCGCACACCAACGCGTTTTACGGCGAAATAGACGGGAACAGGGCCGTCTACGCGTCCCAAGGATTTTCAAGGATCGGTCAAATCCCTTAGAGGATCTTAGGGAGTCGGAGGTCTTCGAGAGATATAGGTTTCGACCGGAGACCATAATGTTTATTTTGTCTGTTTTGCCAGACATGAGTTTTTCAACCAGAAGAAATTATCCAATTCCGCCCCTCTTACAATTACTAGTAACCCTTAGGTATTTAGCAACGGGTGCAATGCACTTACTTTTGGGAGACTCTGTCAACATTTCAAGATCCACAACCGGTAGAATTGTGAGGAGAACAACTGCCTTGATAGCCTCTCTAGCCAGCGAGTTTATAAAGTTCCCCTCTCCTCCAAGATCAACCGAAATAAAAAAAGGTTTCGCAAAAATCGCTGGTAAGACGATTTTCAAACTGTGTATTTCCACAAAGTTTATAAATAGAATTATAGAGCTATGATTGGATGACCTAGATTTCTACGAAGAGGTACCAGACAGGGCATGCACTTAATAATTTTCCAATAAATGCGTGTAGTGTTATTGGTTTTGAGATCTTCAGTCTAAAGTGTGCCACATTTTAACCTATTCAGTTCAAAGTAGGAAAAAAATGTTTTGCTTCTATATATTCATCTTTATATCATATTTTTCTAGATCGTTTTATCGATAATTCTCATGTCTGCATCATGTGTATGCAGGGTCTGTTAAATGTAATTGATTAATAGACCCTGGTGTATGCATTAGTGCATATTTCATTTTTTGGTGTAAAAACCAAGCTGGGTTTTATACATCAACAATGTTTTCTTGTTTTTTGATCACTTTTTTACATGAACCTGTGTGAACATTAAGTTCACTTTTCTTTGCAAATTTATGCTTATATTAGAATGACTGTGATGAAATCTCAGTGAAATTTTTTTTAATATTTAGTTTTTAATTAGCGTTTGATCTAAATGTAGACTACATTAAAAAATAAAGAGAAAAAAACCAACAAATATATCTAGCATAATGGGAATCTAACCTAATTTGACTATATTTATTTGCAATTGTTAAGAAGTGCACTGCAAATATAACATGATAGGAATCTAGACCTATATCCCTTTGAGGATGAGATGCAATTTAACTATTTACTGCTATCATTATACAGTGTCACCTTTTCTATGCATGTGCAACCAGTGTAGATCCAGATTAGCTGGCACATCAATGTGATTTTTGAAAATGTCACACTTTTTTGTCACACTCATGAAAATTTTTGCCTATTATTTTAGAATAATTTTTAACAGATAGTGCTATTTTGATGAAATTTCACAAATCTTTAAAGGGCATGATGAGACACCTCTGCAAAGCAGGAAAATTGAAGTAACTCTGTTGTACATTTTTATAACAGGAAAACCCCAAACCAGCCTTTTTTGAAACAGTCCTTATGTTTCTTGTATAAAATTGAAATATTCAGTGAACTTTCAACATTTAGCATACAGTTATTGTAGTATGAATAACATCTTTTAGGATTCCCCAATGTGCTGGGCTGCATAGATGGTACTTTTATCAGAATAAGACGCCCAAAAGACAACGAGGTGGACTTTGTGAACCGCAAAGGGTACCATTCGTTAAATGTTCAGGTATGAATAATTATTGTTTCACTCAAACTATTTAGTGTGAGATATGTACAGGTGTATTCCAAGTCCAGGAACAGACATGTTTCATACAGACCATCAGTCATAACTTCTGATAACCACAAAGTCATTGTTTTTGATCATACCAGGAGTCAAGTCTCATTGCTTGACTCTTTATGTTCATTGAAATAAACAACAAAACATGAATAAATTCATCACAGTCTTTAATTTCTACTTTTAAAAATATTATAACAAACATATGTGCTACCATCCTGAAAGTAAGAAGTAAAGTATTGATATAGTATTATAACTCGCATTTTAATTAACAAATTAAAGATAAATTAACCCTTTACTGGACCCTGTAATATGCATTTTTAAACATTAGTAACCAGTGTAGATCCAGATCAGCTGACACATCTGTGCTGTCTGATCTGGATCTGCACTAGTTGCATCCATGTCTGAAAAACAACCTGACATATGAAAAAGTGAACAGTGAAGATTCTGATAAGATGGTGCAGATGTGCCATCCAATCTGGATTTTCACTGTTTGCCCATGTGATAAATGTGCATCTAAGGAAAAAGGGGTTATAGCATTTTACCACAGTGTAATGCCGTTGTTTATAAAAAAATATCTAAAAAATTTCAGATGTGCTGTGACCATACATTTCGGATTACCAGTTGTTATGCATCTTGGCCAGGTTCTGTCCACGACAGTAGAGTATTCAGATGTTCGGCATTATGTGCTCAATTTGAAAATGGTAAATAACACTATAATTTGTTCAGTAGTGAAAGAAATTAAGAAAACAAGTCCATACTGAAATTAAAACTAAATCAAATTTTTATTCAAATCAAACTGGAAAATATATCAAAATAAGTGTAAATCCCTCTTCCCCATATATAACCTTACATGACATGAGCAAACCTTGTAGAGCCACATCAGCAGGCATATCCATGCCATGTGATAAAGATCTGCAGTATTTGTCTTTTTGAATCCTAAGGTAATTCTGACCAACAAAAAAAGGTGTGTCATCCGATCTGGATCTACACTGGTTGCCTAGATGTTAAAAGGCATATAATACGGAGTAAAGTGAAAAAATAGCAATGGATTCCTTCAGTTTACAATTTATTTGATGTTAAATGTACAACCATATAAGTAAGAAGTCAATTTAAATAAGACAATTTTGCTATTTCAGGTGAACATGATGGGCTGCTGCTTGGGGATTCAGGATACCCATGTAGACATTTTTTGATGACACCTTTCCTGAATCCTGCTAATCCTGCCCAGACTAGATATAATGAATCACTTTGCAGAACAAGGGTTCTTATAGAGCAAACATTTGGTATTCTTAAAAGGCGGTTTCAGGTAATAACATGATTGAATATTTTTCATGTGAACCTAATTGAACACAGTCACAATCTTTTCTTATTAAATACAAGTATTCCATAATATAATGTCATTTCAAAGATGAATTTTCACTACTGCACATGCTAAACTAAAGTCTATTATGTCATTTAAATTAAATGAAATATTAAGGGAAAATTTCATTTTACTTTTAAATTATATTTCATGCATATAATCCAACTAGTCATGATCTACATGGTTCACTTTTTGATTCTTTTGGTTATTTCTGACCAAAAGGTTACCAGTGTAGATCCAGATTTGATGACAATGATGAACTAGCAGATCTAAATCTGCAATGGTTGCACAAGAGTAAAAAACACATACAAATGTATACATGTATTAAGGGTTAAAAATAACATGTTTAAGATTTTTCAACCATTATAATTATTGGCATATATGTTTATCAGGAAATCATCAAGGATAACTGTGATTAAATCAATGAATGTATTACAATTTACAGATTCTACATTTCGAAATGTCCACAAATCCCCGACAAGCTGCCATCAACACTGTTGCCAGTGTTGTGCTACACAACATTGGCATAGTCAGAGGAGACATAATTCAACTAGACGACCTGGACATAGAGCCTAATGATCAGCCTGCATTTGGACCTGGGAATCAACAAGGATCTGCTATGAGGGATCATATAGTGCAAACCTTTTTTTCATGAACAATGAGGTCTCTAAATCTAAATACACTTAACTAATGTTCTAACTACTCCGATAATCCTTTTTAAATTTCTCAACCTGGATTCGAAGTATACACTTCAAGCTTGCAACACCACTGGATACATCATTTCGACATCTTCCAATTCAATGCGGAGAAATGAAAATTGTATGATCAGTGTACTTAGAACATTGGTTAAGTGTAGTTGCATTATCCATTTTCTCCATTTATACACATTTTTAAGCATGTGCGACCAGTGTAAATCCAGATCTGCCAGAACATCTGTGCCATCTGATCAGGATCTGCACTGGTCACATTTTGGTGAGAAATAATCTAAAGAATCATAAATGGAACAGTGCAGATCCTGATCAGACGACTTGTATATACCGGCTGATCTGGATTTACACTGTTTTTACCAAGTAATAAATGTATGTCGATAGAGGAAATGGTTATTGCTTGACAGAGTTGGATTAAAGTAAATAACCTCTCAAATAGCTATCTGAAGAAAAACACTCATTGAACTAACAGGCTTATGAAAAACAGTATTTGTTTTCCAGTTGTTAATGCATAATTTTTTACACTTAAAACAAATCATTTTTCATTAAATAATGGCTTCTGACACATGTTACACGTTGATTTTTTGTTATTTATATAATTATAGAAAACATCACATGTTAATTTGGTATATCCTTAACAACACAAATTTAATAAGTTTTTACCTTCATATTTAAGCCTTTATGGTACATGCAGACATTGCCATTTGAACAGGATTTACAGTGTGCTTGTAGATCCACTTGGTTATTTCTGATAAAGCTGCAACCAGTGATCTATGTTGTTCTAGGTTGAACGTGAACGTAGGTTGTTAACCCATATGATAAGGGGTATGTATGATGTAAAGGGTTAAGCCGATATTTATGGAATAATTTTGGGGGTGGTGAGCTAAAAAGTAATCTTTTAATAACAAACCATGAAAGTAATAAAATGTATAATCTGGACTAGACTTGTTTATTTTTCTGGTTTTAATTTGCAAATCCCGTTAGCTTTACATATCACATATTCATGGCAATTACTTCCTCTATAAGAATGTACCTTATAGTCATCAAAGTCAAGTTTCTCAAGTCCTATTTCACTTACTGCAAAAAACAGATACTGACCATTACAACACAGCCATAATATCCTTGCATGACTTAACTGTCAATCAAATGCAAGACTCTGAGTTCACATTTTCAAGAATTATCTATGTGCTTAGAGTGGACATTAGTCTTTACAGGGTCTGTTTATTGATTATTACACAGTGGAATGTATAATTTCAGCTTCAACATGGTGGCCATGCCATGTGGTTTGTGACATCAGTTTTGGTATTACCTGATTTTACAGCAAGAAAAAAACAACAACATTAGTTCAAGTCTTTGAAGCCTTTTAAGTGTGATTAGTTCCATATTTTTGATTAAATTTTAGCATTTTAAGGGGGAAAGTTAAACACTACCAACGGTTGTCAATACAATTTTTGCCTCCTGTCTACTTTTGTCTAGGATTCCCGGAAAATACTCATGTATTTTGTTCATTCAATTTCAGTACTTGTCCATAATCGTAGACAATAGTAGACTTCAGGCAGCAATGGTATTGACAACTGTGTGTAGTGTTTAACTTTCCCCTTAAAAGGCGCCTTATTTTGTCAAAAATGGTGAATTTATAAAATACTTAAAGGCTTTTAAGAATTGCATCAATAGTTTTTTTCTTTCTGTAATACAAAAAAATGATGTCACAAATCACTTTGTATGACCAATTTGTTTAATACATGCATACAGTATTCAACAGGAATACATCTCCATTGTCTGACTCCAGTTTCTTAAAGTAATAAAATATAGTACAACAATCTTTAAATTGCTTATCAAACATTAACCACTCTTTTGATTAATATACCATTATTAATCAAAATTTGGTAAGGCCACTTTTGCATTTTGTAATTATTACTGATAAGGTTATCATTTTAAACAGTGTGTGATACATTAAGATTTGCTTGAATTGTTTATTTGTTAAAACCAACGAATTTGGCATCTAATTTAAATTATTACACTGAAACATAAGTGCAAAATAACTTACAGACTACAAAAGTGACCATTATCAAATAAGTGAGTTGTATAACCTGAGACACATAAGAAGTAAACATTACTTCTAAATTCCATGAAATACTGGTTTCATCTAAACTACTATTTCCTTATAACATAATCTATGTTAACTGGTAATGATACTGACATTGGTTCTGGCATTGGTACTGACACTGATACTGGCATTTGTACTAACAAAGTTACAAAACGATGTTGTCATATGCAATATAATTTGAAAGTTTGATGAAGAAATATTAAGAAATGGCACTGGTTCTGGCTTTGGTACTGACACTGGAACTTGCACTGACATTGGTACTGGCATTGGTACTGATACTGGCATTGGTACTGACACTGGTATTGGTACCACCAAAAGACCAAATTGATGTCTGACAAACTGTTTGAGTGTTAATATTTACACTTCAATTTCATCCTTTACAATGAAGTCTTATTTATCTAACAAATCATAATTTCTAATGGTAAACAGTGTGACGTATTACTTTAAAAGGTGCGGCTACAGTAGAAAATGCCTTCATATCACTAATTCTTATCGTAATTTCAGTATTAATAAGACTATTTATGTGTGTAAATATAAGGATTGAATGGATATTTGACGATTTCCATTTAGGTATGAAAAACAGTTGGATTGTTTAAAGTACGTGTGAAGCCCTTCATGCTTTAAACAATCCCAGTTGTTTTCCATACCCAAATGGAGATCATCTAATATCGATTCAATCCTTAATTATAATATTAAATGTATATGAATGAACATTCAATATATTTATTCAATTAACTACTTCTTGAGTTTTTTGGCTGCTGTGTTTTTTGAATGTGTCTTTTCCTGACTAGCAGAGTGCATTTCCTATTCATCATTGTGGAGGACAATGTTAAACTCTGATTGTAATTTTAACTGGTAATAAAAAGATTTATTTTTCAACATTTCAGTTTGCAGTTTGATTTTTTTCATTTTCATTTCATTCAATTTTATCTCACTTATTATTCTTTCATTGTCCAATTTGATATTCCTTAAATTTTCCATGTCAATTTCTTCTTTTGTTGTCTTTCTTTTTCGTTGTTTTCCAACATTGCACTGTATATCTGAATCAAGAAAATACAGATATTTATCTCAATAGTAAATTCTTGTATTTAATGACGTTTTTTAAATGTTTCATCACAGTATAAAATGTTATTGATAAGTACTAACAATCAAGGTTTTTTTTAGAATGCATAAATTTTAATAGATCAAAGGAGATATTTATATAAGCAATTGAATTGAACAAATTCTTTTGTTAGTCAAATGCTTAATTAAGAAATTAATAAAAAGTATAAAACTGTAATCTTCGGTAATGGAAAAAGAAATGAAAGTAAATTTCAACCATCTTTTTACTTTAATGGTAATTTAATATCAACACTAAAGAAACCCATTAAGCAAAGCCTTTAATACAGGAAGATGCTTTTTATCACATGAGCATTTTTTAAAAGTAATTTAGTCACATAATGTGATATATGATGCAGATCAAAATTATTTGATGCCTGATCAAACACACAATTTTGAATTTAAATCCACGAGTGTAAATACAGATCCAACGGGACAAAGGTGTCAACAAATGTAAATCTACACTGTCTGCCAATATGATAAAAGTCATAGGCAATGTTCTTGTATGTAGATGTGTACTTAAAAATAACTAGATGGGTTTTCAGTTGAACACTTGTGTCGCCCTCTGGTGCTGTCGGAATAAAACTGCAAGTACAAACAGGGGCATAACTCCATCAAATGTGACCTTGACCTTAAGAATATAGTATCATCATGAGCATATTATCATAGGGAACATAATTTAAAAGTTTGATGAAGAAATATTAATAAAAAGCCAACGTTAAGTTTTCATATAAAGGGGAATAACTCCATCAAGTGTGACCTTGACCTAAAGAATGTGGTATTATCAGAAGTGTGTTGTGAAAAGGAATATAATTTGAAAGTTTCATGAAGAAATATTAAGAAATGGCAAAGTTATAGCCAATGTTAAGTATTCGTAAAAAGGGAAATAACTCCATCAAATGTGACCTTGACCTAAAGAATGTGGTATCATCACCAGCGTGTTGTCATAAGGAATATAATTTCAAAGTTTCATGAAGAAATATTAAGAAATGGCAAAGTTATTGCCAACATTAAGTTTTCGTGTCTAAATATAAGTACAAAAAGGGGCATAACTCCATCAAATGTGACCAATTATTTTGCACAAAAAAGCTAATGTTTTATGGTACAATTATTTAACTTGTAAAGTTCCTTCATCAAAAATTGATACATGTACTTACCGCCAATACCGGTACTGGAAGTTGTACAGATGGTACTGGTGCTGGTACTGGCACTGATGGTACATGTACTGGTGATGCTACTGGCATTAGTACAGATAGTACTTGTGATGGTACTGGCACTGGTCACACAATCTGCTTGAGAGTTATTATTATATTAAATGTAGTGTATATGACTGTAAAGTCAATATATTTATTCAAATAAATACTTCTGTAAGGTACAAATTCATAATAATATCAAAGCACTATGCCTGGCACTTTTTTCAAATTCTTTTTGTTTAGTTTTAACAATCACATTAAAATAAATTTAAAAACATTTATCTTAATACATGAAGCTGAGATATATTTTATTTGGAATTTACACAAAATGTTATAAAGCAATACTTTAAAATGAAACTACTGTTTCTGCTTCAGACTTACAGATTGGTCAACCTTAATTAATCACCCGGTATTGATCACCAATTCTAAAATACTGCAATAATTATAACTAGAAAATGAGATGCATTAAGTTTTCAGTAATTTTTCAATCAAATTTAATTAACATAAAAATATATGGATTTCATACCATCTGTATCGATGCCATCTATCCCTCTCATCACAGGTCTCTCTCCTATAACCTGAAGGAGGGCCTCTTCCGCAGGGGTATTTCCTGGAGGAGGGGGCCCTCCTCCAGTCTTCCTCATTAGCCTCCGCCTCTCATCAACCTTCTCTTTTGCTGAAAATTTAATAAAGCAATTAAGGTATCTTTTAAGACAAAAGGTATACAGCTTCATAACAATTTTGTTGTTCAAAGTGTACCAGTGTTACAAAATTGTCTATATATTAAATTACATACATGTATATTAATATTTCCAGCATAATTATTTACAACCAGGCGTAGATAAAATGAATTAACTTCAAAACAAAACTGGAATTCTGTATGTGGCTACCTAAACGTTAATTATAAAATCTTATCATTTTTAGTTGATGAAAGAAATGAACTCGCACAAAACCAGTGCGGAATATTATGTTCAAATGCAACACTTACATTAAGCATTTAGCAATTACAAAGTGGCATGTTAAAATTGCAAATAACACAATATTACTGTTATAGACAGTAATTCATTTCTCTGCTTCAGGTTTGAAAACTTCTTCTTCAATTCTGTCAGGCCCCTTCTTTTTATGGTGAACTGACTGCAATAAAATCAATCACAAATTATTTATATATAATGATAAAGATTTAAATTCATCATTCAGGATTGCATGCATGTATGTCTTACATGTAGCCTATACGATTTTAATCCTAGATTTATAGTTTTTCTCCATGGAAACGATTATAATCACAACACAATTTCTATTTACTTACAAGCAGCACAACTATCATGCTTTTGTAGGTCAATCAAGGGAGATAAAGCTTGTAAACTCATTTTGACAGTTCAAGGGGCTCTAAAGGGGAGTAAAAGTGCAAATAACATTTAAAGAAATAGTGGCTATGTTGACTTGCGATAGTTTGATATAAATGAAATAATTTGTTGTTTACCTATTCAAATCGTCCGTAATTTTTTGCCACGTTGATTTTCTTTTGGCTCTAATGTTTGTGCCATCCGGCGCTTTCAGATCGCCGAAGAGCAGGTCTTCCTCGGGAAGAACTAAGTCAATTAAGACCCGCTCTTCGGCGTCTGTCCATAATTTTTTGACAGGTTTGGCCGTTTTCACGGTTTCCTCTTCCCCAACGATCTCTTCAGACTCTTCAGACTCTTGCGTAAGTTGCGAAGCCATTATGGATTTCGCAGACGAAAACAATGTGTCAACTTCCGGTCGGTAAATTGGCCGCTTGTGTAAACAACAATTCGTCTCGAAATGGTGCTCAGCGGAGTACGTTCTCAGAAAGTTTTATAACCTCCGATTGAGCACGAATCTCCGGTGAGATCGGAGTTTGAGCTCGGAGTCCGTTTCTGAGTTGAGTTTGATTTTTTGTTTATAACCTCGGGGCCTTATGTGTCACCCGATAAAGGTTCCCCTTGGTTGTATATTTCCAGGTTCCAATGGACAAGACCAAACGTAAAATGTATACGTGCCTCCACTGCCAGAAGAACGGGGTTGCCTATGTCCAAGAAAGATACAGGGCGGTGACACATGTCCAAAAGCACCACATGGCCTTAGACCAGGCGCCGTTCTATTGTTCTTTGTGCATGTTTAGGTGCTCGACCAGGGATGCACTTGAAAAACATGTGGTTCATTATAAGAGACATGCTGCAGTGGCAGCAACGCTGGGTTACGACCCAAACCCAAGAAGGCATCTGATCCAAAATCCCAACCCCAAGCAAGTTGTCGATGGGGTCGACATACGACTCGCAATCAATTTAGATTTGGCCTGCAGGGACCCATACCGGTTGGATGACACGTATGTCGACTTCGACGATGCCTTCCCGCTACCACTCTCAAGCCAGACACCGCCAGCCGAGCCGCTTCCAGTGTCACCTCGCCTTATCAATATCTCGGTCACCCCGGAGCAGCTTGCTAAGTTAATGTCTCCAGCAGCACCTGGCGTGAACCACATACCTCAACAGCAGTATGATCCTTTCCGACCAAGTATCACGGCGGGGTCGACAGCACCGAGGCTGCCGCTGACGCTGTCAACCGATTTGCCAGAGGAGGATGACCTTCCGGTCTTTCCGGAGTATACCCCGTCAGTTTCAGCGAACGCAGGTGCGTTCCAGCCACCTACAACAGCCACAGCAGCCCGTGTAAATGTAAACACTACCATTGGGTCCGCCGTAGGGTTCCAGCCGTTAGTCACAGTCCCATTAAACTGTAGCAAGGAGCCAGAGCTGAGGTTGCCTAGCTTGCCTGGCTCACCTTTGAAGGAAAAGGAAACCCGAGGCACACTAGGCAGCATACTTAACACGCCTCCGCTGGCCCGGCGTAGTCCAAGCGCCCAGTCTGTGCTGGAGGACATTACAGCTGATCTTCTCCCGAAGGACCAGTGTTTCGACTTGCCATCCACACCAGCACAAACGGAGACAAGGCGAACTGGTCAGGCAATTGACAATGCCCCTCATGAAGTGAAGGTACCGAGTGTGGAGTTGGGTCCCGTGGTAGAGGCAATAGGTAAATTGGAGAAAAGCATCACTTCAGGGTTCTCCAGCCTTGTCACCATGATGGAGAGTAATGCCAGGGCCATCTGAAACTTGGAAGAAACGCTAGGTAGCCATCTTTTACAGATGTCGAAGTCTCTGGACAGGCTGTCCGAGAGGAACGGGCGATCCAGGAGGGATGACGATCTAGACAGAAGACCTGAAAAGAGACCCCGGATAGAAGAGCATGAAAAAGAAAATAGGCCCTCGGTGAAATCCACTGTGAACAAGCCGAATAGGAAATAAGGAGATTTAAGCTTAAATATTTTACCAGTGAATAACAGTGAATTAGTGACTAAATTAGTTAATTAATTAGTTAGTGACTCATTAATAGTGTATAGCAAATTCTGACGCTTAACAATATTTGAGATAGAGACTGTTCATAATATTTCATTCTGAAGGACTTTTAAATAGTGTTCAAGGAAAATAGACATTTTAAATTGAAGTTATGGACTTACTTTATATTATCTTGTGATGTTGATGCTTGTGCCTTGACTGTTGAAAAGTTTATATTGTTACACTTGATGTGTGTTAAGGTCTTGATAAATTATAAACTTGTTTTGTTCAATAGTAAATGTCAGAATGACACTAAATTGTATATTAAGGTGGTGTGCCATATTTATTAAGGTGATGCTATGTCTTAAGGTTCTAAATTGTAGTAGAATTATTTGTTATTGGGTTTATAAAATAAACCAGTCTAATTACTTTAACATATGTATTTACTTAAATTGATGGCAACAGGAGTTTAGCCATGGAAAACCGGGGGGTAATGTAATGCCCCAGTATTTACTAATGTCTTACCTTGGTCTACACTTTTGTATTTCCAATTTTATTTCTGATACTTACTCCTGCAGTAAAATACAAATTAGACCAGTGCTCTAGTTTAAAATTACAGAGCAACTAGTCCCCCTCATGTTTTGTAACCAGTGTTATACTCATATAAAGTTTAGGTTTCCGCCTGTGTTTTCCATGACGAGCTCTGTCACCTGTTTCCGCGAGTTTTGTCTTTGACAGTCTTGCTGTAATTTATTCGCTGTTTTATCAAATGATTACCAGCCATGTTTATCCATCCATTGTTTACGAATATTTATGCCAGGTAATTAGTTATTGTTCCTTGTAAAACTTGTGTTAATCCAATTCATTCCGTAAGCACATTTGTCAGCCATTTTTGTTTCTACTGTGAGTTGTTAAGGACAACGGAAGTAAGTTTGTTTTGTTGTGTCAATGACTAATCAAGAATTATTTAACATGTACCGTAGTACCTCTTCGAGCAGTACTTATTGTTGAAATTGTTATAAAAATGGTTCAATTATAGTCCTTTACATTGTAAGGGAGGTAAAACAGTATATTTTAATGTAAACTCCACAGAATTTGTGGTGGGACGCTCAATGGCGAACGCGGTGGAGGCGCCACAAAAATTGTGGTGACGCGCTCCACTGCGTCGGTCGTGGACGCTCCACCAATTTCGTGGTAAAACCACAATTTTTGCGTAATTCACAACTGCGGTTGTGGAGAGTTCCTCTGGAGTATATAAGCCGAGTTTCCAGTAATTCTGGGACTCCAACACTTCCAAAAACCTGCATGCATTTATTTTGACCTAGGTTCTTAATCTTTGATTATTTTTCGCAGTTTGCATTTGACTGATAGTAAAAACGATATTTAAAATCAAAAAGACAATTTGTTTGAATTAGTATCATTATCTATTAATTTATTAACGTTTGTAAATTTTTGTAATTTACGAAACTAGTGTCAGAGTAACTGGCGGCATTTCGGGTAGCGCACATTTTAGCTATAGGTACTTAGTAAATTTTAGATGTTATATGGTAACGAATTAAAGTAGCATAATATTGTTATAACTATTGAACGTATTTTGTTCGCTGAATAAAACAAGTTGAATTGAGGCAGGTCTTTAGTTTTTAATTAGTTATTTAGTTTATCCTTAAGCTTAGTTTAAGTTGGAGTCCAGCCCAGTCCCCCTTCCCCTTTTCCAACACATTTTCCCCGAAATTCAACAATTGTATCAGTTTTCCGTCCGTCAAGTTTTGTCGTCAAGTTTGCGGTCCTAAGTCGCCGTGCAGCCAGATTTCCAGTCACCAGTAGCCAGTCGTTTCAAGCCTCAGAGCCTCTGAAGTCACAGCTCATTAATCAGCCCCGATAGCAAGTTATCCGAGCCTCGGGAGCAACCCGACAGCAACCCGATTGCCAAGCGGCGCTAGTACAGAACGAGCGGGTGAACAGTCACTGACGCGAAACAATATTTATACAAATTATTAAGAAAAAACACTAGTATTATCTATAAAACTCTTTAAATTCAATTAAAATCCGCATTGTTTACAAATTACACAGACGACATACCTGTGATTCCGCGCCGAACTGTCAAATGGATAATAGCCAAACATAACCAAAAAGTCGTGGCCGGATAGGATACCCCGTTTTAAACAGTTGTGAATAATTCATAAAAAATTCAAAATAATATAAAAATCGAATTAAAACTAATTGATTGCTTCATTTTTATTAATCATATCATTTTCAATGGAAAATTGTATCAATTGTTTACGTTGAGTTCAAGATTTACCATTTCGCAACCACGCAACTTCTCGGACCAGTGCACCTCTCCCCCTCCCCCCCCCCCCCCTTCCTGGTTGATACTACTTTTAATGAAACCTTCCTCATATAATGCTGGAGAATGAACTTATAAAGGTTACAAACTTGCCATAATTTCGTTTTAGTTTGCAATCTTTTAAGTGAAAAGGATAAGTTCTCTGAAAGTTATAGCAACTTTAAGTTTAATGTTAAAGTTGTATATGAAAGGGGCATAACTCAAAATATATTGATACTGGAGTTATCATTATTGTTGTCACAGATGGGGTTGTTCATGCTGATGATATATGAATACGACAAGTACTTACAAAGTTAAAGGCCACTTTAAGTTTCATGTTAAAGTTGCATTTGAAAGGGGCATAACTCATAAAATAGTGAAAGAAGAGTTATTTTTTCTATGTCACTGATTGCTTTCTTCATGCTGATGATATATTCCAAGTATGAAGTGAATAAGAAAAGTACTCTCAACTAGGCCACATTGTTTCATGTTAAAGTTGCATTTGAAAGGGGCATTACTAAAAAAAATAGTGGAAAAGGAGTTATCGTTTTTGTTGTCACTGATTGCTTTGTTCATGCAGATGATATATTCCAAGTATGAAGTCAATAGAACAAGTGCTTTCAAAGTTAAAGGCCACATTAAGTTTCATGTTAAAGTTGCATTTGAAAGGGGCATTACTCATAAAATAGTGAAAGAGGAGTTATCGTTCTTTTTGTCACGGATTGCTTTTTTCTTGCTGATGATATATTCCAAGTATATTATGCTACCGCAGGCGACACAAAAATTTGGGCATTTATTCCAGGCTAATACATTGTAAACCAAGGACACTTACAAGTGTATTTCAAACACATTGTTGAGTGAAATTCAATCAAATATTAAAAATCGATGTCAAAATAGTGTGCAGTAATAACACTTGTATGTGTCCATTACTGTTTACAATTAGACTCTGGAAAAGAACAAAATGCCTCTAGATAACATACCGGTCCAACCTAATAGTACATTGATACTGATGTTTCTGGATAAATCAGATCCTTCGTCTTTGCAATTCTCGTCTGACAAGTGTACGTAAAAATGCATACTTAAAATTATTACAATTGCATCAACAACAAAAAGTCAGGTATGATATACAACTAGGAAATCACGTGTTTTGTTTTTTTAAGTTTTTCTTTAGCTAAACTAACTTTTTCAATAATTTTCTTTATCTATACAAACAAGGAGTAGCTAGATATGTTAATACGAGATTTTGATACACTTATGCATAAAACAGGCAACAGCGACGTTGAAAAGCACTTGACTGCCGTTCACTATATCCCATTTACCGACCAAAATGCATTCATCTGTACCAATAATTCAATGTTGGCCGTTGTCATTACCAAAATAACAAAAGCGTACCAAGTTCAAAAGTAAATATCTTTGTAGATAATGCGAATAAGAAGCTGTGGTTTCCAATAATTACAGGGAAATAATTGAACTTTCTTACAGAATATGTCCAAAATTTCAGATTTGGTAACAAGAAAAGCTATTTGCGGCCGATTCATCAAATCACATATTTTATCGAAAATTGACACACTTTTTTCTGCAATTCCTCTATAAATAATATTCTGTGTGCATCTTGATTTCGTCAGTAGATTCCTCTTCAAAATCAATCTGTATAATTTTTTTCTGCTAAGATATTACGGAAAATGTAAAAATCAGGCCAATGATCGGTTTCAACGAAAAACGTACATGTTCATATGCAACTGTCGTCGGCATACCCGCGGCATTCACCATATCTGGTTCAACGGTGTGATGAACATGATCGGTGTTGTTTAAACATTGGTTAAGGTAATATATGCCCATATGTTTCTAACAGAAACTAACATTGTGAATAATCATAAAATCTGCTGTCTGATAAAATGTTACGAGCACTTTTCAGGTTAATACAGTAAGGTAACTCAGGTACAGGCTTTTTATATCTACAGATTTAACACTGATTTCTTGACATTAAATTCTCTGTATTTTGTATCAGACAAGTTGTTGGCATAACGCACGTATTTTCCTATTTAGATTATTTGATGATAAATCTAAAACATCTCAATTTATTAGTAATTACCAATGTTTTGCTGAGTATTTTCGCATAATGTCTGTTTCAAACAGTTCATGCTGGAGGCTGCCATTACAGTTGTTGTTGTTGCTGGTACATTGTAAACTAATGACCATTTCTCAGTGATTACCCAGTATAAGACTAAGATACCTATGAAACGGATGAGCTGGCATCATAAGCTCGCCCCACATATATAACATTGTATTCGAAATATGCCATGTTTAACTTATTTTAGTGTTTTCTGCCTTGACCTAGAAAATCATTTACCGTTCATTCTGAGCGTCTGCAGATCCGTCCACTTCAGTTTTCCGTGTCGGGATTATAGAGTCAAACAGACAGATCTAGTACTATATTTTATGTCAAAATGTCAGAAATTTTATCCTTTTTTAAATGGTAGCCTTCATATTTGCTAATATTGTGTATTTGTTGTTTAATAGCACAAGAGCTAAGCAGGCGGATCCGTGAAGCTAGATGAGTCTCAAATATGGCCGCTCTGCGGATCTGAAATTCCATTGGATAACGGCAGAATGTGCCAATTCCATTGGACAGTTGCGACACACCTTCTTCAGGATCCCCTCTGCCATTGGCTCTTGTGCATCACATGATCACAGCCTCAAGGTCTATATATTGGACGGTGCACAAAATTCTGTCGTCATTCTGAAGTTACGCTTGGCGGGTTATTCAAAGTAGAATAACATTAGCGTAAGCTAAGTAAGTTTAGACCATCCGTCCGTTCCGTCCGCCTGTATATTTTCGTATAGTCTACTTTGGGCTGTGTCACAAAGATAATAACATGCAGTTAGTTATTGAATATTGATGTCCGTTATACATTATACAGTACATCTGTACATTGTCATTATTTGAACGTTATTATTATATGGGAGTTATCATCATAATGGTGAACATTAAACCATTATAACTGCTTATTGCGCTTTTCTTGTTCGACGTCCGTTGTTGAAACTAAATTAAACGGACACATCCTACAAATATTTACAGAACTTATTCGTACTGACACTACTCGGCAATCCTTACAATACGTATCCATTAATATCTAATTCTGCTAGGCTTGGAGAATTTGAACACCCAACACAACGACAAACAATGCAATGATCCACAACTTTGGGAACAATGTTTTCTACAAGTTGTACATCGTTACTTTAATAATGGCAATGATTTTCATTAAGACGATTTTCATGTGCAGAAGGCAGAGTACACATATTGTTACCGGTAGAATCCCGTTCCAAGTATTTAGGTTTAACCATGGTATTTCCAAAGGTTCTGTTGTGAAAGAATTATTTCTTCACAAGTTAATAATTTGGGGAATTATATTGTTCTTTGGAGGTGTTGATTAATGTTAATGGTTTAACAACAGTGGATATGTTTACATTTAAAACCTTACGAAGTTGTAGGAAGGCATAAACACTCACTATTTTAAACACTGTGAATGCAGACGAAATCACTTCCGAATTTATTTGAAATCTGAAGGCGTTTGTGCGTCAATTTAAGGAACGTACAAGGTTTCTATTTACATGCAATATAAAATGTGACACCGAATAAATGTTATGTTCTAAAAGATAAACATAAAAATTTATAAACACAAGTTAGCTTTATATTAGGGACTTATCCAGTTTTCATGATTTTCATCGGTAATTCAATATTATCCCAGCAAGCAAAAGTATATGGGTCCTATATGGGCCCCGTATGGGTTCCCATGTGGGCCCCACATGGGCTGCCCATTTGGGCCCCATTTGGGTTTTTGCAACCGGGATTAATATAGGTCCCATATGGGCTGCCCATTTAGGACCTATATGGGCTACATGTGGGTCCCATATGGGCTAGATATTGGTCCTATATGGGACCCATATGGGCTGTATCTGGGCTATGTGTGGGCTATATGTGGGTTGTATGTGGGCTAAATGTAGGCTGTATCTGGGCTTTATGCTGGAAACGCATAATAATAGCCATTGGCTTTTAACTGTACTTGGATCCTTCATCTCCATGCATGTGTTAATTGGAGGGTTCAAATCTGCTAGTTTCAAATGCATTTGTAAAATTAAGGCGTAACAATTTACCTAACAATGGTGAACCACATTATAAAGGCAAACAACTAAATAAAGTTTGATCACTTTTAATATTATGTTCAAAAGATGCCTTTCAGCAATGATACAAACGATGCAAATAAATCATGTAAATGTATGTAAACATATGTAGCAAATATGGATCAGTAAAAAAATAAACTAATTCATATACAAGTTATAACAATTATTTATGCACATGAACATGCAATTGGTAAATAACTGTACAAACTTGAAAAAAGTTTAATACTGAAGATATGATCGAGTGACTAGTATCGCTTTAACATACTTTTAGTCATTGCAAAATGGACATAAATACAAAATAAAGATAAATACATGTATAGTCGCTTAAAAAATCAAAAAATTGTCGTCTGAATAGATGTATGCAGAATAAAGTTTCGCACATATTTGACTGGATGTAATATTAAATTGATATATAATATCAAAAAGTTTGTCACATAGTTGACTGGATGTAATATTAAATTGATATATAATAACAAAAGTTTGACGCATAGTTGACTGGATGTAATATTAAATTGATATATTATCACAAAAATGTCTGCTATATATTATTTACTTGTTGCTGTCATTAATCAAGTACAGAGAAGTAAGCATCAGTAGCTTAAACATCCTACATTGTATGCCAATGATCCTCAATCAAAAGCAATCATACAATGGTTATTATTTTACTCAATTAAACTTAACATTCATAAGGGTCTTTTTTTGTCATGTTGTTGAAATGAACAAAGGCATCAGATACATTCATATTTGTAACAAAAAGTAAAAAATAAAGGAATTGTATGAATCTCTGAATGTACCTTACGTATAACCTAGACATGTAACAAACACAAAAAACATGAATAAAACAAAGTTATTATAGTTAACACTGACTAGCAGACAAATAAATCAACACCTCTATGAACCTTGTCCTATATTTTGAGGCAAATGACCACTAAAAATAGCCCGATCAATCAATTTACACAATACTAAATAGCTGCTTCTAGATAATAAACAGTCTAACTAGAATACTAGACAGTGGGTATTTTCCTTCTATCATTTTTAAGCATGCATTCAAAAGTAGTAAAAAACATTAACATAGAATCATATAAAGTTTTTATGTTCTTAAAATGTACTTGGTGACAATTTGAACACATATAAAGCATAAAAAGATTGGCTTTGAAGGATAAATTAAAACATTAACCTTGGTAAAACATACAGTTACAAGTGCACCCTATGAATCATGAATCATGTTGTTATAGTTTATTTAAACAAGTCAATGAAAAAAATTCTTAAATAAAAAAATAACAAAAAATAATACCCTTTTGTGGAATGACAAGGTACATTTATTATGCAGTATAAAACATTTGGCACATATTTCACTAGATGTTTGAATTAATCTGAATTGTTATTTTGACCATTCTTGTTTTGCCCATCTCGCGACTTCCGGCCACCATCCTGGTCCCGAGACTCAGACAGCCACTTTGTAATACTTTCCAAAATCCTTTCGACTACTTGACCGCGTTGCTGCATTCATATGTTGACACCCTGAATATATAAAAAGATAAGTAAACATATAGTCACATATTATGTATATAATTATATACAAATACAGTTATTTCTAAGGAATTCCCTTGGCACAAGGGGTGCGTATTAGCCTGGCAATGAAGGGGTTAATGAGTTTGGTTAAAAATGTAAACTTTAAGTAGGTTTTGATGAGAAACAAACAATTATTTACCATGAAGCAAAGCAAAACAACATGGGTACATTCATAGTATACCACAAAATAATAATGTGAACAGATGGAATAATAGTCTGATTAGAACAAAAGATTTTGTTAAAAGATTGTTGCATTTCCTTCTTTTGACAATTTTTAATAACATCTAACTGCGAGATAAACAGCTTAAGTTTTTCACCCACGATGAACGAATTACATGGGTGCTATACTACAAAAAGACAGAGTTTCAAATTTAAAAACTGATAAAAGTGACCAATAGTATTTTGGTACAAGAGGATCCTACTTTGCAAACAGATTAGACAACCAACACATGTATACTAGTCAAACCAGCTGATAAAATTTAGACTAACCTAACATTAGAATAACTTCTAGAACAGTCCTAGATTTATATAAAAAAAAACAACGAATAAAACAATGGTTTCCAGAGTTTCAATACTTACGATAGATTGGGGAAGAAATCTGCACTAACACGAAATATGTTGTTAATATTTTTATTCCGACGTTTCGATTTATTATCTTCATCAGGGAATAACAACATCAATTGCGTGACGTCGTCAAAACGGCGCGTAAACGCCACTTTGACGCTGCCACAAAATAGCGGAAAAACGTATATTAAATTATGCAAATTTATACACACGATAGAGAACTTTGGTCAAGCTCAAGCGCAAGTCTTAAAACTTCTTTTTTGCCTTCGTTCCCTTGAAATTGTAAAGCTGAGCAACATTGGTTGCCAGAACTGCTCTGAGGCAACGGGATACTGTTTCGTGGACATTTCTTCCACCAAACTCTGAGTCTGACAGGTATTTGACCTGCAAGATTAAATATGGTTATTAGAACACATAAGATAGATAAATACAATTAATGGTTATTTTTATAAAGACCTTAGCATATATTAAATATTACAAAAAATACTGCATAAATTAATTTTCGAGCACCAAAGTTTCAATTTTAATTACTAAGTTTGAAATTGGCAACTTTTTCATGCAAACAATAAACTCGCGAAAACATATGACAATCCAGAAATTGATCTAAGATTTCAAAAATAACGTCGAAATAAAATAACTTAATGTTAAATATGGATACCAGATTATTGTTTCCTTTGATAATTACTCACCCAAAAACTTATTTATGCCGAAATTGTTGATATTTGTCAATTGTTTAATAACGAATATCACTCGCTCAACTTTCTCTTTCTTTCAGAAGTGCCGCGAGACTGTTTTCCGCAAATTTTATTTATTTCATATTTTTTTTAATAAATGACAACAAACTGCATCAATTCTTTTCTACATGTTTTAATCTAAGCTCAGAATACAAATAAAAAAAAAAATACAAAAAAATAAACTATTTCATTCAGAAATCACGATCGTGAAGTTCCGTATCCAGTCGGCCTTTTTCGGACACTGTACGGTATATGGGTCCCATCTGGGTCCCGTTTGGGCAGTTTGCCCAGATACAGCCCATACGGGGCCCATTTGTGCTTGCGTGCTGGGATGTGGGGACCATACGCCTGAACATGGAATGGTATAAATCTGAAAATACCGCATTGAAGGTTCCATGTTCAACGCCATATGCATCGTTTGGGATGGATCAAAATTGTAATAATATTAATTGGTGTAAATATTGAGTTGTGCTCACCCGGGGCTAGGCGGCGTTGGTAGTTATATGCATTTCAATTACTGCCCATGAAGAGGGTCAGTCAAACTAAGCCAGCAATATTTTCATATTTGTCGTATGTGGTTGCTTTCAAATTTCCGTTTCAACTATTATATAATACAAAAAGAAATTGTTTTCATTGAGACTGGATGAAACTCACTTCACACAGCACGATCCTAGCCTCTTCCACTTCTTCAATATATGTTTTTTATCAAGACCATCAACATTATATTATTGCATGGCTATATGATGGTCATGATTTAATACAGGAACTTCAATGAAAAATTAACAAAACAGTAATTAATTAAATCAAACATGTTAAGTACAGTGAAGGTAATTAACAACATACTACAAATATTTTTAACAAGTTTACAAAGTTTCATAATTATTAAAATACTACAGAATATATGAGCTTGTTTGCAAACATTTAGGTGATAAAGCGGCGGCCTAGCATCCAAGCGATCACCGAGTTTAATCCTTGGTCAGGCGTGAGTATTTCTGAACAGTCCTCTTCACCGTACGCTTACTTTGCCCAATAAACGCAAACACTTCGTTAAAACACGCGCTAACATAAAATAACCAAATTCCGCCGGCAAAAGACAACAAAGGGGGAAAACTTTACCTAATGTAAGAGCGGTCTTACACCAGGACAGCTGGGCTCCAAATGAAGTTTTTGAAATGTTTTTAGTGCGCGAAGCGGAATATGAACCGAATTGGAAGCTAAGATAGTGCAGGATTGGAAAACAAACATGTTCAAGAGGATTTGGTTGCTTTTAATATTTTTGATTGAGAGTTACTATGATAATAGTTCAATATCGCTGCGCCCATGGATCCTGAGCGAGCATCAGTAAAGTATTGTTTGGAAATGGCCAACCGGTAGCCCTGTGATGCACAACGGACTTGAAGGTGAAGCATAATGGTTTTTAAGGCGGAACAGATTATTTAAACGTAACGGACAAAATACCATAAGTTTCATTTTAATTGAACACAATTATGATTTAGTAAGCATGTTTAGTGCATTGTAAAAAATGATTAACAGTAACGGGCTGAAGTTGATATTCTGTTCTTAAATTAGTATAAACTTATTCTGTAAGTTTCAGTTTGTGTTTATTGTGTATATATACCAGTGTTCATATGCAGAGATGAATCGGGTTGTGTATGTTCGACAATTCAGATTAATAAAGCAGTCCAATGCAGTAGGTGCAATGACAAACATTGTTAATGTTCCTCAATAGTTTATAAATAGCGGAATTGCAAGTCTATTTTAATTATTGAGGCCGACGGAAATTTAAATACAGCGGATTTTCAAGTCTAGACTAGTGTTATTGTCCAGCGGAATTCACCTTCCAAAATAATAATGACCAGCGGATTTTTACTCTCCAAGTGTTTCCTGTATATGAAAAACAGTTCCACTCAGCGGATGGGAAGCTGACCAAATGATCTGCTGTCTCAGCTTATATAGAGAACGCGGAATAATCTACAGCGGGTAAAAGCTATGCCCAATGAAACCACCAAATAAGGCATGAACCAATAGAATGCCCAACGGAACCGCTGACCAATCAGAAATGTCGCAATTCTAAGAACGCACTGTCAAAATTCACTACAAATAATAGGAGTCCGAGAAGCACATTTCCCTTTTCAGTACACAATATGTGTTCAGTTGGTACTAAGATTATTTATGGGCATTGCGTTTCTTTTCTGTCGTTTGGTTGAATTTGATAACTCATTCCGTTGTAGACCCGCTGAAAATCCGCTGATGAAATTTGACATCAAAGTTTTAGCATCAATTGTTAGATAAATAGTTATGGCAGACTGGGACAGCGAACAGCGATCTCTAGATAAATGAATTACGTTAGAATGTAATTTACTGAATGGGCTTTATGTGAGAATAATAATTTGTTCCTCTTTCGCGACCCAAACAAACAGACGAAAACCAGTAAACATGTTAGCTGCTAATAATTGTCTCACATTAGACGGACTGTAAATAGTGTTAGCCATACTGTTTTGTTATTCATCCTAAATAATGGACCCATACCAAAAATGCAGGATGAACTGATTTTATAACACTATAAACAAATTGTAAATAACGGTCAATATTTCACAAATTATGCAATCAGTTCGGCGAAATATTTAAGTACTGAAGATGTTGCAATGAAATCTTCTAAAATTATTTTAGTTAAAGGTTAAACACATGAAAAAGCATCATTTAATGGTCCGTTTTAAAATCTGTGTAAACATATACGGCTAGATATAATTGTTAAGCAGAAAAAGGTCACTGCACTTCCCCTCATGTCATGGATATGGGGCTTTTAAACAGTGCAATGTCAAACTTTAAATACTAAACAATTAGCATAAAAGCTGCAACATGAATATAATTATAATATATTATGTATATTATATAATATAGCTCTATTTAATTTATACGAGGCTTGTTCGGAAATTAACGAGACAACGCATGTAAAAGTGTGTTTGAATACATGTACACCACTTTACTAATATAAAACAATATTATTGCCAGCAATATACGCAATTTTAGTAAAGTATCTAATACAAAACTAATGTTTTCATTAATATTAAACATACACTCGAGCTCGATATGGAGCACATTGATATTAAACATACACTAGCGCTCGAAATGGAGCACATTGATATTAAACATACACTCGCGCTCGAAATGGAGCACATTGATATTAAACATACACTCGCGCTCGAAATGGAGCACATTGATATTAAACATACGCTCGCGCTCGAAATGGAGCACATTGATATTAAACATACACTCGCGCTCGAAATGGAGCACATTGATATTAAACATACACTCGCGCTCGAAATGGAGCACATTGATATTAAACATACACTCGCGCTCGAAATGGAGCACATTGATATTAAACATACACTCGCGCTCGAAATGGAGCACATTGATATTAAACGTACACTCGCGCTCGAAATGGAGCGCATTGACGTTGTAATGGCGTCGTCACGTTCATAGCGTTATGAATCCTCAAAATACACGCCATCACGCTCAATTCGCTTCATGTGTCGCTCAACCCACTTGTCATCTAGTCATTAACCTTCATACACCAACTACTGTCCGTCTATAGAATATACTAGTAAATAACTAGGAACCTTGTTTATACCCCCAGTGCCAATTTGTTTTGCCACTGACCGTACCCCACGGGTTCTCTATATCGTTAATTGTTTGTGGCGTCTTATTTGAATTGACATACTTTTAACAACATGCTCTCTTTTCCTCTCTTCTTTTTTTCGCTCCGTGGGGAGGTTGTGTTTTGTGAGTGTGGCGATTCCTGCATATTTCACTTTGTTTTCGAATTGTATGCAGAGATGACAGTCTGGCAATCAGTTACAAAGTGTGCTAGCCGATGTCCGTCCATAAACGTGGTGCACATCTTCTTTCCTATGGTTTTGCAAACTTTCGCTTTCCATGGCGGAGCCTTTCTAACCGCATGCTAGCTGGATTGCTGCTTCGTTACTGGGTCGTAAACGTGGATCCAGGTCTCGTTGGTGGTGGTAATTCCATCTAAAACGGTCCATTCAAGCTCGCAACAAAAATGCAAAGTACAGTTAAGGTATATCCGACCTACGACATATGTTTTTTAAACAAGTATACCTTATGATTCTCATTAAATTGTCACACGTTGTAGCCATATTTACTAGAACATGCAGTTTTCAAAAAAAAGTTTTTTTATTGAAATGTGTAATGTTTTAAATGACTAATTGCAGTTTCCTGATCAGAACATGAAAACACATCCATAATAGGGGGTTCATATCATTTTTTGTATGTACTGATAATTATATAATACAGAAATAAATTCGGTTTGCTAAGCTTTAAAATGATACCTCTATTAAGGTTTTATGACCAGCCGATCCAAAGTTGTAGAAATTTTTATCCTGCAAATAGTACATGTTTATGTGACATTTCATTCCTATATGTTCTATAGGATAAAATGGCACCAAAATAAAAAACAATCAATATCTAAAGTATTATTATGTCGACTATTAAGATCATACAGATTATACATTTGAAGATAGGGTTATATAATTGGCAATTAAAAGAGTTTACTCTGTGACGCTTTTTTTTACAAAACAAGCCTCTTTTTTAATTCAAAAGGAAAAATAGATGAAGAACTAACACTGATTTCAATAATGATTCAATATAAAGTCCAAATTTAGAAACAAAAATTCTTCCGAAGAATTCTAATATAAATATCATGTGATAACATATACAAATATTGCAATCAACATACAAACCGCATGCTTTTTTGCTTTCATCCTTGTGTAGAAAAGGTGATGTGTATACGAATCACAAGACAGACTCGCAGACCGAAAACCTGCAGAAGAAGATTAAGAGATTTTAATGAAGATTTAATTGCTTCAAGACATAAATGTCCGAGTTAGCCGACAGCATTTGTAGACAGGCAAGCCTATTACCTTAAAGAAAAGTGCAAGTTGATTACCGAAATGGACTTTGCCTTTATCTGTCCAGTTGCCACTTTCAGTTATAATGGCATAGTCAATTAAGAAGGCAAGAGAACAATATGGTGGAGCTTAGATAGAAATGTTTTTTTTCGACACTTCGCAAGTCCAATCTAAGAAATCCAATTATTACTATTACGCATCAAAACACAAAGTTAAACATGAATTTTAATTCACGATTCGTTGCTCATTAACCGGTAGTAGCCATAGCCATGCCGATCTGTGAGACATGTCCATGACTCGTTGCTCATTAACCGGTAGTAGCCATAACCATGTCGATCTGTGAGACCTGTCCATGACTCGTTCCTCATTAACCGGTAGTAGCCATAACCATGCCGATCTGTGAGACCTGTCCATGACTCGTTCCTCATTAATCGGTAGTAGCCATAACCATGTCGATCTGTGAGACCTGTCCATGACTCGTTCCTCATTTATCGGTAGTAGCTATAACCATGCCGATCTGTGAGACTTGTCCATGACTCGTTCCTCATTAACCGGTAGTAGCCATAACCATGCCGATCTATGAGACCTGTCCATGACTCGTTGCTCATAAACCGGTATTAGCCATAACCATGCCGATCTGTGAGACCTGTCCATGACTCGTTTCTCATTAACCGGTAGTAGCCATAACCATGCCGATCTGTGAGACCTGTTCATGACTCGTTGCTCATTAACCGGTAGTAGCCATAACCATGCCTTTCTGTGAGACCTGTCCATGACTTGTTGCTCATTAACCGGTAGTAGCCATAACCATGCCGATCTGTGAGACCTGTCCATGACTCGTTTCTCATAAACCGGTAGTAGCCATAACCATGCCGATCTGTGAGACCTGTCCATGACTCGTTGCTCATTAACCGGTAGTAGCCATAACCATGCCGATCTGAGACCTGTCCATGACTCGTTGCTCATTAACCGGTAGTAGCCATAACCATGCCGATCTGTGAGACCTGTCCATGACTCGTTGCTCATTAATCGGTAGTAGCCATAACCATGCCGATCTGTGAGACCTGTCCTGTCAATTTTCATTCAGTACCCGCCATTTGGCTTTGCAATGCTATTAGCTTCTTTTTTATATATGTTTGGGTGCTTTTGCATGCATCATTGTTGAGCCGATGGGTGGGTTGGAGTTATTTCACCAAGACAACTTGTACTTGTTTTGTGATACGTGGTATAACCCCCCCCCCCCCCCCCCCCCCACTTGCAATTTGTTTTGCTACTGACCGTTCCAAGACGGTATCCCCAAAGGTTTTCTTTTTCGTTAGTTGTTTGTGGCGTCCTATTTGAATTGATATACTTATAACAAACATGCTCTCTTTCTCTTCCTCTCTTCTTTTTCGCTGCGTGGGTCGGCTGTGTTTTGTGAGTGGCGATTCCTGATATGCATATATTTCACTTTTTCTTTGGTCTTAAATGCTCTTTGTTGTTACTTTATCCCATTTTTGTTGTAATAAATCATATTTAACAGCTTACCTTTGTTGTCGTTGTTCGTGCACCTACGTTGATCTTTGTTTATTTTTGAAACTGATGACGTCATCAGGCACCATCGAAAACACATGTGTTTTCGAAGGTGGTCATCGATTTGAGAAATAATCAATAGCTTCCGGTGAATTATCGCAGGATAATTCACGGGGCGGAGTTCAGATGCGTAAGGATATATCACGAGGGGCGTAGCCCCGAGTGATATATATCTACGCAGCTGAACGACGCCCCGTGAATTATCCTGCGATAATTCACCGGAAGCTATTGATTATTTCAATTCTAACACGACACATCTGACTGAATAAGCGAAATAATCATAACTCAATTTTAGCGCGTCGTAATAAACGCAAACGGGTTATAAGATCGGCAGTTAGTGTTTACTCCCTAAACATCTCCATAATTCAAAAACTGATAATAATTAAAAGATTGAATAACAAACTTGAATACATGTCCATCCAACCGCGCATTCAGCACTCTCCAGTCGTCGTTCGAACCGTATTTGTCATTCCAACGGTTTTATACTGCACCAGGAAATAACATGTAAACAACGGAAATGACGTGACGTCGTTAAAATGGCGCGTTAACGTCACCTTAACGTTGCCGCAAAATAGCGGAAAATAATTATAGTATTTTATCTAAATATATAAAGTAAACATTATTCTATTACTGTGGTATCAGCATATTACGCGCGGGTAAAAATTTCGCGTATTTTGTGCTTTCTTAAATGCGCGAAATTAAATCCCAGCGAAAAATACAATTCCCACGTGATAAGTTTATACCGACAGGTAATTAGTAATAGCCGTGCCCACGCGCGGTGAATTATCGTGTAATAATTCACAGCAAATTCAATGGGAAAAACGTCAAGTCGTGTTAGAATAGAAATTAAACGACGTTTTCAAATAACTTCTAACGTCTTTGTTCGTTGTTGGTCTTTGTAGTCGAAATCCATTCTTTTTTCATCTAAGCACTGTTGTTATTTTTTTTCCAAGTTTAATCAAATTTTCTTCGTCGGCAGCATATTTATTTATTGCCAGATTTATCATTTTAATTCTTTCTCCTTTCTTTGACACGTAAGTTTGTGTTTTAATTAGATAAATGAAGCACTGGACACTCCGTTCGCTCGAAAAATTCTTAAAATCCTTTTAAATCAAACTTCACTCAATGTCGCTGTCAAATGGTCTACGGCAAAGTAGAATAGAAAAGATAAAAACTACTTGCATTCAATTTGCATCCTTAGTATTCCACCGACGTGACCATTCGTT
The DNA here is from genome assembly GCA_038501625.1 of Corbicula japonica. Taxonomy (NCBI): domain Eukaryota; kingdom Metazoa; phylum Mollusca; class Bivalvia; order Venerida; family Cyrenidae; genus Corbicula; species Corbicula japonica. The sequence goes on from JAZAYU010000016.1 coordinate 4,573,845, forward strand.
TCCGCCCTCCATATAATTATCAGATTCTGTCATTGCAAAACTGAAATGTTTGTTTTTAAAAGCGCGTCACTAACTTATTTCCAAGAATTAATTGGCTGATAAAATGACGTGATCACCGTAGCGTAAATCGGTCATCTTGTATGGAATGCCGGAAAATTATCTAAAGATGCGAAATCTGCATCGATCAAGTTTTTTTTCCGAGTCCCAGATGGATCTCGCGAAAAACAAATCAAAACGTGATAAACTCATAAACTGGCCCATCTCAGAAAAGGCTTCATGGAATAATAATATTGAGACTTTTTAATATTTGATGCGCTACAAAACAAGTTTCAGCAAGATAACTGAAAGTTTTCATTTGAAGCGGCGGATTTTTCTTACAATACGGTCATAGATCGATCTTTTTAGCAGGTACGTATTTCACATTTCCGCGGTATACAACCCCGGTGGATGTCCCGATTCTCCCTCGGAATAAGCCGGGCATTGGTTTCGCTTCCGGCGAGTCCCGGTTGATATAAAATTTCCAACACCACCGGGGCCACTACCCGGTGATCGCCGATTCAACATGGTTTATCGCGATTCAATGCGGTTCTTCCCGGCGTCGCTACGGTTGGGGATTCGGTTGGCAACGGTGTCCAAACCGGGACGCACCGGGGCTGTAAACCGGGACAGTGTAATCCGGACTTTAAAGATGATATCAAATTTGCAAAGCACTGGTCGAAAAGAAACCCACACCAATGGTAGGTTTTGAAAGTATTACTTGGAAATGCACAGATTGTGCCGATTTTTTTTTAATCGCGCACAGCTTTGCACGGTAGATGCATATTGTTGTGATTCCGAAGAAAAAAATTTACACTCCAGCCTGGTGTTTTACTATTCCTTAGTCCTTTAAAGTCAACCGGGGGAGTTAATATTTGGCAAAAGAAATCATTTCTTGTAAGAGTTATGCATCTTCTGCTGATTTATACATGTAGAAGAAAACGCGAGCTGAACTCTCAATAGAACATTCTATAAAATTTTTCTGAAAACGTCCGGTGACGGTACTGTCGATGTTTATTTTGACCCGGAAAGGTAGGTGGTCAGCTTTGATTCGTTTTTTTATTGAAATATCAAGTATGGAACATTATTTAAGGCAAAATAGAGTTAATCGTTTATTGTCTTGACTAACTGTCGAGACGTTCATGTTTTTATTTCTATCGTAACTATAAGCCGCCGGCGTTCGTAGAAGTCGATTTTCCAGGATGTTCCGTGCCAAAAATTGAATTTTTGATTTCCCGCCAATATGATCATTGACCGCAGAGACATATTTCTAGGTGGAGACGCATGTGAATAACTTACATATTAATATAAATATTGTAGTCATCGCAATATCACATTTTTGGATCTTGTAGTGAGTAAAAACCATCACAGCTAGTGATACCAGTTGTTGCAACCATCGCAATCAATGCTTACGTCATTGAAATATTGCTTATTCTGTGCGGAACAAGAGAACAAGCTGTAAAACTGGACAGTGAAAACAATCCTCACAATTCGTTTTAAATAACCACTTTCAATATCTGTACCACCCTCTAGTTCAGCGCTAAGAGCTTGCTTTTTCAGTATTTCATAATGCTCTCTCTCTCTCTCTCTCTCCCTCTTCTTTTTAGCTGCGTGGGGAGGCTGTGTTTTGTGAGTGTGGCGATTCCTGATATGCATATATTACCTTTTTCATAGAATGCAATACATTTACAAAAGAAATGCAAACAAAATGTTCGACTATCAGAAAGAATAGCTCATGAACCAGCCTCGTCCTGGTGTGGATTTTGCTTGAATTATGCTGACCATGTTGCAATTAATTCTTATGTTTTATATGTTTGTGTGTTTTTGCATGCAACATTGTTAAGCTGATGGGGGAGTTGGAGTTATTTTACCAAGACAACTTGTATTTCTTCTTGACTGAGTGGGGAGGCTGTTTTTTTTCTGAATGTGGCAATTCCTGATATGCATATTTCACCTTTTCGTTTGTTGATTTGAGAACCTGATGGGGCAAGTGTGCGGTTGGTGCACCCTAGAACCTGGTATAAACCCCTTTCCAAGGTGGTAACCCTAAGGGTTCTCTATGTCGTTAATTGTTTGTGGCGTCTTATTTGCATTGACATACTTATAACAACAATCTCTTTTCCTCTCTTCTTTTTCGCTGCGTGGGGAGGCTGTTTTGTGAGTGTGGCAATTCCTTATATGCATATTTCATTTCTTTTGTCAGAGAAATTATTTACTATACATTTCGAGTATGTAATGGCACCGTACGAATTAAAACGTTCAGACGTCAAATTAGTACTTACCTTTTTGTAAATTTCAATGACAAAAACAAACATGCCATCAGTCTCCCGGAAAAAAACCCTGCAACTGGAAGACTGTTCGTTTTCAGTTTCAGTCAGTGATTCTGGGGCAGAGGTTGTTGCAATGACATCTGTTTCATTAAATCGTAATTTTGAAAGGAGTCTGTGTTGTTGAAATGACTGTGTCCAGGGGTCAGATAAAGTTGTTTAATTACTAAAAAAAAATGAAATATGCATATCAGGAATGGCCACATCCAGCAGACACAGCCTCCCCACACAGCCAACAAGTAGAGAGGAAAAGAGAGCATGGTATTACAATAATCAGTTTCAAAATGGACGCCACAAACAATTAACGAAAGTGAGAACCAGAGGGGTTACCGCCTTGGAACGGTCAGTGGCAAAACAAATTGCCACTGGGGGTTTAAACCAGGTTCTAGGGTGCACCAACTTCACACTTGCCCCAACAGGTTCTCGTATTACAAAACAAGTACAAGTTGTCTTGGTGAAATAACTCCAACCCACCCATCGGTTAAACAATGTTGCATGCAAAGGCACACAAACATATAAAACATAAGAAGCTAATAGCATTAAAAAAAACAAAGGGCGGATACTCAATGATCTTAACGAGACCAGAGCACCTGGAGTAAAATCAGCAAGACCACGATGACAGGGATAATAAAAGAAATAAGTCGAGCTTCTAGGTTCTTTTAAGAAAAGATTTCCCCTTAAACCTTCATAAACTCTTAAACCCCTGCCACCGTCGTGCAACCAAAGAGGTAAGCATAATGATCAACTGTAGATGGTGTAATCACCAGGCCTGCAGGCGCTGTAAAATATCATGTTGGTAACCTTTCTTTTTAAATTTACAGATGGTTTTTACGAATAACCGGGAGAAACTAACATTGCCTTTTATCTTCTTAAGTTTATAAATTAAATCTCCATAAAAAACTGGCTATAAAATACCTTGTTGCAATAGTGACTTTATTTATACTCAATGGTATCTGTAACTGCTATTGAATCTGCAACTAAAGCTGGTATTACTTCACCTTCATCTAACCATAGTAAGTTCGAGTAGTCAAAATTGTATTGCATATCTTGTACCACAATTTCAGGTCTATTTGAATACAATTTATTATATCCATTCTGGATATCCACTTTTATTTTACCGAATTCTTCTGGTAATGCTGTAACTGATAAGCTATCGGATAAAATAAGTACCACCTCATTAATGTTAACCTCAGAATTTCTATTGACAAATAAACATTGTGTTCCTTGTAAGCCTTTTCTGAGTATTTTCTGTAATAATCTTATTGCAACATAATTCCAGCTAGTATTATCTATAGGTAACCATCCATAACAATCTATTAATTATTTCATAGACTGTACAAAATCGGTATCCATTCATTGCCACTATCAGTTCTACTTTTTAGCACTTTCTGTATTATCAGTTTCTATTGGTCTTTTGGGTGATGGTGTAACCCCAGAAGTACCTGGTTGACTATTTGAAACAGATCGGAAGTCTCAGTAGTATCTGGCATAGGCGATTCAAATAAATTATCAAGTTCTTCTCTATCTGTGTCAAGTACTCCCTGCCCAATCCGAGATAATACATTACCTACATTTCTAGGTGGATCTGTACGGAAATGGAAGATGTCCCACTTAGGGTTACTATCAAACAATCCAGGTGTCAGGGAGATGTCTCTGATATCAACTGTCACTGACTGTGTATCGTGCTCCGGTTCTATCGGTGGTCAAGCAATAGGTCCTCTGACCTGCAATGGGACAGTAGGTATGCCAGATTGCAGATACTTAGCAGGTTCTTTAAATTTTTGAATTACCTGCGGTTTAGTACTTTGTCTTTTCATTGTTTGAATATCATGGATTTGCATCAAATTTCCTACAACTCTACCATATTTGCCAGTAACATCATTAATTCTAGGCCAAGGGACATATCTATCACCAGCTTTGTCTATGGGACAGGGGGCCCATGCCTATCAATTTCCATGCTTGTGCGGGTCTTAACCACCTAGTATTTATTCCTCTACCCTTGTCAACCTCATCCATAACCACTTGGGCGGGAAGTAATTAGTTTATTTGAGCTTGTTTCAACCATTAATCTACTGTTAGGTTCTATTGTGTACTCAGTTGCATTTGGTACTGGACTGTATTCCATTTCTGTATTAAACTCATAAATTAATTCATCTTCAATACCAATAGCTTTAAGATAAGTGTCATTAAATTCAGGTTGTTTTTGACCTGGTACTGGACTCTTATCCCTTCTACTTTCTTTAATTTGAGCACCAATAAATTCTTGACTAGGGTCATATCTTGATATTGATATCCAGCTTGAGTCATAGCATCAGTTACTCTTTTATGTTAACCTAGATTCATTAAATGCCTTAAATCTAACTTATCTACGTCATCTACAACAGGAATATCTACACCTTCCCTATTATCTTCTTTTAATACATATGCAGTTAAAGGCATAACAAAATTCTCTGGTCTACACCCTATATTGAATCTGTGTGGGTCAGCTGAAGCGTTTTTGTATGGATCTTTGAATGGAACGTTATATCTAAACCCTTGTCTACCCTGTGCAAACATACGTATAACAGTGTGAGGACTGAAGTAGAACTCTATTTAACATGCATATCTGGCTTTGAATTGTGCTCTTCTATATGCAAATCCTTTAGCAGTGTAATACGGAATAAATCTAAAAAATGAAAGGTGGCTGGATTGAATACTATTTGTTTGAGTTGCCATGTTTGCTTGAATACCATAAACTGTACTTAGCAGTTCATTAATTTATTTTTATTGCATGGTACTTCAGCCATACCTGCAAAGTTACCGACTGGAATTCTGCCTGAATTTAATTTGTAACTCATATGAAAATCTGCTCCTGTTTTCCAATTTGAGACAATAAATAACCCATTATAAGGATTAAATACATTGAGATGAAAATCCCTATTATTTTCATGAATAGTTGCATCATAGAATTCATGAGGAAACACTATTTTTACTCTAGGGAGAGTAGCTTCAGCAATCGTATAAGGTTCAACAGTCCTAAAACCATTGCTAATACTATAAATTGATGACCCATCAACAGATACTATGTTTTCTGGACGAATAAAGCCCTTCTCATCATAAAATACCTGTCGCCGTGACGGTGCGGGTTCGCTCCCAGCTAGAGGCACTCTCATTTGAAATTCACAGTAGCGCTATTTGTGCAGTGTGGCGGCCGTAAAAAGTCTCCCCGTACATATAGTCAGTACTGTTATCAGTAAAATAACCCGTTACCGATGTCATGCAGTGATCGTTACGTATTATCAGGACTATCCGATCAACTTTTTGGGGGTTGTCCCGGTTAGCTCAATTGGTTGCGTCGCGGGAATTGAAGGGCTAGGAGCTGTCGCCGTGACGGTGCGGGTTCGCTCCCAGCTAGAGGCACTCTCATTCGATACAATCAGATATAGTAGAGGTAACTATCCTACCATCAGCTTGAACTTCACCTTTAGTAGTATGTAAATCACTTAATGTACAACTAAATTCTCATATTCTATAAGAATTACATGCTCTAATATAACTTTGTAATTTATATGCTGTTGCACTAGCTTTGGTAGTATCATATGGAACAATGCTGCCCCCAAAATCATAAGAGTAGTACAAACGACCAAATTTATCAGTTTCGACTGTAGTTCCCCTATATATTGGATATAGGTTTCCTCGAATGGAACGATCTTAGATTTACCTCCAGCTTCATGACTAGTAAACAGACTGTCTATAAGTACTGTATTACTGACTCCCTGACCGAATCCTAACTGTTCTTGAACATCAGTATTTGCATCAATAATTTGTTTTTCTTTAATTAAAGATGCTTGTGATTGATTAGTAGCCATACAGTAAATATAAAATAAAATAATGAATAAGACTTACTTAATTTCCTAATCTTTGGAATAATTCCACACAACAATTTATAAAATTTCCGACAATTTTGTCTCCTCTGAAGGTTTAGCATTGAATTGAAAAATCGAAATTTTGCCTTTTATACTCCTATTTGAATGTCAACAACTACGTCATATCCTGCACGTTCCATTTTTTGCAATTGTTCATTGGTTGAAAAAAATATTATTAGTCTTTTCTAACGGTTATTAGCACGTCATCAAAAATGGCGGGAAAAAAATTGGGTTTTTAAAAACAGCGTGTAACTTTTAATACATTTTATTCAACATACCATATAACATCTTTTTTCATATCAATCACATACTGAACAACTAACAAGTATTTACTGTCATTATTTACAACAAATATAGACCAGGATAAATGTCAAGATATGGGTACAAGTCTCTCATGGATTGAGCGTAGTCTTGATCATGATGACGAGTTTCAGACCATTTTGTGAACAGTTCCTTTAGTGGCCACTTGGGGAAATTATCTACTTGTTGTCCTTTTTGCTTCATTTCTTCAAGTTCTTCATCGTCGGGATATCCGTAGGGTTGGATGATATCAAGCATGTGTTATTCAGTTGGAGTAATGTCATACTTTGATGATAGACTTGATTTACTAGGTCCAGGTTGTGGCGACAGTTGTATTGGTGATGTAGCCTTTGTTACAGTTACTGGTTTTCCTGTCTTCATACTTGTCATTGTCTTTTATCTTTTAGCAGCTTATTCCATTTATTCAAAATCGCTATCATCTTGACTTGTACATGACAAGATCTTGGGGATTTTCAATGACAAACTTCTCTTCTTTTTCTTTTCTTCAACTCTTAGCAGTGGTGATGATTCAAGCGATGTAGAGTCGGCTGGTGCAGGTACTTGAAACAAGTCTTCTGCAATATCTCTAACAGCTTCGTTGTCTCCTCTTTGATCAACTGGTGATAGTGCTTACATTGGCCAGTTCAATGGATTACTTGTGACTTCGTATGCCAAGTTCCTTGCTCCAGTTTCATCAGCATATGATGCGAGCATTGGGTTGTCTATCGGGCAGTTTGCTGTTTCATCATCTCTACTGATGTCAATTATTTTGTCAATTACGGGAGTGTGTTTCGACGTAGATGTTTTCAATGGTCTTGCAAATGAATCGCTTGATACAAATTGGGATAGTTCATGCATTTCTTTTCCGAGTTCATTTTCAATGTTGAAGTCATGTATTGTTCTGTCATGCTTCAGACGGTTGTATTCCTTGACTTTACCAATTGCGTCAATTTTCTCTTCTGCAGCTGTGACGATTTCCTTGAGATTATATAACATTCTGTTGAAACATATTTGCATTCTTGCTTTTGTGTTCTCTTCAAATCATCCTATGGGCTTCAATTCCCTGGGCATCGGTCCAATTTCCCAGGTAATGATATCTATTGCCAAGAAACCATGTCGTAGTTTTATTAATTCTCCTTTGGAGTCAGTCATTGCTTCCTGAGTATGGTTCATGGGTGAAGCTGCTCATCAGTACTGGTGCGGTAGTCATTCAGAATTCAGTAGTACTCTCTTGCTGGTTTTGTTAGTGCAATCAAATACAAATAAGCACCCAGCTCTTTTTCGTACAGTTCTTGGCTAAGTATCTTGTGCCTGATATCGTTTCGGATTTTCATCCTGTTTTCTGGTTCTTCCTCCATGATCAACTTCAGTATGTTCTTCCACATATTCCCTCCAAACTTCTCTACTGCTGACATGAACTCTCCAACTTCTTCATCGAGTAATAGAGTTGAATGCATCTATTACAGTTTTCTTCAGTTTCTCAATTTTGTCTTTTTCATCAGTCCATTTTTCATATCCTGTTGCAAAGTCGGCATCATGGAGTGCTCCAAGAATGATCTGAAAAAATCGAGGGTCAGGATTTAAGTTGCTATCTCTCAGGTTTGTATAATAACTACATCTGTTGAGGAATGCTTATTTTTCTTGTGCAAAGTTTCTAATCCAAGGCAATTCATTGCATTGCAGCAATATTGGGGTACGGTTCAAAATTTGAGGCTCCTTATTCTTAACATTTACCATAAAATCAAATCCTTCCAACAACTTTTTCATTTCCTCACAAACTTCAGGCTTGACTATTGTTAATTCTGGTATTATAATAATTTCCTTGTTGAGACATTTTTGCCATACGAAGTCAGTGCTCTGAACTGTTAGTCCAACCAAGTCAGGAAATGGGCATATAGCTTTCGCCAAATATGTCTTCCCTGCATTGCTTGCACCTTGCAGTAAAAGGAAATTCTTTTTGGTGTGTCTATTTCCCCAAGATCATATACAACATGACTAGGAATTCGTCCAATTTTATGTTTTGCTCCTGACACCGCTCCTTAAATATTTGAGCAGTAGTACCAGGAGAATGACATTGAGTTGGAGCTATCTCTCTATCCATTAAACAGGTACGTACGATGTGCCTTTCTGTTTTCTTTCAACTTTCATTTCTGCTAATGCGTGTGCTGTTATTGCACGGAATTGCGGTACTAAGTTCGGTGACCGCCATTCTTCCAGCATTTTTTGATCACCAGTATTCATTATACTCTCTAGTATGTCCACAGTTTCCGTTTGATGGAACATATAGGAATATTTCTTGAGAGTATCAACCTTGTTTGTGGTCTTGGTAGTTTTCAATTCTGTATTGAATATAGGAGTATCCAATTTATTTCCAAGTACCTCTTTGAAAGTAGATGATTTTGCCTGTTGTTGGATTCTATCCAAGTGCGTAATGATTGGCTTGTACCATCCTAGCTTGTTCTTCATTAATGCTCCTCTATCGAATATTTCCTCTTCAGGTTCTACGACTTGTTCCAGATCTGCTCCAACTAGAAATCTGCTGATTGAGTGCTTGCTGTCTCTCATTCTTTGACATAAATCGGCATTATTACATCCGAGTATGACTCTTGGCTCTTGTTGCATGTGATGTAGTATAGCGTCAAGGTTTCTGATTTTCTGGAATTTGCATTCTTATCCGAATCTATGTAGCACAAGTTTCATTGTCCTGTATTTTCCTCCTTGCTCTAGACCGGTATCATTCTGTACTGTTGCATGAATGTGAAGTCCATGGAACTCACATTTATTGTCACTTTCTCCCTTGTGCCAGAAGAATGCACATGGTACGGATTCAAGAAGCTCTTGATAACATTGATTACATTTCCTTGAGTTTCTGTTAACTGATTGTAGACATGTTTTCAGTGGTAAATTTAAGTACTGGCCAATTTCTCATATCTAATCCTTATGTCTGGGGGTATTCTCCAAATGGTGCTCAATTTTGTGATCTAACGATCTGGTTTTATCTATCAAATTTATATATTTTTTGCAGAGATAGTCTGGCTCAACTGCATCACCGAGGTTGTAGATTATAACTGAGTAAGTCTTAATGCCATTGACTTGTGTATTGAGTATCTCCTCAGGTAACTTCAACTTAGCTTTATCCTTGTCTATCTTTGCTGGATCCATACTGTAACTACAGAGGATTTGACACTAAATAATTAACAGTTAAAACATCTTGAACTAACTGTTGATATTTTCGTTTTTCTAAGTATCTCATTCTAGTAGTTAGTATTTCTAATTGTTTAACAATGTCTTGTATAGCTTTCTTATAATCATCTAATGGTTTCTGTACATTTGTCAATACTTCTTTCTGAGGACTTTTATTTACTGGAGGTAGCACTTCTTTTACTTCAGTATATTTTCCTATATTTAATTCCTCTAAGTATTCATCAACTATTTGTCGTACTAATTGTTTAAATTTTAAGTATGCTAGTTCTTGGTCTTTTTTCATTTCTTCCATCCATTTATCTTTATTGTCAATAACTTAAACTGTATTTGTAGTATCATCTATATTGTTTTTCTTTGAATAACCAAATTTTTGTCCATAAAATTATTAATTAAATCTCCTAATTCTTTAGGTAATTTTGGTGCTTCAACATTAACATCATCCACCACGTATAATATCTCTTGCTGCATCAAATAATCCACCTGCTACTCCTCCTATTGCATCTCCTAATCCTACACGAACTCCTGCTATTGCTCCTGCTCCTGCTAATCCTGCACCTACTACTCCTGCTGCGGCTCCTAATGCTGCTATTGCGAAGTCCCATTCGTTTGTTGTTGTGTTTTTTTGCATAATTATGTACATGTGTTATTCCTGCACTTTCTACAATTTCTTTTACTTTAGGATCTACACCTTGAAGTTTATTCTCTTCCTTTTCTTCGTTTTCCTTTATCAACTTATCTAAAGTATCTTTTCCTTCTTGTTTATCTTCTAACAATGTATCTACTATACTTTTTTCTTGCTGTATTTCATCACCTTCATTACAATCTAAATTCACTTCTGATGTACCATCTTCTTTAATTATTAAACATAATTCTGATGATCGTCTGTCTGGTATTTCTCCAACAACATCTAGTACGGGTCCTCCACTCTGTACATTTTCTACATTAACTGTGATATCTTCTAAGTGCTCTTGCACTACAGATACCCCCTTTTATCTTGTCATGTAAGTCTGTTATGGCACTCTGTAATTTATATACTATATCACAATATTGTTCAGGAATAATATATTGTCTATTGAAATAACGTTGCATTTTCAATATTCTTGAATTGAAATAGTCGTACGCATAGTATTTTTTGTGTAGGTCATGTGCTTGATCCAATATTTTTTATTATTATTTCATCATATTCATCCTTAGTAATTAATTGTTTTTTTTTTCAGTCTTTGAATGCTCTCATTCAGGCAAAAAAAAACCCATTACATCGGCATCATGACTGAAATTCCCTCGGTTCCTGATCTGTATCGTGAATATACGTCAGACCTAAAATATACTGTGTAAAATGGAGAACAGGATCATATTTCTAATTCCTCATATTTAAACCAGTACTCCTGAAAACATTAAACTGACGTCAAATACATCAATGACAAAAAACCAGCTGGGCGGGTGAGTGGGAAGAATCCGTGATCTACCGGTATTCGCTGACAAATACTTGCCTCGAGTGATTTAAAATAACACAAATTCGAAATGTAATGCACTTTCGCATTAATTTGTATAGCCAAGTTTGCGACTTCTTGTTTATAAAATGTTTATGATTGCTTCATTTTAACAATTTCTACTGTTTCACTTGACAATACTGTATTCAATATTATTCACAGTAATATGTGAGAATGCTACTGATAATGATTAAGCTATCAATTTTAATAATCAGCTAGACTTTTTTAAGATATTCTGGAATTATGCTCTGGAATTATGCTCCTAATAATAATAAACAATGCAGAAAATTTGAGCCTGACCGAAACATTTAGTGGTACCACTGACTATATCAAAATTGGGAACAATATCTGGCCTGAAGCATTTTGATATGCCCAATTAAACTGACAATAGACTGGTATGCGTGCCTAGTACCCGTTGGCACAATAACCTTGTTCGAAGGGTTCAACCTCTTGAAAAACAAGATTCATCACAGTAATAAATACGTGTATCATTCTGTTAGTTTCGAGTTTGACTCCAGTGTTTAAAGGGTGTTGGTCAAGGCGGTATTTTAAAAACTGTGTTATTATTTTATGATTTTTAAAGGAATATTGAAGAAAACATTTTTCCACAACGATACACACCTGGTTTAATTTAGATTGTGTATTTATTTTCCAACGCCCAATAAAATTTCATAAACGCTTAAACCCCTGCCCACGCCCTGCAACCATAGAGGTAAGCATAATGATCAACTGTTGATTGGTTAATCACCAGACCTGCAGAACGCTGTAGAATATCATTGTTGGAAATTTTTATTTTTGAATTTATAGATTTTTTACAAATAAGCGGAAGAAAATAGCATTGCCATTTATTTTCTTAAGTTTATAATTTAATTCTTCATAAAAAACTGGCTGTGAAATAAAGCGTTACTCAGTATTTACACCAATAAAACAGTACAATTTCGATCCATCCCAAACCATGGTGTGCATATGGCGATGTACGTGGAACCTTCAATTCCATGTTCAGCGGTTTATAGTTCTCAGATATAAGGATGAGTTTGTGAGAAAACAATAGGCAGAACTGAACAGAATAGAATTTTGACAGGGGATCTGAGAATATTAATCCTGCATACCAGACAACGCCAAAGGTAAAATTTAAAAAGCTGGAAGTTTATCCTTAGGGTGATTGAATAATATCCAAATCTATATTAGCTGATAGCTGATTCCACTCATCTTTATACTGGCCGATTTTTTAATTACTGCAATTAAAAGCAGGAAACCCATTTAAAGCAATTTCTTGTTTTTATTGATTAGGCTATTTTTGGTATATGAAGAATGCAATGTCAAATGTACACCAGTACGACTTATAGACGTGTAAATGCACTATGAAGACCATTTCAAGGCATAACCTACTCTTCAACATTCTAAGCATTTTCTTTCTAAGAATTTTGCCGTCAGCATTTAGAAAAAATCTACAGAAATAACATAATACATCTGGGTTTAATGGGCATCAGGGAAAGGAAAAATCAGCGTCATGCACGAATTACATCGAACTAGGTTGCGACAAAGGAGAGGAATGATTTGGGGGAGGCTGATTTTCTGAATGTGACAATTCCTGTTATAATATGCATATTTCACCTTTTTCGGAATAAATATTTAGAACTATTAGAGAAGATGATGTCCCGGAACGTTTGAAAAGTCTGTTTCAAGCTCAGAAAGGAATATCAATAAAAACAGAAGGTCGGGCCAAGAAATCATTAGGCTGTGTCTGACATTATACTGCAGGTAAGAAAAAAACAGCATTTTTTCAAATAAAAGTATAAAATTGACAGTTTAAGATAAGAATTCTCGCCAGGTGTCTCTTTCAAACTTAAATTTCCAGCAATGTTGATTTTGTAGAACATATTGGAGACGTCTGTGGCTGTTCCGTGTACGCTCCCACGGTATATGGGTATGTGATTCAGATTTTTTTTTCGACAAAAGATGAATTTCAGATCTCCAAAAGAGTATTTTTTACAAAATTACAATTTTGAGTCATTTATGATTTACAGGAACCCTGGGTGCATGTTTCTTTGAGTTTCAGTGTATTTAGTATATAAAACGTTTGTAAAATTAAAAAAGCTGCGCTGGCCGATTCCTGCAATTCCATACGAAATCCCGCAGATCCGGATCTTCGGCGGTATATAAAGCGCTGCACGGTGATAATCTGCCTCTTGCACGCTAATTTTCGACTAGAACGTAAAAGAGACCGCTACACTTTGTGTTCTTGGTGAATTACAAGGAGTCGCTACAGTACACTGACAAACAGAAAGTAAGGAGGATGGCGTCGGATGTTTGGAAAATTATCGTTGCAGTTTGAAGAGTTCAGCTAAGTTCTGTTATTTAATTTGTTTTGTTGACGTTTATTTTTATGTCAACCCAGAAGATGTCTGCAGTTTACGCGAAGATGTTTTAACTTCGCACTATTTTTTATGCAACAACATGGCGGCGCTGCGGTCGCGGGGGCGTGTTTGTTTACATTTTCCACGTGTTCAACTTTCGTGTTGATGAGCTGCAGTCTCCATGAAGAGGGCTGGACCAAGGATCTAAATAGCAAGAGTTACCTGCACGAATTACTAAAATGCTGACAAGTTAAAGTCACCGTTCTTGTTCTTCTAGAGTTTGATCTCAAACTGTTATTATTTATAGCGTTAAGAGTATGTTTTCTTAAATGCACATTGAATAAATCTTTATATTTTTCCTGTCAAAGTATATAGGATGTAATTCAGAGCTATATTGGGTGATATGTGAGTCTTTGCTCACATTCTTCCCTTACATCTCTTTGCTTTCTTTAAATTAAATAATTATATTGGGCAGTGACATATGGGCATCTTTTATTCCAAATTACTCCCATTTGTTTTAAGCATTTAATAGTACACCAGATTTTATGTTTGCACTAACAGGGGAGTATTGCTTCCCTCTAACTTTGCCTGAGACCTGACCTTTGACCTCTGGTAAGAAGACCTTGTAGAAACAGTCAAGCAAGAAACAGATATTGCATGATGAAATTTTTTAAAGTATCGTGTTTTTTAAATAGTTTTCAATTATAATTATCAAAACAGCTCACATCTGGCTTTTACCTCGCCCTTCTGAGTCTCTCATTGGTATTTTATACATAGGGTAATTAATTGTACACGGCTTGATTTTCATTGGTGCTAATGTTACACGGTGTAAATAAAGCTGGGTTATGCTAAATCAAGTCCTGGTTGCCGCATGAACCTGATTTCGAACCACCTTATGGCTTGGCTGGGTCGCGACAATATATGTTATGTTTTAATGATACATACTCAAATCAAATACTCCAAATAATATTCAGTAAACATGCCTTTGATATTCGATAAATGTAATTTTTCCATTCTTCGGTTGTTAATTTCGGATATTAAGTTAATAATTCAATGAATTAAATACAGCGGATCGTAAGTAAATAACAATTCGAGGGTTGCACGCAAGAATGTCGTAACTCCTCTTTAGCCAGCGGTTTACCGTTGGCTATAGAGATGGCATTAAGAAATCACAGACCTTTCAGCAGGTGCGGTAAAATGAAAAAGTCGAAGCACAGTTTCCGGTTGACGTCAGAAAAGAGTTCCAAAAGCAAACATAGAAAATCATTTGTTAACAATAATTTAAATTGATTGTTTTCAAAGAATCAACAGTTAAACACTTAATCAATAAAAGAAACAAAGACACACTTATATTATCGATATAATGATTTAATAAACTGCGTATGTGTAAGACAATCATAATGACGTCAAATGGCAATATTTTGAACGCATATTCTGGACGCAGATACGGTTCTAAAATTTGGAAGTATTTCAGTTTGACCACTTTTCTTAATTCTCCAACATCAAAATGATCCCAAACTCAAAATGGTGGGGGCTGGTGTCAAATGTGAAAAAGTTCAAATATGCTTGCATCAAAATGCAAGAATCTGCATCTAGTGTCCCTAAATGATATTTTCTAATAAAATATTTTTTTGAGTTAAATGGCATTGAAAGTGTTAATATTTCTGACAACAAACTAGGAATATATTATCTGCATTAAACTCAGTTATAGTAACTGAAATAGCTTTGTGAAGTAGAGTAATTTCTGAAACAGATTTTAGTTGAAGATGATAATATTCATTAAGAAAGATTGTTCATGTCATTCTTAGGGGCATAACTAAAAATGATTGATCAAGAGCCCCTTTCTGCCATATATAATATATGCCTTTTATCACATGTGCATCTAGTGTAGATCCGGATCAGACTGAACATTTGTGATCAGGATCTACACTGGTCACATCTTGTTTAGAAATAACCTTATGAATCTAAAACTGAACAGTGCAGATCCTGATCAAACAGCACAGAGATGCAGGGTGATCTAATTCTACACTGTTTGCCCATGCCATAAACGTAAGGTGCATATATGGAGTTAAGGGTTAAAGTTAGAAATGGATTTTCTGTGCAAAACACCAGTATTCCATGTTTTATGTCTACTCTTTCCTGGTTAGTAGACATAAATTATTATGCACAAGTTTGTATAAAGGGGCCTACATGGATACAGATTTTATTCCATGTGTGACAAGGTTAGACCATATCAACTTCCATGTCAGTGGAGGCTGATCAGAGTCTGTTTATGTTTAGATCTTTTAAGTACATGTACTTTCTGATCAAGATTCAAAGAGTGTAGATTCAGGTCAGATGGATGGCGCGCATGCATTAAAAGGGTCTTAATAGAGTTGACAGATTACAGTGGGGAAAGGGTGTTTGTAAAAGCTTTGCTAAAGGAATGAATATAAGAGCCCCTTTATCTGATTTATTAGGTTGGACACTTCCTTAAAATATCATTTTAATATGATTACATTAACATAATGCTGACTCCCCGTGATACATTGTTATACATGAAACCAAGATCAAAAAGCCTTTCACAGGGTCCCCGTTTAATTACTTTGAAAGTGGAAATAATCAAGAGAAATACAAAGAAAAGAAATAAGCTATAATAATAAAAGAAATAAAAATTTAATATAATTTTGCTAACCCAACAATTTCCATACTATGATTGACACAAAAAATTGTTGTGCCCCTTTCATTTCCTAAATGATATTTATAAGACCATTGGCATTGCTTTAAGTTGTGATGTACAATGTTTTGCTACAAAGCATGAATATAAAATTATATTACCATTACCAAGTTCAACTACTGTTAAGCATCCTGACATGCACTTCATTGTTTGGAATGAATCGAAATTGGTACATGTGTAAATATTTTGTTGCATTCTGGGCAGTAATGCATTTTGATCCTGATATTGCTCGATCAAACTTAGCTTGTAATATTTTTGTATTTGTCTTGTTCGATTGCTTCTAATGTTAATTTTTTCATTTATTACAATAGTTCTCCTAAAATTACCTTTTAGCTCATCTGTCACATAGTGACAAGGTGTGCTTTTGTGATCGCCTTTCGTCCGGTGTCAGTTACAATTTTTGTCCGCACTCTAGCGGTCCTAATTTTTATCCGATCTTCTTCAAGCTTTGTCAGAATGTTTATCTCAATGATACCTAGGTCAAGTTCGAAACTGGGTCATGTGACCATGAAAACTAGGTCACTAGGTCAAATTATAGAAAAACATTGTCCACAGTAGCGGTCTTAATTTTGGTTCGATCTTCTTCAAACTTAGTCAGAATGTTTATCTCAATCTTATCTAGGTCAATTTCGAAACTGGGTCATGTGACCTTGAAAACTAGGTCACTAGGTCAAGGTATAATAAAAGCTTGTCTGCACTCTAGTGGTCACATTTTGGTCTGATATTCACTTTCATTATCATTAGATCTTGGTTTCTTTCTTGAAATTTCCATATTGCATTATGAGTTCCGGAGTTATGGCCCCTGAAAGTGCCAAAATTAACTATTTAGACCTTCATTTTTTGTTTGAATTTTATCAGACTTGTACAATAATTGAATAACTAAAAGATCTAGGTTCCTTTCTTAACTGGCTAGATCCCATAATGGGTTTCAGAGTTATGGCCCTTGAAAGAGCCAAAGTAAGCTATTTTGGCAATTGCATTTGCATCCACTGACTCTTGCAACCATTGAGCAAATGTTGACAGTTGAGAGTCCAAGGGTCCTATGGACCCCCTTGTTTAATATTTTGACTAGTTTTATTATGGATGGTTTTTGCATTTTTGCAAGCATATGGCATGAATTCCATAGGAGTTTCTTCATTCTGTTCAGTTATTATGCCCCCGCCATGAGATGGCGACGGGCATAAAGAGTTGCTCCTGTCCGTCCGTCCGTCCGTCTGTCCGTCCGTCCGATATTCTCGTGAACGCAACTCCTCCTACACTACTGGTGGGAATTTAATGAAACTTGACCACAATGCTTGGCCTGATATGTTGTTGTGCATGAAGGTGGGGTTTCGCTCTTACATGTTCCGTTCAGAAGTTATGGCCCTTTGATACTTCCATTTACATTAGTTTTAATAGGAGTATATCTCGTGAACGCAACTCCTCCTACACTACTGGCGGGAATTTAATGAAACTTGACCACAATGCTTGGCCTGATATGTTGTTGTGCATAAAGGTGGGATTTCGCTCTTACATGTTCCGTTCAGAAGTTATGGCCCTATGATACTTCCATTTACATTAGTTTTAATAGGAGTATATCTCGTGAACGCAACTCCTCCTACACTACTGGTGGGAATTTAATGAAACTTGACCACAATGCTTAGCCTGATATGTTGTTGTGCATGAAGGTGGGGTTTCGCTCTTACATGTTCCGTTCAGAAGTTATGGCCCTTTGATACTTCCATTTACATTAGTTTTAATAGGAGTATATCTCGTGAACGCAACTCCTCCTACACCTCTGCTGGGAATTTGATGAAACTTTACCGCAATGCTTGGCCTGATATGTTGTTGTGCGTAAAGGTGGGGTTTTGCTCTTACATGTTCCGTTCAGAAGTTATGGCCCTTTGATATTTCTATTTACATTAGTTTTAATAGGAATATATCTTGTTTCTTATATTTTGTGTTAAGCAAAATATGCATTTTGCCCATAACTTTAAAACTACTTGAGATACTGCCTTGAAACTTGAAATATATTTTCACCATCAAAATCTACATCATGACCAACAAGACCCATAACCCTGCTTCCAATATTTTTCAAATTATGCCCCTTTTTCACTTACATTTTGTGTTAAGATAAATATACAGTTTGCCCTAAACTTTGTTTGGAATGGAGGTTTTTCAAAATAACTTGGCACAAATGTTCACCATAACAAGGCGGTGTGTCGTGACAATACCCATGCCTGTAAGTCCAAGGTCAAGGTCACTGTTACTAAAAATAGAATTTTCTTGCAAAATCTTGTCCGCTCTGAAACTTTGTTATTTCTTATTGGATTTTTTAATAGCTTGGTATTATTGTTCACCATATCAAGACGGTATGTCACGTACATGCCCAAGCCTTTAGGTGGAAGGTCAAAGTCACTGTTACTAAAAATAGAATTTTCTTGTACGGGCTGTTACTTTGTTATGAATGGAGGGATTTCAAAATAACTTGGCACAAATGTTTACCATGACAGGGCGATGTGTCGCGTACCATGCCCATGCCTGTCGGTCAAAGGTCAAGGTCACTGTTACTAAAAATAGAATTCTCTTGTCCGGGCTGTTACTTTGTTATGAATGGAGGGATTTCAAAATAACTTTGCACAAATGTTTACTATGACAAGGCAGTGTGTCCGCACAATACCCAAGCCTGAAGGTGCAAGGTCAAGCTCACTGGTACTAAAAATAGAATTTTCTTGTCTGGGCTGTAACTTCATTATAAATGGAGGGATTTCAAAATAACTTGACACAAATGTTCACCATGACAGGGCGGTGTATCGCGTACCATGCCCATGCCTGTAGGTCAAGGTCACTGTTACTTAAATAGAATTCTCTTGTCCGGGCTGTAACTTTGATAGGAATAGATTGATTTCAAAATAACTTGACACAAATGTTCATCATGACAAGATGGTGTGTCCCGTACCATGCCCATGCCTGTAGGTCCAAGGTCAAGGTCACTGTTACTAAAATAGAATTTTCTTGTCAGGGTTGTAACTTTGTTAGGAATAGATTGATTTCAAAATAACTTGGCAGAAATGTTCACTATGACAAGATGGTGAGTCGTGTACCATGTCCATGCCTGTAGGTCCAAGGTCAAGGTCACTTACTAAAAATAGAATTTCCTTGTCCAGGCTATAACTGTTTTGAATGGAGGGTTTTCAAAATAACTTGGCACAAATGTTCACCGTGACAAGGCGGTGTGTTGCGTACATTACCCATGCCTGTAAGTCCAAGGTCAAGGTCACAGTTACTAAAACTTGAATTTACTTGTTCGGGCTATAACTTCTTTATGAAGGAAGGGATTTCAAGATAACTTGGCACAAATGTTCACTATGACATTGCAATGCATTACCACCAACTTCTTCACAGACATTTCCGTAATGAGAAGACAACAGTGCCACAAATACAAATAATTTACTTGATCATCAAGTTTATGCATATTCTTATAATTACTCGAACATCACTGTCTTTGAAATGCTATTATTCCCATCATTGCACTTTAGTATCTGAAAACGATGCATAGCGGGGGCATCCGTGTCCTATGGACACATTTCTAGTTATATATCTACAATGGCTGGAATAAAACTGGAATTCCTGTTACATTGCACATTATGGGGGGTTTTTTTATTTTGATTATGTTTACGCTCCGCTGGCTTCCAGCACATTCAGAGCTTTGATTTTACTTCAATGCAATTGCGACAGTCGCGTGAAAACCTCGAATTAATGTTAATGAAGAAAACAAAAAAATATATCAAATTTTGGATTTTAATGTAATTTAGACGAAAAAGGGATCAATAATGAAAATGTTTTCTTAAAGATCTCCACAAGCTTATGAAGACTTGAAATATTCTGCACTTTTGGTATTACCATCTCGGCGTCTTTTACGCTACTACAAGAATTCGGTTGCTTAATCACCGGAATAAACGAGAGACAAATAGAATGGATGACACAAGAAAAGAAGGCATTTGGAAGGATTTAGCACGATGACTGGTTTGATCTTTGATAAAATGACCGTACAATATGATTTACAGGTAAAATTTTAGAGTCCAGTAAAACCCAGAAGTACCTTTTCAAATTTCTTTTACAAAAGAAAGCTTACACCCGTTATATATTTTCGATATATAACTAGTTATATATCGTAGCCGAATTACTATTCATCCGCGTTATCAGCGATCAAAACAAATTTATGAAATGGCTTACTTTTGCCATCCGACCACTTCAGGCAATAAGCAGCTTCTATAAGGAACTTAAGCATCCCTTTAATTAATAATATCCACGGGAAATATAACTTTCTGACATCTTGATTACTCCGTAAGATAGCAATACGACGAAAATCTATGATGAAATTCAACAACAGCAACAAAGCCATTTTCATTTCGTTTTAATCGAAAACAAAATGACCCAGACGCTGGTATCGTTTTCAGAACATCGTCGGTGTGATTACAACATCCCCGAAACAAAATAAAAACACTAGAAACACATTTTCAATCCGAATCATAAGTTTATATCCAGCAACTTTCAATGTTGTCATATGCCGCTACGAAAGTTTACACAAATGACGTCATACAGTAGAGTAATTCGCCCTTGAGTCTATTTCGCCCTTGAGTCTATTTCGCCCTTGCGTCGAACGTTTTTGAAGCCGTTTTTAATCGACTTCTCCCGTTTCTGAAGATGTCAATGCGCTTGTGGTGACTTTTTCATGCTTTTCGCTCTTTGCCGCACCTTTTCGCACAAAACTAATAACGGTTTTATCTGTCTCACTGGACGCTTTTGTTTACGTAGTACACGCAAGTTTTCGTGAGGGTATTTTTGAAAATTTAAAATATACAGTCCTCACAGTCTACAAATGTAAGTAAATAAGCCCATTTCCACTTAATTATAATCAACGTATTCCGTAAATTATTGTGTTTTTTCTATCTTCTGGTCGTTGTTAGTGCAAAAAACATGAAAAAGTGCAAGAAAGAGGTAATCTTTGTCACAGGAGCGTTTGCCCATGACTCGAACAAAATTCGCCCCTGAGTCAAACGGGTGTCCGACTCAGGGGCAATACAAAAACCACATTACAGTTTTTATGCTCTTACTTAACTTGAAGCTTTAATATCTACTGATCTTGACTCAATATATATCACTACCTTAAAATAAAACATAGCTTCTGTTTGAAGCAACCTATGCCGGTGAACATAGAGAACTTCTGACATTAAAATATCATTTTCGTTCAAATTCTAGTACATAATTTTCATTTTTATATGTAGAATGAAGCCGTATACGAAAAAGTTTTTGAAACTACTGGCAAAAATTTGTTTTGGTCTATAAAAAATTCAAATGACGTTTTGAAGAAGCTTAAATCAAATAATTTTCAGGCGTTCTGTTTGTCTACTTATGATTTTTCAACTTTATATACTTCTCTTCCTCATAATTTAATAAAAGACAAGCTTACCAGTCTCATTGAAAAAACTTTTGCTAGAGAAAATAAAACATTTATCGCTTGTAATGAACATAGAGCATTTTTTACAGATGGTTCTTATGATAATTATACTTCATGGACCTGTCAAGACCTTATCCAGGCGCTCTCATTTCTATTGGATAATATTTATTTGAGATTTGGTACCTCTATTTATAAACAAGTTATAGGCATTCCAATGAGTACTAATTGTGCACCCCTTGTTGCTGATCTGTTTTTATACTGTTATGAAAGAGACTTTATGTTATCTCTTTCTACCGAACATCAATATGATATTACAGCTTTTAACAACACCTCTAGTTACCTTGATGATTTATTTAATACAGATAATAACCACTTTCCATCACTGGTTAATAAGATTTATCCTAAAGAACTACAGCTGAATTAAGCGAATACTTCAGAAAAGCAAGCAAACTTTCTTGATCTAAATCTGTCCATTGAAAATGGTTACGTTACTACTACATTATATGATAAAAGAGATGATTTTAATTTCAATATAGTAAATTTTCCGTTTTTAGACGGCGATGTTCCTCGTGCAACATCTTACGGGGTTTATATCTCACAGCTTGTTCGCTTTTCAAGAGCTTGCAACGATGTGAATGATTTCAATGAACGTAATCTTTGCATTACAGAAAAATTATTAAAACAAGGTTATCGGTATCACAAATTAAGGAAAACCTTTTGCAAGTTTTATCGCCGATACCCAGATCTAATTCATAAATACAGGTGCAGTTTAAAATCACTAATGCAATAAGGTATTTCACAGCCAGTTTTTTATGGAGATTTAATTAATAAACTTAAGAAGATCAAAGGCAATGTTAATTTCTCCCAGTTATTCGTAAATACCATCTGTAAATTTAAAAAGAAAGGTTACCAACATGATATTCTACAGCGCTCTGCAGGCCTGGTGATTAACCCATCTACAGTTGATCATTATGCTTACCTCTTTGGTTGCACGACGGTGGCAGGGGTTTAAGAGTTTATGAAGGTTTATGGGTAAATCTTTTCTTAAAAGAACCTAGAAGCTCGATTTGTTTCTTTTATCCCTATCATCGTGTTCTTGCTGATTTTGCTCCAGGTGCTCTGGTCTCGGTAAGATCATTGAGTACCCACCCTTTGGCTTTGCAATGCTATTAGCTTATGTTTTATATGTTTGTGTGCTTTTGCATGCATCATTGTTAAGCCGATGGGTGGGTTGGAGTTATTTCACCAAGACAACTTGTACTTGTTTTGTGATAAGAGAACCTGTTGGGGCAAGTGTGAGGTTGGTGCACCCTAGAACCTGGTTTAAACCCCCAGTGGCAATTTGTTTTGCCACTGACCGTTTCAAGGCGGTATCCCCAAAGGTTCTCTTCTTCGTTAATTGTTTGTGGCGTCCTATTTGAATTGACATACTTATATAAAACATGCGCTCTCTCTCTCTTCCTCCCTTCTTTTTCGCTGCGTGGGGAGGCTGTGTTTTGTGAGTGTGGCGATTCCTGATATGCATATATTGCTTTTTTTTAAGTAGTGCTTTACAAGAGGTAAAGCAGGAGTCCTCTTCCATAAGAGGCGCAGCGAGTAAGTACCACGTACCAGTCAGTATCTTGTATGACAGAGTGTCTGGCAAAATCACCGCAGGTGCTAAATGGGGAAAGGCAACACTACTGCCATTAGCAAAGGAGAAAGAACTGATAAACCATGCACTACAAAGAGCCGATATGGGCATTGGTTTTTCAATGGAAACTTTTTTGCGGTTCGCTGGACAGTTTGCTGCATCCGAAGGTGTAATATTTAAGAGCGGAGTTGCATCTGAGAAGTGGTGGAGGGGTCTGAAAAAACGACACCCCGAATTCTCTCTCAGGACTCCAGAACCCACGGGTAGCGGAAGGCATATGTCTATGACTAGACTTCGCATGTCACAATATTTTTCACAGCTGAAGTCCGTGCTAGTTGAGAATAACCTACTTGACAAAAGTCCATATATATGGAATATGGATGAGACTGGTATCTCTTTATCAACGAAGAGCCCAAAGGTAGTATTGTATTGATTTACGCTATTTTATTACACTCGTATTTCGTTTAGTATATAGAGAAATTTTGTATTTGTCTGTGGTGTCAGTCTCTGATCGTGGTATGCCTGTATAGATTCGCTGTTTTTTCATTCATGCATCGTATATGTTTCAAATTTGCGCGTGCCATTTCGTCACATATTCTTTAATTATATCTTCCTGTTATATTGCTGCTTTTCGCTACTTTTTTTATTTTATGCACGTGTTTATAGCGAAAATGGCGCACGAGATATTTAGATGTGAAAACCGACTTAATCTTGTATCTAGGTCTTAGCAAGAAAAGGCTCAAAACTTGTGCATGCTAAGTCATCGTCATCTAGGGAACTTGTGACAATTATAGCATGTGGCAATGCTGCCGGTCGAGTACTTCCTCCTTATGCTATTATTTCCGGCAAAACTGCAAGGGCTTTGAGAAGCTAAGATACAATTAATGCTCCGGAGGGTCAGTGTAAAAATATGCACAATAATTTATTTTTCTTTTCATTCGGATTCATTGGTTGTATTTTTTCTGTTCTTTTTTCTCTTCTGTCACATACATTTTAGGTTATTCAGTGTTTATAACCTGCACATAGATGAAAAAACACTTCCTGTTAGATCAAGAGTTTTGCTTATTTCATAAAGATTGTAAAGCGCATTTTTAATGTGGGAAATTAATGTCGTTAACCATACGTAGATCCAAACGTTGTTAAAACATTAGCCGAAGATATTAACTATTTTCAAATATGATTAAAAAATTATGCTTTATAGGTACCAAGCTGAGCGTTTCTGACAGTGGATGGACCAAAAAGGGTATCAGTGAACTTTGGTTCTTAGAGGTCTTTTTGCCAAACATTGGCCCATCAAGACCACAAGTTCTGATTATGGACAGACATGACTCGCATCACCATGTGGAATTTGTCCAAGAAGCCAGAAAAGCAGGAATAATTTTGGTGGAGCTACCGAGCAAGACAAGTCATTTCTCTCAGCCTTTTGATAGGTTCAATTATTTCCAATTCCGAAAGCTTATTTACGGCAACCATTTTATTATATACTGAAGGGAATTAGAAACGCAAATTCTTTAAACACAAAATATATTTCGTGTTTAAAGAAGTTTCATTTCTTATTTCTTTACGTATATTATATATAGTTAAAGAAAATAGAAAATCAACTGCTTTAATCACGAAATTAATTCGTGTTAAAGAAGTTGCGTTTCTAATTTCATTAAGTATACTTATTTATTATCCGCAATCAAAGGTAAACACTATATAATTAGTCCGTTCGTCTATTTGTATATAATGATCGTGTCTCTGAGATGATCAGGTATCTTTTCAATGCAACTTCTCCAAAGCATTTTCTAAATAGTTGATGAACCTTTCAGCTTCAAAATTTATTAATTTTTATATCAACAAATGTGATTTAAAGCACTTGGCAATCTCACCCCGTAAGTCAGATTTAACAAAATGTTAGATGTGATGACCACCGCAGACACTGTACATAAGTAATAGCGGTTTTCCCCGATTACTTTTTTTAGAAATTGTCAACACAGGAAGCATGATAGCAAAATGATCTGAAGATGTCATTACATTAGAAATGAATGCAGCAACAGTGGCTCCGTCTGTCTAGATAGACAATGGATGTGCCCGGTTTTGGTCAATTTGATGATGAACAGCGTCGGCTGTGGCTAAGCAGGCCGATCCGTGAATGGCAGTCTTTAGCACACTTCCTGCATTGGAAGTCTGATGACTGCGGCTGGTATGTCACAGTTTTCGCTTTCCTGCATTCTCTTCTGTCCGACCACAGTTGGAGTCTCTTCCCCTCAGCAGTGTTGAGACCAGCACGTACTGTGCTTCGCCATGCGTCGCGGTCTGCTGCAACCTCTTCCCACTTGTCGACGCTGATGTCAGCCGATTTCAGGTCACGCTTGCAGACGTCTTTGTAGCGCAGTGTGGGACGTCCTTTTGGCCGGGAACCTGCAGCCAGTTCTCCGTAGAACATGTCTTTGGGGATGCGACCATCCTTCATGCGGTGGACATGTCCTAGCCATCGTAGGCGGCGTTGTGAGAGGAGGGTGAACATGCTGGGCAACTTTGCTCTGTCAAGGACCTCTGCGTTGGTCACTCTGTCTTGCCATGTAATGCCCTCCTCAGGCACCGCAGGTGGAAGCTGTTCAAGCGGTGCTCTTGTCGTGAGTAGGTGGTCCAGGACTCGCTGCCGTAGAGCAGAAATGAATGCAATACTTCATATATACATATATCTCCAGTAAAATATGTCTTAGGCAGGCTGTCAACGCTTTCCATGGTTTAAAATACTACGTTTACTTTCACTTCTGCGATTTTGGAGACAACAATCTGATTTGTTTAAAGTGATAGTTTTAGTTACTTGTCGTCAGATCCTGATAGCGCAGCGGTTTTCAGGAGATGATTTCAATTAGATTAAACACTTGGGTAACTCGTAATGATTATATGAAAGTAATTTAAAAATTGTAGACAATTGTTATCCCATGTCTTACCTCGTATCCATTTCAGATCTATCTTCAAGGCACTGAAGTTAAGCTGGTCTGAGCATGTGCACAACTTCACAGCAACAACCGGAGTTACTCTCGGTCACGGTCAATTTTTTAGGACTTTCAAGTTAGCCTGGACAGAGTCAATGACAGCTGAAAATGTAGCATCTGGGTTTCTAGCAACTGGTATATGCCCTTATAACCCGGGAGCTAAACCGGATATAGCCTACGCACCAGCAGAGCTATATGCTGCTGAACAGGTCAATGCCCTTGATACTGCTTCTGCTCTTAGTAGTGCCTCTGCCCTTGATACTGCCCCTGCTGTTAGTACTGCCCCTGGGTTTGATACTGCCCATGCTCTTAGTACTGGCCCTGCCCTTGATACTGCCCCTGAGATTGAACCCCCAGTGCCATCTGCACCAATCTCTCCTACTGCACCAGGAACGGTGTCTGCTACCATTGATAGCAATAACAATGCTGTACTGCCACTTGCGACGCCCATTGTATCTAACAATGAAGCAGTCGAGGACCCTTACGTAATTAATACATCCCAAGTTTTGGGAGATCCTGAGAGTACAATAACCACTGGCACCAGTCTTTTAACCACTAGTTCACATGGCGAGGAGATAATTCTGTCCCGAGATATACATGGTGATAGTGGGACTGTAGACCTTCCTCTTGTCCTAACCGAAGATGCTATGCTTGAGCTGCTGCAAGATCAGTTGCCAAATTTTTCTGGAACATCTACAAGTACAGGTGAGGCCCAGACAATGCCATGCCTGCAGTCTGAGAGTGTCAGCGAGTGCACTGCAGACATGGCACTGTCAGTCATAGAATCGGCAATTACTGATGACAAGAAAAAAATTTATGAACAAGCCTTTGTGTCCGGCAGAGTATCAAATGACTCTATGTATACTACTTGGTGCATGTATAAAGGCAAACAGTACCAGTCAACCACTGTAGAAACCTTGCCCAAGCCAAGTAAGCCTCTATTAACTATTCTAAAACAACAGTTTTCAAACAAACCTAATTCACAGAAAAAGGCCCAATATTTTGTAATATCCTCAGACAAGGCGTCTAACCAATATATATCCTCCAACAACCGGATAGCGAACTCGTTTAATAATTTCAGTATAAAATGATCACTCGTGTTGTATCGTCTATATAAATCACACAGTAACATTGAGGTTGGGTACAATGTTGTTCGGAAAGAAATGATTGCTGGTTATGGAGCAAATGAGACAGCCTCAGCTGTAGTAACGGTATAAGAAAAAGCACTTGAAAACACCCCAACAGTGAACTTCTTTATTCTTTGGTCAGATTTTTTTGCTTTGGAATAGTTAATGGAAAGTCAAGAAACTGTTACCAATAGTGTCCAGAAGTTTAATACACCGGGTCACTTAGCTATACAAGAAGTAGATAACCTGCATTCTCATTTGGAAAAGGCATTTAAGGTAAAATATGTACATACATATCAGTGTCACACGAACAATGACACATGTAAGACTAGAGATGGCTTTTATGAAAATAAAGTCTGAAATGATACTTGACTTTCAAACATTAGCCGCGAAAAGTTTGTGTCAAAAATTCCACTGAAAAATGCAATGAAGTGTCTTCTGCCAGAGAGAAACAAAGCATTTATTGGTTGACACAAGCTTCCGTTCGATTCTGACTTCATTAAAAGTATTGTCAACAGAACAACTAAATAATCAGGTAGTATAAGTATTATTCCAGAAAAGAATCAGGCATAGCATGACATTACAAACATTGAATCCTTCTCAGGTTGGGCTGTAATACGGCGACTGAAAGCGGCACCTTATCTTAAGGGGACCCGTACTTGACCAACCTCTGGTCTATATTTCATCGAGGGTATAAAAATAAACATATTAAATAATACATGAATTTAAAGTCGAGGAAGAGTCTTTTGTTATGGAGATGAAATATATTAGGACTGTATTCTTAACAGACAGTAAGAGCAACTATAATAGAACTGAGGTTGATAAACCTAATTTGGATGACACTGAAATTGTATGGTGGACCAGGCCAGGTAGAAATATTAAGGTACAGAATTCTTGGTTCAAAAAATCGACAAAATTAGATATGGTAAGCCAACATTGGTATTCTTCTGGCCTCTAACGTGTAACCCGACTAGAAAAACTTGAGATTTAAACGTCACAGTCCAACTGATTATCTTAATCTAAATAAAACACAATACTTCGAAGTCTTGATATGTTTGTGTGCGTTTGCATGCAACATTGTTGAGCCGATAAGTGGG
Source organism: Corbicula japonica (assembly GCA_038501625.1). Classification (NCBI taxonomy): domain Eukaryota; kingdom Metazoa; phylum Mollusca; class Bivalvia; order Venerida; family Cyrenidae; genus Corbicula; species Corbicula japonica. The sequence continues at coordinate 4,602,464 of JAZAYU010000016.1, forward strand.
TTGGAGTTGTTTCACCAAGACAACTTGTACTTGTTTTGTGATATGAGAACCTGTTGGGGCAAGTGTGAGGTTGGTGCACCCTAGAACCTGGTTTAAACCCCCAGTGGCAATTTGATTTGCCACTGACCGTTCCAAGGCGGCAACCACTCGGGTTCTCATTTTTGTTTATTGTTAGTGGTGTCTTTTTTGAAACTGGTCATTTTATTAATGCTAGGTTTACATCTGGCCACGATTACCACGATGTCCCCGATTCCAGAGCATCGTGGCGAACGTAACAGAGCGTGGAGTCGAATCGGGGTGATCGTGGGGGAGCGTAACGGAACGTGGTTGAATCGGGGACATCTTGGGCATCGGGACAGATTTTAAATCAAAACTAAATTTCACCACGATTGCCCCTATTCATTTTCTAATCGTGACAGAGCGTGGCCTTCGTAACAAAACGTAACGGAACGTACCGAAGCGTAACAGAACGTGGAGTACAATCGCAACAGATTGGGACCAGCGTGGACACATTTTTTCATCCCGCTTCGCTGCGACGTCTCACGATAGCTCCACGCTCTGCTACGATCTACCACGATCTGTTACGATATACACTTTTCTATCATTTATTGCTCCACGTTGCGTCACGCTCTCCTACGGTATCCCCGATTGTCGTTCACGTTCTGATACGCTCTGACACGCTCCAACACGTTTCATCACGATAGCCACGATTTCCACGCAAGCTGCATATACATAACAGCTTTATCTAGTGGTACTCTTATCAGTTTAATCATGCCAGCGAAACGAAAAGGTTCCAAAACTTCAAGAACTGTTGTGGTTGATGTTCATCCGCCACCATCCCCTCCCCCACCTCCACAACCGGAAGAAATTGAAGATGCTCCGGTGGAAACCCCATCGCCCCAGGATGATGCTCCAAAGAAGACGAAATTTCCCAGAACAACTACAACATACACTGACCAGCAAAAAGAGGAAATTTTAGATTTTCTCAAAGCTAACCCTTCCATATATGAAAAAAGAAGGGCTGACTATAAAAACATGCAGCTCAAGGAAAGCTTGTGGCAGCAACAGGCTGATAAAATGGGGACAAGTGTGCTTGAACTGAAAACTTGGTATAACAGAGGACAAAAATGGGAAGGTAACGTTTTACAGTAGTTAAATGCACATGTTAAAAACGCTTATGTATATGATAAAACGTTTTATGATTTAAATGTTTTTGGCTAATGTTTATTTTCAGTAAACCTAATTGTGTTTTATTTTTGCTATAGGCTGAAACAGGCATCAAAGAAGTCTGGCCTGAGCGACGAGGTGTTTAGTGCGACGGACCAGTGGGTGTGGGATCATTTCCAGTTCTTGGTTCCACATATTGTTGACGTTCAACGCAGAAATGTCGTCAGTTTCAAGTCAAAGATTCCCACATCAAACGCCTCCTTGACGTCTCAGCAATCCACTGACGCAGAGGGCGATTCTCCGGCCCCCAGTATAACAAGCCCACCGTCTCCTTAAAGGTCGTTATCTCCTTCACGTGACAATACTGGAACACTAGGTATGTGTCTTAATTAATCATTTTTGGTATCTATCAAAACTTGATCCGTTACAAATAATCCTTTAGATACTATTTGCCCTTGTAATTTGTAATGTTGTCCTGTACGTCTGTCAACAACTAGTTTTGGAAACATGGTTTAATACAAACGTTGTAACAATAAGTCGTATCCACTAGTAGTAACAATCATCAATTCATCAATTGCCTTGTCAAGGTAAAAACTTACACTGTTATTTCCAACGACTAATTATACACGTTCAGAACACATTATTTACAAGTACGAATGGACTAACAATAAAACACAAATAAATTATAATATTCGTGCATTTAACTGTAGTACGTATATTTACAGAGAACATGCTTAAGGTGTTCCTAGCTCAGAAGACCGCTTCTTCGAAGTCTACCGATGGTGCAGGTTCCTTTTTTCAGTACGTCGAGACCAAACTTAAGCTGTTGTCGGGATCATTTCGGAGGGAAGCGGAGCAGCGCATTCAACAGGTCCTGCATGACGTTGAGTCGAAGGCCGAGCAACAGAAATCAGCACAACAGCCTCAAAATCAGGTATTGTAACGTATTAATGTTGGTACATTTAGATAAATGATATTTCATACATGTATTTTGATTTTGGTAAACTGTAGTTACGTTTATATAGGCATTACCAATATAACGGTCCCGTAGTAAAAAGTTCTCAATTGTATGCCCAATACTGGAAACTATCTTTCAAAAAATGTGTAAGTAAGCTATCTGTGAAATAACTTAAAATTAATTTACACATCCTTAAATATGAAAACAATATATTTGCAGGGATATGCGTACCAGAATTGGCAGCCACACCCAAGCTAATGGCCCTCGCAAACACAAGGTCATTCCACTGGTGTGTGGCAATCCCAGGACAGGCAATGGGTGCAAGAGCAGTTCCCTCTTCATATGTTTACTAGCCCTCCTCCAACGACAAAAGCATCCGTCACGCGGGTGGCAGATCTTCAGGAGAAGACAAACACGGAGCTTCAACCCATGGTTTACAAGCCAAGTCTTATCTTGTCAGCATTGGCTCGGGAGGCGGGTATCCCAACGGATGTGGAAAATGACGATTAAGGCAACTTAATATACATGTAGCAAAATCATACAGAATGTGTATACTCGCTGATTATTTTAAATGTCCATGATACTTTTGACCTTTTTTAGATAGTTGTGAATTACTCTAACAAAGAGGACATATTAATTCGGCAAATCTCATGTTTATATGTTTATCACATATGCTTTGTTTGACCTTTTAAAGATAATTGTGAAATTTCTCTATGAAAAAGAGATATTGATCCCGCAAAATTCATATTTTTATGTTTGAGCATATAGGTTCTGTTCAATTGTTTTAAATACTTGTGAAATTTCTCTAAGAAAGAGGACATACTGGTTTTGAAAATTTCAATTTTGTATGTTGTACCCCATAAGACATGTTTAAATAAACAGTTGTGTTTTATTTTCTAAAAATTGTTTAAGTAAACAATAAATAAAGTTAAGGAAAACATTTCAAATTTGTTTATTTGGTTAAAACACGTACTGTAATTGCCATGCCAAACCAACTTTGCAAATGTAATAATCAGGGTTTCACACGCTAGTCACTATTTACATTTGGTATCATATTGTTTTGCCAAGGCACAGCTCCACCTGGTGAACTGAAGAACTGTTTAAGTTGCTCTCGTTGTATATTCGCATCGGTAGTTGCCCTGTTTCTTTGTTCATCTTGTTGAGGAACATCCTGCCAGTTTACCACATTTCGCCAGGTACCAGGTTCGATATTATGGTCATCATCCTCATTGTCTACTTCATCGGTCATCATTGGATATCTACAATCATAAACAAAAATATACACTAATTAGTATCTAGCGGCTGTAAGCGACACATTAAATACGTATGTGCCAGATATGTAAAGTTAACCAAATATATATGTACCAATATTTTCCTAAATAACACTAAAGATAACACCTATGATTTAAACAACACAGCATGTGCATTAAATTAACTGTTAATATAACATTCTATGACATTTAATTGTATCTGAATATAGCATTTGTCTACTGGGTTGCAAAATATCTACCCACGGCGTCATTGTAAAAGATAATATAAAACAAAAAATAGTGTTTTCCGTGTAAAATTTGTTCATGTAACTTAAATGTGCCATTGTTGTTAAACATGGTTAATTCAATTCGCAAACGAATTTAAATATCCACCAACCTCGTCCTTAGCAAGTTGTGTAGTACTACAACTGCTTCAATGATATCTCTCACTACTTCAGGTTTCTGTTCCAAAGTCCCAAGAAGACATCGGAATCTCTTTGCCAGAATGCCAAATGCATTTTCGACAACACGTCGGCCTCTAGATATTCTGTAGTTATATATAAGATCCTCTTTTGGCATTGATCGCCGTGCATATGGTTTCATTAGATACGATCTCAGTGGAAAAGCATCGTCACCAAGAATGAAATAAGGCATATCTATGTCAGGGTCACCATTGTTTAAAGGGCACGGTGGCGGTATTCCAAGTGTACCATCCTCCAGACAATCAAACAGTTCCGTGTCCTTAAAGATCTGTGCATCTGACATATGTCCCATACCACCTATTTCAATCCAAATAAATTTGTACACTCCGCATCCACTAACGCAAGAAGTGGAATGGAAAAGAAGCCTTGTAATTATGATAAAGACTACCCGACTTCGCAGGCATCTTGATAGCTACATGCTTGCCATCCAATGCCCCTAATGCATCACATTCCATTGCTTCTCAAATAGGTCCGATATAGTTTTCCATTCTTCAATTGAAACTGGGCATGCCATTACTTCGTCTTTATACGCAGCTACAATGGCCTTGCACACTGTTGGAACAATCCTGCAAATAGACGAACGGCTACAACGAAATGCATATGACAGTGATGGATACTTTTCCCCAGTTGCCAGGTGTCTGAGGACAAGCGCCAACTGCAATCCAGGACAAATTGGTTCACGAAATCTGGTCCTTTGCTTTTCAATAATTGGCAATATTCTTTGCAGAATCTCGTCAAACAATGCTGGAGCAATTCTTAGATAGTTTATGTATGCACCGACATCCCGACACCGGAGTTCGGCATTTAATAGTTGTGTGTAATGTCCATATTGAAGCCTACTTTCAACACTTAACCATGGCTTAACCCAGCATGACCTAGGCTTTCTATTTCTTCTTCTGACTTCTAATCCGATATTTATATCACGTGTATGCTGTGACCTTTTCTTTCGTTCAACAATATATGCTTAAATTAAAACAGCCAATTCAGGATCGTCTATATCCAGCTGGTTCATTGTTGCGAATAATAAGCCTAAAGTGAATTATTTCTTGTTTAAATATCAAATCGTGACGTAAAACGTGGTCATTTGTCTCAAATCGTAGGTCAAATCGCAGGAGATCGCAACAAAGCGGCTTTGTCGTGGGAGATCTAAACAGGACGTAACGGAACGTGGTGGAGCGTGGAAGCCAATCGTGTTGATCGCAACAAAGCGTAACAGAACGTGATGCAAATTGTGGGCTCGATCGTAGCAAAGCGCAGTAGAGCGCAACAAAACGTGCTGATTTCGTAAGGGAGCGTAACAGAACGTGGAGTATACCATTTAATCGTAGAGCTCCCCGATTTTTTAGCCTCTGGCTAATCGGGGAGATCGTGGCCAGATGTAAACCTAGCATAACCATGCTCTCTCCCTCTCTCTTCTTCTTGACTGTGTGGGGAGGCTGTTTTTTCTGAACGTGACGATTCCTGATATGCATATATATTTCACCTTTTTTTGAAAAAAATATCCACCAAACTGAAACAAGAGCCGTCAGAGACGGGTTATGCTCCCCAACGCCGCTTTGTCACAAATACTTTTTTGTTAGAACAGGAAGAATTTGTAAGAAAGATATTGTATTTGAAAGTTTCCTTTACGATTCAAACAGAAAGCATTTTACAATATTGTACAAAAATAAGACAAAAAAAAAATGAGAAATTTCAAAGGGCACTAACTCAAAAATGAATAAAGCAAGAGTTATGGTTCTTGTGCATTGCACTGCTCCGCATTGAGATCATTCTACTTATGAAGTTTCAAGTTCAGAAACTTTTATACTTTGTGAGATATGCACCAGATAAAACTAAGTAAGAGAAATTTCAAAGGGAAATAAATAAAAAATCAATAAAGCAAGATTTATGGTTCTTGTGCACTGCACTGCTCCTCATTGAGATCTATCTACTTATGAAGTTTCAACTTCCTAACTCTTATACTTTGTGAGATATGCCCCGGACAAAAAGTAAGTATGGTAAATTTCAAAGGGCATTAACTCTATAATGAATAAAGCAAGAGTTATGGTTCTTGTGTGCTGCACTGCTCCTCAACGAATTCATTCTACTTATGAAGTTTCAAGTTCATAACTCTTATACTTTGTGTGATATGCCCTGGACAAAAAATAAGTAAGAGAAATTTCAAAGGGCAATAAATCAAAAATCAATAAAAGCAAGAGTTATGGTTCTTATGCACTGCACTGCTCATCATTGAGATCTATCTACTTATGAAGTTTCAACTTCATAACTCTTATACTTTGTGAGATATGCCCCGGACAAAAAGGAAGTATGAAAAATTTCAAAGGGCAATAACTCAAAAATGAATAAAGCAAGAGTTATGGTTCTTGTGCACTGCACTGCTCCTCCCTGAGATCTATCTAGTTATGAAGGTTCAACTTCATAACTCTTATACTTTGTGAGATATGCCCCAGACAAAAAGTAAGTATGAGAAATTTGAAAGGGCAATAACTCAAAAATGAATAAAGCAAGAGTTATGGTTCTTATGCACTGCACTGCTCCTCATTGAGATCTATCTACTTATGAAGTTTCAACTTCATAACTCTTATACTTTGTGAAATATGCCCCGGACAAAAAGTAAGTATGAGAAATTTCAAAGGGCAATAACTCAAAAATGAATAAAGCAAGAGTTATGGTTCTTGTGCACTGCACTGCTCCTCATTGAGATCTATCTACTTATGAAGTTTCAACTTCATAACTCTTATACTTTGTGAGATATGCCCCGGACAAAAAGTAAGTATGAGAAATTTCAAAGGGCAATAACTCAAAAATGAATAAAGCAAGAGTTATGGTTCTTGTGCACTGCACTGCTCCTCATTGAGCTCTATCTACTTATGAAGTTTCAACTTCATAACTCTTAGACTTTGGGAGATATGCCCCGGACAAAAAGTAAGTATGAGAAATTTCAAAGGGCAATAACTCAAAAATGAATAAAGCAAGAGTTATAGTTCTTGTGCACTGCACTGCTCCTCAACGAGATCTAACTACCTATGAAGTTTAGTCTTGATACCTCTCATAGTTTTTGTGTAATTGTCCGGACAATATTATGACGGACGGACGGACGAACGGACGAACGGGACGGACGGACGGACAAAGCGACAACTATATGCTCCCCCGAATTTCGGGGGGAGCATAAAAAAAAACAACATAGAGGTTGGCTTACTTGAAGCCCCAACTATCTTTACCATTGAGTGAAACAAAATTAAAGAGCAGAAGGATGGGAGATAACAGATGATAGTTACCTACACACAGGTTTCTGAAATAACGCGATTTTAATAGGGAAATAAAATACAGATCAACAAGATTCGTTTGTGACTTCCAACAACGTTGTAGAAATAAAAAAGGGTGGTAGTGGGGTTACCGAAACAATCGACACTAAGTCCTGTTCTATTAAAAGACGGTGTCCATCCTATGGGGTGGCAGCTCTGAAAAGGTTAATGAAAATAATAGATACAGCGTGTAAATAGACATAGCCATTGTGTGACTGACTGCAGTACCAAGTGCATACTATGATCTGGTATGCTTTATAAAAGTGAGGGACGAGAAAATTTTAATATATATTTGAACCTGCTTTAGCAACCACCTGTCTTGTTTATAAACAGTCAGTTTGAATATGTCCTAAACTGGCACTTAATAACTACAGTTATAATTTTAAAGAGCCATCTGTATTAAGCAGCCATTTTGTCACTGCCTTGGGTGGCTGCTTAATACGGGTTTGACTGTAAATCTACATCCATCTAGACTACTACATAGAATTTCCTTAGTTATTGCAACAGGTGAAAATTATTCTAATCAGCCATACTCAACTCCCATTAGAGGCCACGGTCTAAGTGACATAGGAAGAAATATATGGAGATCCTGATTCGAAAGTAGCAAATATATATCACGCCCAGACAAACTTAAAGCATGTGCCAGATGAGAGTTTCTGACCATAACAAAATAAGCTTTTATGACTTTAAAATTTGAAATATTCTTCTAAGCAAGATGTTCGGGGTTTATTGTGGCTGCAAATGAACTTACTAACAAACGGGACAAGAAGGCTATCGCTTTGCTTGTGAAAGTTGTGAACAAACATTGCCAACATGATAAAACATAGATCAAAAGCTTACTCATACAGGTGATAAACAGGAGTCAAAATTAACAGCATTAGAAGAAAAAGTTAAAGAGAACTGTGGTGCGAAAGACACTGTCAAAGAAAAAATGTAATGAGTTTAGGCGGAAAAAACGGACGAAATTTGACGAAAAAATAAACAAAATCCTGACAACAGAACAAAAGAATTAGAAGGGGCAGGAATTAATTTGGAGGGGAGGGGTAGTGTTGAGTTGGTATCCTTAAAGCCCCGTTTTTAGTTTACGCTTATTTGCAGAATGATAAGTAAGGAATTCGAACATTTTTCTGAAATTTAAATAATTTTTCCCATGCGCAAATAATAAACGTTCCTATTCCGTAAGCCAATCACTGTGGTTATTCTATATATAGAAAAAACTATAAATAGATAAAGAGCGGAACAAATTGTTTCCACCGTACATACAGGTATAGTTGCTTATTGTTTCAATTTTATGTGTATTCGCTAATGATGGAACTTGTGTTGGATTGTCGCTGGTTGATTCTTATGTGTTCAATTCTGAAGAAGTATCAAAGAGGAAGAACCACGAAACACAATCTGTTAAAGAGTTGTGGGACCTGTTCTAATGAATGCGTGATTCTAATGTGTAAAGTTTAAACTTTACTTAAAGTCGCTTAAGTAACTTAAACTGACTTAAGTCAGCCATTCAAATAATCGTAATATGATTGAGAAATCAGTGAATGTCTTAAATATAACAAGGCAGTCGGAACGACAGCAATATCCCACGCCGCAGATGTGAATGTGTGAAAGGTTATGGATGGTTAAGAGCAAATTAAACAATAGCTCTGGGCAACGGGCAAGCAGGTGGAAGCCAATTCAAGTGCAAGGGTATGTGGTGTTCACATAAGTTTCAGAGTATTGGCCTGCTCAAACACCACAGGCGGCCTTGACCTTGAGCCATTCAGGTTGGAACATGGGTTCTGCACATCAGGTTCATTTACTGAACATTACACTTAAGTTTCATAATATTCATTCCAGGGGTTCAGGAGATATGAACTCGACACGAAATGCATGTTTCAAATCTTCAAACACCTCCGGTGACCATGACATTGAGCCGGCCATGTTGGAACATGGGTTCTGCACGTCGTCTTGATAGGGAGAACATTTGACTAAAGTTTCATGAATTTCCTTCTAGGGGTTGAAAAGTTATGGACCGGACACGAAATGTGCGCGCGCTGAAGGACGGACAGACGGACGGACAAAGACAATTCCTATATCCCCAAGCCGCTATGCGGCGGGGGATAACAAGGAGAATATCTGTGGTTATGAACGTTATACATGTATGTTGATTAGATTTGATGAGTAGAACATAATATTCTACAGCGCTCTGCAGGCCTGGTGATTAACCCATCTACAGTTGATCATTATGCTTACTTACCTCTTTGGTTGCACGACGGTGACAGGGGTTAAAGAGATCATGAAGATTTATGGGGAAATCTTTTCTTAAAAGAACTTAGAAGCTCGATTTGTCCACATATATGCTTGTGTAATCCCGCTTTGCATATATCAGGGAAGTAGTTCACCATTAACTGCCTTTAAACTGTTTGATTTTGAGTATAAGTAAAATTGTAAACTTAGTTTGTCTGGTTTTAGGGACAGATTTATACTTGATTCTTAACCCTTTCGCTGCCAGCGTTGAAAACCCGAATTGACGTCGTCAGTGCCGAGAGTTTTCTTTACCACATAAACAAATACCATTACCAAGGTCAGAATGAGGCTGGTTATTTATTAGTCGGCGGCAATGGGCCGCCGACTATATTTGTGCTTACTTTGAGAATTTAATGTGGAAGGATACCAGCATAATTTCAGAAATGTTTGTATTTTTGTTCAGATATATATTAATGAGAGATGTTTTGCAAAAAAAGTACTCACATATTGTTAACGAATTGCACCATTGGAACTGGTTGACATCGCTTTGTAGGATTTCTTTGATTTTTTTAAATTTTCAAATAATAAGTTCTCCTGAGCACGTGACTATTTTTGTGGGGATAATAGCATAATTTCAGAAATGTTTCTATTTTTGTTCTGATACATATATATTAATGAGAGTTGTTGTGCAAAAAAAACGTATTAACAAATTGTTAACGAATTCTATCATAGGAACTGATTGACATCGCTTTGTAGGATATTTTTTATTTTTCTGAAATTTTAAAATAATAAGTTCTCCTGAGCACGTGACTAATTTTTGAAAACAACGGTAGCCGGTCCTTCCGTATAATCGGTCAGGGATGTTGACTGTTGTACTGTAGATGTACCTGTTGGAAGTTGTGGAACATAATTCGTGAGAGTTTTGTTCGGAAACAAAGGTGTGAATAAATGTACAATTGCGATAAGGTCATCCATTGTTTTAATTGCACATTGCAAGACGTAGTTTCCGTATAATCGGTCAGGGATGTTGACCTTTGCACTGTGTTTATACCTATGTGTGATCTTGTGGAACATAATTGGTGAGATTGTTTTTCGGGACAAAACGTAATTATACTATAAAATTATGTTACGTTGCTTTTTTAATCGTGCAATGGTCTGTTTGTTAATGTTTGTTATATACCGCGTCGATTGTTTTACGGGTTTGACATTCTTACGTAACACAGACGGCGTTTAGCCCAAACTACACACAACTCCGGTGATCTCCCCTTGATTGTGTTTCCCAAAAATATTGAACACTCTCGTTAGAACAAATTTCTAATGTTTTGTGCGAATTTAAATTGTGAAAGTTATGAAAATGATGCAAAACGAGTTTTTCGGAAGTGGAATTAACATGACAGATAGTACGTGAAATCCTGAAAGGATTACAAATAAACACAGACATGGACAAAAAAATTATTACAGTGATTTCGAAAGGTCATGGCGTAAGGGTTTTAACTGTTTAAAACTATCCCAAATATTGCATATGTGCAGTCATTGTATGCATAAATGTGCAATCAACTTTACTAAAACAGTTTGGCATATTTTGCATATAATGATTTGTATAAAACCAGCTGCATGGAAACACATCTGATTATTGTTTACATTTTCTGGTGAGGATGTAGTCTTACTAAAGATAGATACTTAAAGCACTTTGAAAAACAAAGTTCTGTATCACACTGGCAGTTAAACACCGTCCAGGTTTACAAGTCTTAACAAGGTAAATAGTTTTTTTTTACTAGAATAGCTTAAACTAGCTTCCTAAGTCTCAATGATATTTGTTTTTTTCAATATGACCACTTCAAACATGGATTAAAGAAACTGGTATTTTTAATTTTTAAATTACCTAGTTTTTGCCAGGTATTTATCGCAACAACAGGAAAAAATTATGACGATCAGTTTGGATTAAACTTGAAAATTAACCATGTCAGACTTAATTTTCCTGCCTCAGGGATTTCAATAGATGCAGATTCTTATATTTTGATGCAAGCAAATTAGTTTTTACTACATTTGACCGTTCCTGATTTTGAGCTTGGGTTCTTTTGATGAAGGAATCATGGTCGAATATTGCAAGAATAAAGATAAATATTGTGTCTATTGCATTTTAATTATAAAATCAATACTTATTAGACCACTGAACATATATTTAAACGAAGTTAAAGCACTTTTATAAATAGTTAAGATCAAGTTGAACACAATATATAACTTGCAACTATCTGATTATGACCCCTTAAAAACTCTCAACAGGGACAAACAACGCCTGGTTTTCAAAAGCTATTGAAATCCAAAATCCCTGCACCTCTGAAGAGACTTTTCACGAGCAAAGAACAGTCCCTGGCTCATTAGATGTGATAAATTTTTTAATAAAAAACATATTTAAAAGAACATATTAAACTTAGCCAGGGGGTCAAAAAGTGAAAAAATTCAAATATGCTTTAATCATAATGCAAGAATCTGCATCTTTTGAAATCCCTAAATGATATCTTCTAATAAAATAATTTATTAACTAAATGGCATTGTAAGAACATAGATGTATTAATATTTCTGATGACAAACTAGGAATAATTATATATGTTATATGCATTAACTTAGTTATAGTAACTGTAATAGCTTTATGATGTAGAGTAATTTCTAAAATTTTAGTTGAAGATGATAATATTCACTAAGAAAGATTGTTCATGTCATTCTAAGGGGCAAAACTAAAAATTATTGATCAAGAGCACATTTCTGCTATATAAATGTGCCTTTCATTGCATGTGTTTCTAGTGTAGATCCAGATCAGACTGAACATTTGTGCCATCTGATCAGATCTACATTGGTCATGTCTTGTTCAGAAATAACTTTATGAATCTGAAAGTGAATAGTGCAGATTCTGACTAAACAGCAAAGAGATGCAGGGTGATCTAGATCTACACTGTTGCCTATGCCATAAAGGTGTATATATAGAGTTAAGGGTTTAAGTTAGAAATGAATTTTCTGTGCAAAACTCAAGTATTTCATGTTTTTGTCTACTCTTTCCATGCAGCTTTTATTCCATGTGTGACAAGGTTAGACCATATCAATATCAGGGCACTAGACAGCTTTTGGGGACAGGTACCCATACCCTCAGGAAGGGGAATTTCGTGTCGTTTTAAGAAAAAAAGACAAAAAAGGGGAATTTTTTAAAGTCATATAAACGTTTCGATTTTCAAGTGTTACACTAACTCCTTAGGACCTAACACTGTTTTCTACCACTGATTATAATAGCTAGTATATTGCAGACTTACAATGAAACAATTTATTTTCAATGATCAGATGAATCTTTATTACATATTTATAATGCAAAAGACATAATATTTAACTTGTTGTTTTTGTCTTGAAAAAAACCCCACTGTACTCTTACTTCATATTTAACAATTTTATGCAAAAACACAATAGTTATCTTGCTTGCATCAGAATGCAAGAATCTCAAACATAAAATCCCGCTCGAATATCAATTTCGGACTAAGGAGCCTGAATCAGTAGTACTGACTGTAGATTCATGAGAAATGCTATCGTCTGCTTTCCGTTTTCCGGAACTTGTACAGGGCTCTTTACTTACGTTATTTTCAATAGATATAGTAGATTCTTGATAAGAATCGAAGACAGTGATTGCTGTTACAACGGGAAATCAATTTTTCGGCAATATTCTTAAGTTTTTGAAGTGATCTTTTTACGGTAGTGCTTTTGATTGTGAAACATTTTTGTTTACAACGGCCATATCCGAGAACTCCAAATTTTACTTACCCGGTCTGCTACGAGAGATTTTATTGGACAATAATAGTAACGAGAGACTTCATTGGACAATACATTGTAAGGGGAAATTACTCGTGAAGGATTGTTTTAATTAGACTCTTACACAGTCGTTATTGGTAAATAACGTTGTCAACCGACGCGGAGACATGCGCAGTAAAACGGTGTTTTATTTGGGTTTCGTATTCAAAAATGTTCGCGAAAAAGTTTTTACATGTATTTTCGCGAGTTCATTTCGTTGTTTTTTTCATTTTCGAGGGGATTTTTTTTTCAGAGAGGGGAAAAAACATACTATTTTGATAGGGGAATGGGGCCGATATTCGGCCCCAAAAACGGCCAAACGAGTGCCCTGAACATGCATATCAGTTTGGCTAATCAGAGTCTGTTAATGTTTAGATCTTTTAGGTACATGTACTTCCTGGTCAAGATTCAAAGAGTGTATATATTATAAATCAGATAGATGTGGTGCATGCATTAAAAGGGTCAATAGTGTTGACAGATAACAGTGGGGAAAGGGTGTCTGTTAAAGGCTTTAGCTAATGAAATGAATATAAAGAGCCCCTTTTTTCTGATTTATAAGGTTGGACACTTCCTTAAAATATGGTTACATTAACATAACTCTGGCTCCCTCTGACACATTGTTATACATGAAACCAAGATCAAATAGCCTTTCACGGGGTCCCTGTGTACTTACGTTGAAAGTGGAAATAATCAAGAGACATAGTACAAGGTAAAGAAATAAGCTATAATTATATATGAAATAAATACAATTTTGCTAATCCAACAATTTCCATACTATATGACTAACACAAAAAAGTTGTTGTGCCTCTTTCATTTACTAAATGACATTTATAAGGCTAATGGCATTGCTTTAAGTTTTGATGTGTTGCTATAACGCATGAATATAAAGTTATCATCAAAATTGGTACTTGTGTAAATATTGAGTTGCATAAACCCAGGTCTTGACATTCTGGGCAGTGATGTATTTTGATCCTGGTATTGCTCGATCAAACATACATGTATCCTGTAATGTTTTGTATTTGTCCTGTTCAATTGCTTTTAATGTCCCCTTTCTCATTTATTTAAACAGTTCCCCAAAAATTACTTTTGTCAATATTTTGACCAGTTTTATTTTGTTGAATATTCCCATTTCTAGCAACTATTGAATTGGATAATTTTCAATGATTGTTGTATCTGAGTTAATGGTATTTTTATGCAACCCCCCCCCCCCCTCAATTTCTACAAGAGCATTGGCAAGAAACATAACTCTGTGTACCTTTTTTTCTGGGATTATCTCCCCGTTTTGTACTTGGAGATAAATGGTTAACCTGTTTCGGCAAGTTGGATATTTCTCAATTTCTACTAAGGGCATTGGCATGAAAGTTCTCACACTCACATAACAGTGCATAGTTTATGACGCTTACAAGTTACATATTTCTGGCTAGCTTATTCCTGGGGTTATCTACCTATTTTATACTAAGAGATAAATGGTTAACCTGTTTCTGAAAGTTGGATATTTCTCATTGTCTGCAAAGAACAGTAAAATGAATTTAACACACTTACTTAACATGACCCTGACAAGTTAAATAACTCCAGCTACCTTATTTCTGAGGTTATCTTCCCATTTTGTACTTAGAGAAATGGTTTATCTGTTTCAGCATGTTGGATATTTCTCAATTTCAATCATGTGCCTCTAATAAATGCCCACCCTCCAAATACTTGCATCATCAGTGTTTGTAATAATGCCTAAGCATTAATTACATAAAATTCTGTAACTTTCCCAATTTTGTCATGAATAATCTGTACATTATAATCTTAGATTATAAATATGTTACATTAATTGATTTTCATGTAAAATTCTTTTTATGCTCAGGTTCAAGCACAAGAAAGTTCTTTTTTCCATTATTTAGAACTAACTAGTGATTTCTTGCTGTTTTAACATTGTGCTATCATTTTAAATTTGTATCATGACAAACTTCGCTAACAGGGCATATGTGTTGTCCAAACACAGCTTCTTTTTTGTTTTTTTTTTTTGTTTTGTTTCTTTACAGTGAAAATTTTACTGCAATTTAACTTATATCACATATCTATATGTCATTCAACATAGGCAACCCACAATGTTGCAAGCACATAACATGTCTTCTATATGAGTTTCTTCATTCTGTTTAGTTATTATAAATCTTTATAACTGGAATAAAACTGGAATTCCTGTTACATTGAACATTATGTGTTTGTTTTATTTTGATTATGTTTACGCTCTGCAGGCTTGCAGCCCTTTTAGTGCTTTGATGTGACGATTTTTGAAAACGACAGAAGCCCGTACTATCGGGATGTTGACTGTTTCACTGCGTATGTTCTGATTTTTGTAGTAATAGAACGTAATAATCTCAGTCATTCAGATTTCGTCAGAGCAGTGTGATTACATTGTTGTAATTACATGAAAATCCTTCTCCTGCCGACTTTGATGCCTTGCATCAAAATTTTTCTTGTAGATATATCAAATAATTACTATGTTTACATGTGGAAACGAAAGCAATAACATTATTGGTCAATATTTGAATGATCTGCCTACGTCAGCATAGAAATCCCCGCTTTGCATGCTGGTATATATATAGAAACAGTAGAAACGGCTAAAGCCGTCCATAGGGCAAATACGCCGAAAATAATAGGGACGGCTCGGCTTAAGCCGTCCTTATGGCAGTGAAAGGGTTAAAACTGCTAGACATAGATTGAAGTCGAATTTCGTAAAATAACAACTTGACCAAGCCTATTGTAGAGATGTTAGAGAGTGTAAAGAGGGACCGTTCTGCGAAGGAGATCAAGTTGATATAAGAGTCTTGTTCAGACTGTCCCAGTATACAGCCCCGCAGCGTCCCAGTTAGGGCACCGGGGTAAACGATGCCAGGAAGAACCGCATTGTATTTAAACCATGTTGAATCAGCGGGTAGTGGGCTCGGTGGCGTTTAAAATTTTAATACAACCAAGACTCACCAGAGAGCAAAACCAATGCCGGCTTATTTCGGTGAGATCCATGACATCACCGTAGCTCTTCCGGCATGACCCGTCCCTCAGCCGTAAGACCATCTGGTGAAACCATAGTAAAAACGGCATGGCTTGTATCCAAGGTGGAGATACAGTGATTCCCGGTTTGGCCACGGTGTGTTACCGAGGAGAGCGACGTAGCCCCGACTTGTGCCGTTTGAACTACGGTTTGGCACGGTAGCAGCTGGTGAATGCCGGTTAAGTAGAGCTACGGTGCATGCCGATGGACGCCGATTCGGCAACGGAAGCCGTTTTTATTAAACAATGATTTTATATTGGCTACAAATTACCTGGACTCTAGGCTAAGTTAAGGTTTACCAGTAAATAAGAAAGAAACAAGTTAACATATATTTTTTTAAATTTTATCAATGTTTTCTTCAATATTTAAATCCTCAACATAACTTATACTATTAATTTACGTAAAGCACAATTTATCTACTAATACACACAAATAAATAAATATCATAAAAGGAATGTAAATGACAAAAACAATGTAAAGAACGGCACGGTAAATTGTTAGGACGACATATTGCGCTGTACATGTCCCATTAGTGAAGCAAATTAGCGATCGCCTTTATAGAATACAGGCGATCACTCCTCAGTTCGGAGTCAGGTAGACAAAAAATAGGTAATACCCTACTTGTTACAGACTATAATATTATCTAACTGAATATATAGTTTTTTGAGTTAAAAACTGTAAATACATTCCTTGTTATCGACAAGAACTCAATATATTCGTCCAGCTCGATATTGAATACATCATGAAATTGCAAAGATCATCTGTTTTAGTAATGGTAGTCCCTCACCAATAATCTAAGTTTCCCAGTCGAAGTCTGCACTATAATCGTCCTCATTAGCAATGACACGATTAAACACATTCCGACATGAAGTGCCGGTTTCGAATCACTCAGAAATGGGACATCGCAGCTGTATGCCGAATCGATTAGTTATACTAGTATTCAAAAAGCCTTGCCTGATCAGTTAAGCCACTGCGCGAAATCAGGCTTCTCTGTAGGTACGGCTAAACTGAGATCTTCGTGCCGGGTGCCCATGTTTACAGCAACCTTGTCCTTAGCAAGGATCGACTTGTGCAAATCAAAAGGACGGCAGATACATCCGCGCCAAACTGAATGTGAAATATACGCCACATCTTGAGATGTCTGTATCAAACAAACCACGAGTAGTGACTGCACTGCTGGAAAACATCATTCCAGTACGAGAAGCCACGAATTACACTGACACGCACAAACACTTGTCATGATCCCAATGACGTCATACACAGTATGTCCAGCCATTCCGCGTTAAAAATAAGACGTTTGCATTAGAAGCCACGAATTACACTGACACGCACAAACATGTGATCCCAATGATGTTATACACAGTATGTCCGGTCATTCTGCGTTGAAATATGACGTTTGCATTGAGTAGAGTTTATCTATAGGGTTGATAAGAGAGTTCGATACAGATATTCCGTTAGAACGCCCATCGGAATTGAAGATCTGGTCGATGGATTCCACCTTGTCGTCCATGTTGAGAGACCCGTTACTGTAGATGTTGTTGTTAGAGATCGTGTTCGTACTGGAGTACGCAGAATCTGTGAATTACAAATTGAGATAATCATACACTAACGTTAACAGAATTTGAAGAGTACAAACAAGGGGAGATATAATACACTGGCACAAGCAGAATCTGAAGAGAACAGACAAGGGGAGGTAATGATACACTAAAGTAAACAGAATCTGAAGAATACAATGGGAGATAATCATACACTGGAGCAAGCAGAATCTGAAGAGTACAGACAAGGGGAGGTAATGATACACTAAAGTTAACAGAATCTGAAGAGAACAATGAAAAAGAATCATACTCCGGAGCAAGCAGAATCTGAAGAGAACAGACAAGGGGAGGTAATGATACATTAAAGTAAGCAGAATCTGAAGAGAACAGACAATGGGAGATAATCATACACTGGAGCAAGCAGAATCTGAAGAGAAAAGACAAGAGGAGGTAATGATACACTAAAGTAAGCAGAATCTGAAGAGAACAATGGGAGATAATCATACATTGGAGCAAGCAGAATCTGAAGAATACAGACAATGGCAGATAATCATACACTGGAGCAAGCAGAATCTGAAGAGAACAGACAAGGGGAGGTAATGATACACTAAAGTTAACAGAATCTGAAGAGAACAGACAATGGGAGATAATCATACACCGGAGCAAGCAGAATCTGAAGAGAACTGACAAGGGGAGGTAATGATACACTAATGTAAGCGGAAGCTGAAGAGAACAAACAATGGGAGATAATCATACACTGGAGCAAGCAGAATCTGAAGAGAACAGACAAGGGGAGGTAATGATACACTAAAGTTAACAGAATCTGAAGAGAACAGACAATGGGAGATAATCATACACTGGAGCAAGCAGAATCTGAAGAGTACAGACAAGGGGAGGTAATGATACACTAAAGTAAGCAGAATCTGAGAATAAACAACGGGAGATAATCATACATGTTTATTGTAATAACCATTCATGAGTTAGTTCAACATCAAATGGGGTTTAACTTGATTATTGTTGTTTTTGTCGTCGTCGCTGTTGTTTTGCTGTTTCCTTGTTATTGGTTTATTACACGGGACATGTCAAGAGAAAATATGTATTGGTTGGAACTATTTGAAATTTTTATATTTAGAAATGACATACCATTATCTATTATTTTTGCAAAACGAACAGATGATTTCGTAACAAAGTTTGACAGCAAAATGCTTAAAAACTAAGAGATATCGTCTGCTCGGCTGAATGACTACCTGCTTTTCTAAATAAACTTTTCCCCAGGCTCTCCCCACATGTAACGGGTGTACTGAGATTCACCATAAACAAAAATGAATTTTATTTAAAAGTTGTGCATACATATTTATCTAAGTGCGAAAATCATGTACATTTTCAATTTTCTGCACCAAAACTGTGCAAAAACGTAGAATTTTTTTTAAAAGGTGTAATATGCATATCAGGAATCGCCACATTCAGAAAAAAACAGCATCCTCACACAGTAAAGAAGAAGAGAGAGGGAGAGAGCATGGTTAATAAAATGATCAGTTCCAAAAGACACCACAAACAATTAACAAAAATGAGAACCCGAGGAAAAATAATAAAATGTTTGATATTCTAGTTCAACATGACATGAAAGATGTAAGTTCGTCATCCTATCAATACTTTGCCTAATCATTAACTTCCTAATTAATCATTGTTAACAACTGGCCAATCTATGAATTAAAAAAGAGGTCATATAAAAATTGAGTTCTAGGCTTAATAAGTGAAGCAGCAATTACGTTAGAAATGACCTAGCGCCTTTTAACGAATTTTGATAAAAGTGCCCTTACTCGTACACCAATCTGGTTGTGTTTTTCATAGAACTGTAAGATCAGGGTCCAAGATTATAAAACTGTGGAGACCGGTCTCAAATCTCAATGATCTGATTGGCTGAAATGGAGAATGGCCTAAATCAAATCTTAATCAGATGCTTGCGATTTGAGGCTTGTCTCCAGTTTTATAATCTTTGACCCAGAAGCTCGGAGTCTGAACTCTTACCGGAGTGATCTGTGTCGAAACTGGCCATCTGTTCTCCGAAACAACGACTTTCTTGTTTTTGGGAAACACCTACAATGAAAAGATTCCCCGCATTGATACATTGTACACTGACAGCTTGAACAAAAATGGAAATACAAACCTAGATAATTAAGATGAAGTTTCAAAAGTATGATATTCAAAAAGTGTAAGTCCAAAGAGTAAAACTAAATTGCGTCATGTAAATGCTAACAATATTCCTTAGTTAAATAAATTCAAACTGAAAATCAAAACTTAAACATTCTATTATGACGAAATTTCGGCCATATTTTTCTTCAGGATTGGTTTACATAAAATTAAGGTAGGCGGTACAATTTATGCATTAAAAAATATAATGCATGTAAAACTGGTATGAAAATTAACGAAATTTCAAAGAAAATAATGGGTAGATTCGAATAGGTGATTCTTTCAAAAAACAAGACGTCTTCCGTTATTTCCTCGATTCTTTTGAAATATAAATTATTGTGATTTTTGTTGTGTGTTTTAACGATCAAAACTTACCACAACATAAAAATATATGTGTTTTAAGTTTCAAGTACGCGAGACACTTAATTTTGGTAGTTAATCCTCCTACCGATTTACAAGGTATATGTTTCAATGAGACTTCATAAATTAAGTCAGAACAAACAGGAATCTGCTCTTTAAAATTCGTTTTAAGCAATTTTAAACACATCGTAAGAATAGATAGACGCAGACATGCCGAAAGGATAGATGGACACAGAACTATACTCTATCCAAAAGAGTGCACTTTGTTTTCGGTGATTTTTCATTAACTGCTTTTCTTTGTGCCTAAATAGTTGATATCAAAATTAGGATTTTATCATAGATAGTTTTGCTATAGAATTTTAATTATCTTAATTCAATAATGAAACCAAATATTTAGGCATTAAGAAAAGCAGTTAATGAAAAATCACCGGAAACACGAATTATTGGAATAGAGAATATATAATTATCTAACATGAGGTTACCATTACTCTCTTGGTGTCCTATAAAGCTGTTGTCAGATTCACTCTCATCGTCTTTCTTCTCACTGGGAGATTTGGCTTTAGATTTATCTCCCCCTTCTCCGTCCTTCTTCCCCTTGCCACCATCCTGATTCTGTCGACGAGCTATCTTCTTCACCTATAAGCAAATATTTACTTTTTAAATATGTGACTTTTTATTGTGTCTTGAAAAACGTGTTTTGTTTTTGTTTGATTAAATGATGATTTTGTGCATGTATAATATTGTTATAATTGAAGGTCTCATTGTGAATAAGCGACCTCAACTTATTATTATTATTATTATTATTGTTAATATTATTTATGTAAGTTGCAAGTTGGATGTATTAGAATACCAACGTGAATTGCATAAGGAGTTATATTATAGTAATTGTTGTCCACATTTAAAACGGTGCTAACCAATGCTTAAGACGTGAGCACGGACAGAGTGTAAATGAATGAACGGAAAAGACTGTGACGTATTGACTATATAAGTATCTTGTCTAACAAGACCGTATCCATATTCAATAAATTGCCAACTAAAATTTCACCGATATTCAAAGAACATGAAAAATAAGCGCAGTTTGGAGAAGATTTATCCAAATTAGCAGAAAGCTATTTCCCGGTTATCTTCTACGATAGCGACAATCGTCAATGATAGAAATCTGCTGAATGAATAGTAGTTATTTTGTTATTGTACCGAGTTTCGTCAAAATATGCGCAAGAACAAAACCGACACTGCATATTCGACGTACTATAACGGATTCAGTTTGACGAGCTAATAGCATTGTGATCGGAAATAAAAATTGAATGTTATTACAAGCTTGTCTGTGCTTTTTTGATTGTTCATGGAACAAGTGATTTACTTAGTTTTAATAGGAGGATGCGAAATATACTTAAGGACTTTGAAAACGCACCCTTGGGATAAGTGTATTTTAACTTGGAAAAGGCCTTTGAAATGAAATGTTTCACATACCTTTGTAAAGTACAATTCATTGCCGTCAGTTTGATAGTAAAATATTTAAGATTGGTCTATTCATAAAAAAGATATTGCGAGTTAAAGACAGTAACCCTAAAATCAAAAGTAACACTTCACGCCTATAGAGCTTGCATTACAATTAAAGGCATATCATTGAAAACGAACGCTTGTATTGTAGTGTATATTGGCTAAAGTGTTACTTTTGATTTCAGGGTTACTGTCTTGAACACGCGATATTTTTATTATCAATGAACCAATTTTAAATATTTCGGTATCAAAATGACGGCAATGAGTTGTACTTTAAACAGCTATATAATATGTTTGATATAAAAGGCGTCTTCTATGTTTATATACACTTATCCCAAGGGTGCGTTTTCAAAGTCCTTAAGTATAGGTAGATTTTGTATCAAATAGTTATTCAGAGTTATAAAGTATCAGGCTTCTGTTTTTGCCTAGTATACAGATGCCCTGTTGCAAAAATATTGTGGCAGTGGGCTTATGTATATGAACTTGATATATGAATCTCATACCTTTGCACGTTGGTTTTGAAACCAGACTTGCACGACCCGTACGCTGAGACCTGTCTCGGCAGCTAGTGACTCTCGTACTTTACGACACGGCTTTGGATTCATCTCAAAAGCAGATTTGAACTTGCGTCTCTGACTTGTGGTCAGTATAGTTCGCGGACGTTTTGGAGGTTTACCAGAATCGCTGTCGTCATCGTAACTATCACTGTCGTCACCTAAACAGGAAGGCAGAACCGGCACATTAGTTAAAGTCTCATTGTGCTTTTATACCTTTATCATGGCTCTTCTAATTAAATTGGTTTTATTATTTTATGTGCAAAAATCTCCTTGGTACGTCAAATACCAAGATGATAAACGAACGACCATGCGCTAATATTTGACCGTTCCCGCTCCCAGCAATATGATTAGTTTATTACTGGAGAATATATGAGTGAGTGCGCTTCAGAACGTACTTCTGTAACAGTTTTTAAACCTTCACCTTACAGGTACTAGTTTTATGGCAAGGGCGAACAGACAGTGTAGATCCAGAACAGCCGGAACATCTATTACGTCTTACCATTATTTACACTGTTCGCTCTTAAGATTCCTTAGGTTATATGTGACCAAGAAGCGACCAGTGCAGATCCAAATTAGATGTGCCGGCTGATATGGATCTACATAGATCGTAAATGCGATAAACCCCGTATATATTGAGGTCATAAATGGTAAAGTATATTTTGCATTACTTACTTTTAGGACTATACGGCATGAGAGCCATTTCTTTTTCAAAATCCATCCTACATAACAACTGGCCATGTTTGACTACAAACTCGTCTCCCTTTCGGAGCGGGTGTCCGCACGCGACGCACGAGAAACACTGTAAGTGGTACACGTGATCCATGGCACGCATCACGAGCTGATTTGGAGGTATGATCTGTTGTAAACATGCACTGCATTTTGTGCGGTATACTCTGAAAAATAAAAAGGTCCGTCTTAAAACCTAACGTTTACTAAATATTCTATTAAAACTTTCCGTAAAATAGACAAACCCTAAATACTTGTGACGCTTTCTTTAATAGAAAACAAGTTTTAAAAAATGGGTACGGACTAGTTATGTCTGACTGATTCAGTTTAAGAACGCTACATATGCACACAATTTCTATTTTTAAAATGTCAAAATAAATTTTAATTTACTTTTTCTGATTTTATTTTCAAAAAAGTCCGGACATTTTAAAATATTTATATAAATTTACGGTTTGACCCCAAACAGGTATAAAACAGGACAATACCGCTTTTAAAGCGACAACTACAGGCTGTCTCCCACTTAGAATTTTCTGGGTCACGTGAACTTTATTCCGATAACAGATTATGTGGTTATTGATATGACGAAACACAAGTAATTCTTTTTACATCTGCAAATTTCAATAAACAGATCCTTTGCGCTGTCTTTCTTTTTTCCCCATGTTAATATTCGAGAATTTTATGAGACATGAAACTGCGAATAAACTTGTAATGACGGCGTAAGGCAAATTATTAAACTATAAATCAAGCGAAACGCCGAAGGCGAGCTTTGTCAAGAAATTACTCGCAGAAAGTAGCGGAACAATGTTCTCTATTATGCGCCGGTTATGACCGTCAACATACCGTCAATTTCAATCAGTTTCCGTCAATCAAAACAGGACGGTACCCGCAAAATTGAATACTAAACTACGTAGCCTTCTTTAACAACCAAGGCAACACACATCGCGTGAATCAGCTTTATAAACACAATAGAATTTTATCTAAAATATCATTTTAGTGAATAGACGTAAATGTATAAATTTGCAATACCAACACAATTTCTCCAAATGAGATGGGGGAAATGTTGTACACACATGCATCAAATAATGGCCTGATAGATAGAGCAAAATAAATTCTTTTCATTTGTACACGTAATATATTTGTAGGGATTGGAACTTTGACTCTAACCCACGATATTCAGATAAATTTGGTACACTTTCTTTACATATTTAGTTCTTTTTCATAAATGTATTCATGTTTGAGTGACACGTTTGTATGTGTGTATGTATGTATGTATAAGGATTGTATCTTGTTTAAGTACGATGTACTTACTGAAAAATTGTGAAATAAACTTGAAACTTGAAAAGCCGAAAATTTTCTTATACATGTTTACCAGTTTTATAGTGATGCACAAGTATTTCTTAGAACAATAATGTTTATAGCACCAGTGTTCTGCAAAGCAGTGTTGAGCCGGTTGTAAAACATGATGAGTTAAGTGTATTTGTCATTTGTACAGCTTTGTTTTACATGCGTGCAGTATGAATAATAAAATTCATTAACACGTGATACAATAGTCAATTTAAAAAAATGAAAATTGATGCACTGAAATGGTTTTCAACATGTGTATTTATTGTCGTGTTTTCTCCCTTTTCCACTGTTTTGTTTCTTAAGGACTTCTCGTCACTTGATTCTGGATAAATTACAGGGAAAGTGAGCCTTTGGACGTAATACTTCACTTTTTTATTATTAAGATCTCAGTTACCTGTAATTATTCTCCAGAGCTCAGGTGCTATACGCAAAAACTCGGTTTAAATAAACCAAGAAAGGTGTTTGATTAATGTTTTGAAGGTGTGTTAAATAACCGCAATATGATATAACTAGAAAATACGCAGTTTTCTTTTCAATTTAAACACATATTTAATGCGATTCGCTCTTTCTAAATTGAAAAAATAAATCTCATTTTCCTGTGGAGAAAAGCAGATATGGTGTAACTTATTACAAGTCGTATTGCAACAGATGAATTATGACCAACAGTATCGTTAAATATCAGGAGCAGATTGTATTTCGATGGAATCAATCCATTTTTTATCCAAAACGTGTGCTTTTGTATATTAATAAAAATTGTTCTACAAAATTTGAAAATTGCCGAAAAAGGAGATTGTTGGAGAGGCCACCCATCGAACCCTTAATTCAAGCTAGAAATATCGCGCTTCGTACACACCCTACACTCCAGCCTCCATCTGCTACAGGTTGATTCCATTTTAAGTGCATCGGTTGCGCATCTCAACCGCCATAAGCAATAACAATATGATACTACAAATCCCTTATTAACGCACGTTTTAAGGCAATTAATTCATGCAGTCATTTGCTATCAGAAACATATGGATAAATAATTATAGTCTTGAACATTATTAAGTTCATCAAGAAGCCTTTGAAACAAACGTGCGATCCCTAGTGTTAACCTGGAACGTAAAATCCGGCAATTTTATAATTCAAGTACTGGGTTAGAAAATAATGATCTTATAGAAACTTCAGCCGTCGTAAAGAAAAAAATCGCATTCTATAAACGAACAATCACCAAGATCACAAAGTGACAGCAAACAATCGCCATTACAGTCACGGGGTGAAAGTGAAGCGGTTCCGCAGTAAATTATTTACTTATCTCTGATTGGTCCAATAAATAACAACTTTATTCCCCATACTTGGATTTTGAAGTCATTTATGTACACATGTTTTAGTATTTATCGATAACATATTCTTTGTATGACAAAACTTCAAAGATTGAATCTTGTTTACGAATGATTATTCTATTACGATTTAGAGCCGCGAATTTGTCAACAAACGAGACGGGCCACTCAGAAAACGATAGAAATAAACAAACCTCAAAGATTAAAGGATGCGAGGGTGTTGTTGACAAAAGGAAGAAATATGGCAAAAGGTGACAGGAAAATGTCAAATGGAGATAGAAGTTCAAACAGAAAATATTTCGATTTAAGAACGAATAAGCAGCGGTTTCCTCTATCAACATTTTGCTTCCAAGAAGTTTTATTCCAAACAAGACTCCTATTTTTATGGTAGATTTTCGATGTATTCGTGAAATGTTCGTAACAGCAGTAGCTCGAAATTTTCCTGCTTGCTATTATTGAATACAGACAACGAAAACATGCACTGGTTACCAGACAATTATGTTTGTTTGTGTCTTTATTATTTAACATTCGGATTATAGCTAGTTAAGAACCAATTTTTTGTTTCCCATCGATATAATCTGTATTATTACATCATACCTTCCATCATACCTACCATTTATTAAAAACTAATTAATTGCCGTTTTCCAACTGTCACGTGATTTATGTTTGTAAATTGTATCGTGGTATCTTTGTTTATGTTATGTTTGCATATTTGTAAATTGTATTATGTCGATGTTTCCCGCATTATGTGGGACTCGAACCCTTATATGTAAATAAAAGTTGAAAGTTGAACCTACCTTCGAAATTATAATAATTCTTACATAATTATCTTAGTATAAGACCGACTACAAAAGCATTATAGGAATGGGGAGAAATATAACAAACTATCAGACTGATTGCTAGTCACGATAATCATGTTATAAAACAGAGGTTTTATAACATTTTTTTCTAATTTATAGTCTGCGTTTCGAATTTCCATATAAGTAGATTTAGGAAAGCCGTTTTCTAGAACGAAAGTACATTTATCCCTTACATTTTATGTCAGTAAAATATTTCCTCACAATGAAAAGCGTTCTGTTGTCAACTAAATGACTCACAAAAGTCAAAACAATTCGTTGAAATATATTTAATAAACCTTAACGCTTAACAGTGATGTTAACTGACATTCGATTTGGTAAAAGAAATTAACAGATATTTCTTGGGCGGCAGCTTTACTTTGTAGAGAATGCGGTAGTGTCTATTACAACTTCTGAAAAGAAATGTAAATGTTTTTTATTGGTTTCTCTGACCCGCGATTATAGCGAAATTACTCTTGGCTAGCCGTCACCCTACGCCGAAAAAAATTGGACGAAAATGATAAATATGACATTCTTGTGACGGCACGCTACCCTTGTTTTCAATTAGCAGTTTATCATTCGGCAAACATCTCCTTTATCTGTGTATTGAGACCAAAAGTGGTACATTCCAACACAGCCAGGTTCGTCGCATTCAGACCGTACTTATCAAATCCCGCTTTATAATTGCCAACTGTCTTTATATGAGTGAAAGTTGAAAAGTCCTTCCGCGGTCGTCATACGTTTTGTTGTCGTTAGTGCGAGATGCGTTTATCAGCATTATATACTGTAAGAACGTGTATTGTGAAACTGTCTCGCCTTCCAAAGAACAACTGAATTTTTAGTGTTTCTGAAAGATCACTACCATATGTCTGAGGCTAAAACGGCGTTCTGTGCGTAATAACTAAAACAAAACATTAAAATGAGTGAATTGATCACTGTATGAACATTTAATTATAATCAACAATTATGATGGTCCAACAAGTTTTCGTGGTACTACCAAAGGCTGGTTATGACAAGATCTTAAATAAATTCACTTAAACTTCACAATTTGCCACTTTCTTTCAAAAATCTTCAAATAATCTGATATGTCGCTGATAAAAGCCCGTTTTGTGCTTGTTTATTTAATTACTATATACTGCTTGAAGTCCTGGTCCTACTCGACGACTGCACAGTGCACATCTTAACAACGACTTATATCTGGAGAAGAAAACTTTAGGCATTATATCAGGCCCGGTCAGGTACTTGCATGGAAGCACCATTCTTTTACAAGCTTGGTAAGATTTCATCTCCTGAGAGTCTTAACCCCACAGCGGTGAGAGGTCTGTGATTGTTGACCGGCCAACTACATGAACCACCTGATAAATTCTAAGGGTTATTTTATATTTCTATACATAGAATTCTAAGTAAAATTTGATTAGCTTATTGGATGTTACTAATTATTTGCGCGTCTCTGATTGGTCCATTATTAAAAGAAAAGTTGTTGCACAGGGAAAAAATTATTGATTTTTGATCAATATTGCAAATAAACAGTTCAGTGTAACCTAAATTTTCACAATTTCAGCTTAATGTACGCTCGTAATAATTGTACTTTTTTAAGAAAACGCTTTTATATATCTTAAAAAAAGTTGTTTCATATAATTATACAGGTTGAACATAGTTGATATTAACTGTTAATTTGATTTTCCCCGATACTCATTTATTCTCCAAAATGTATCCTCGGATACACTTTAATTTTTCATAAAGCGTTTCAGATTGTATTGTTGAATCCACACATAATTTTCGTTAATGTTTCAAATAAAGTTTACACAAACACAGATGTGAAACCCCTAAAACATCGTTAAGCTTTGCTACTGGTTTATCTGTTTAAAAGATTTGCTTCAAAACTGCATTTTATATTAAACATCACATTTAAATTGTTTAGATATTTTATTTCCATAAGTGAGGCTTATAGCTAAACAGTAAATCATCGTTTTTGTTCAGAATATGATGGTAGTATGGTTTTTATCTGGCCTCGGTGTATTTGTATTTTAAACACCTTGAGACTCTAAATCCGAGCTTGTGTGATAAATTTTTGAAAAGGGATAATGTTATTACCCAAGATTTTGATAAATAAATGTAAAAACATATTGTTCCGAACATTGTAGCATTTATTTTCGCGTAGAATATTAAACATGACACCTTTAAATCTAGCTCTATTGTTAGCACCACAGGAAGGGATTAAGAGGCTCAGAATTGACTTTGCTCGCCGCGTAGGGTGTGAGCTAGCAGACAAGGAGATGACCTTTTGACAGATATGACACATTTTGCTTCACTTTGTGGCGATATTTCGACAGCTTATCAAAATCACTGCTTCTGTAATAATCTGAAGAGTCATGATTACATACACGTTCATTCTTTTAAAACATTCGACTGGATTTTTCTCTGAATTTTTATCGTAAACGATCTCTTTTTCGGGGGAGGGCACGTGCCACCGGTGTCCCTCCCCGCTGGATCCGCCCCTGGCCACATTGTTTTACTGCAAAGGTCCATGTTGGTTACCTATATTGTATTGTTGTTGGTACACTGGTTCCATAGTGGCTGTGATTGTTTTTAAGTTTTATATTTGATTGCTTTCCCATTGGTCTTGATGGAATGTTTTAACATTTGTATTTAATGTGTTTATCCTTTTAATTAGAATTTCTATCCCAAAATATTTTTTTTTTACACTTCAAACCAAGATTTCAGAGATTAAGTTGGCGGGTTTGTCAGAGACGCTTAGTGTTAAGTGCGCATGTCGAATAACTGCACTGTTTTCTTGGAAACTGCAGAAAGTTAAAATAGTCCTGAAGTAAACATTGTGAAGAACGGTCGACAAACCAATAAAAATCAGTTCAGAAAATGTGGTCGACTCCACATTATTCTTCAATCAGAAGCTTCGACTTTTTCAAGAACTTTTTCATACATTTAATATAGATGTTTTCTTCTTGTGTGTTTTATCGCACACAATACTTGATTACCTCTGCAACGCTTCGTACATGAAAATTTCGTCATAGGTGGCTTTTCGCAGTATTTTGGAAAAAGTATAAATTTTGACAGGAGTTTAGTTTATTACCGTAAAATTGTGGTTTATGAGGCATGACGGCGGAACAACCTTCTTTGATCAACGAGCTGATGTAGTAAATAGTGCGCTTAATTGTCATAAGATTAAAAGATAAGGGAGGTTAATCATGCATGGAACATTTTTTGTCAATGACAAAAATAATTTATCTAGGATGTAAATAATTATTGTAAAGAAGTATATACAGTGGTCGCCACCGCGAATAAAACTGATATAAATTTATTTTTTCTGATTTCTTAAGGTGAGTAGTTTGTGTTGCATTACGTTACTTAAAGTTGTATTCATCTTGCTCGTTATCATAGTTTTTAAGTATTTATAGATTCTCGTGTTAACCTACCCCATCGCTTTTGAAAACCTGTACAGTCAATGTTTCGAACTGATTTGCCTCGCGATATAGTTGGTTTATAAAAAAAATAGATTGCGCATCTAAATAATATCTTATTTTGAAAAATTTACAGGATTCATTAGAAGTGATTTCACAAATACATAAAATCTTCCAAAAGGGAACTCAGTAATTACTCAATGAAAAAGGTGTACTCATTAATTCCAAAATTTCGGACACGTGTCCTTTATCAAGAAAAATACAGAATTGTATATAGCTTAAGTTACATACATGTTAATGTCGTTCATGTTGTTTCATCAGTGAGACATTATTCATTAGAATTGTATCAGCAGTTATTAGTAATAAATTTCATGTTTTAGTTTAGAACATAATTTCAAGCACTCTCTTACACTATCGGCTCATTACATTCACCTCTTTTATAGGCTGGGACTACTGGGACTACTTTCTACTACTTTTACTTTAACTCAAAAAAATAGTTTACCAATTACATTTACAATAGCTTGGGTTGCTTTGGTTTAATGAAAAATAGTGAAGATTTCTGCCATTTGTTTTATCTCAAGCTTTCAAATTCATAATTATGACTGTATGAAATAAAGCTGTAAAAAATCCTGACATTGAGCCTTTCGCAGAGATGTAAAGTGAGTGTAAGGAATGACAACTCTGCAAGGAGATTGAATTTCAAGGTGTACATGACGATTATTGATCAGTGATTGACAACTGTCGTCTGACGTCATTTGTAGTTCGAGGTGTCATAGAGAGCACCGAGAAGCCTAATCCTAGTTCAACAATGCTGTGATCACTTTCCCCAACATTCACCTTGTTTGTATTCAATTATTATGCACTTATTTTTGTCGCGTAATTCCTTCCCGTCATTCGGCGTAAATCGACCATCTGTTGCAGCGGCGGATATTCTACAATCTCCATGGTGATTTGAAGAACTATTTGTCCGTGGTCAGTGATAGGGGCTTGCCGAATTCAATTATGCAATAACTAAAAGTCAATTATCACTAAATAAATGATATTAAGTGAATTTTGATTTATTCCTGCTGCGCGCGAACATCGATCAGCCTTATCTAGTGTTTGAATAGTATCCGCGGAAGATTTGTTCTCCCTAAATGTTCATGTTTCTAAATAACACGGGGTTCCGTGTCTAGAGTCAGATTATGTTGGTAAACGTTATTTATCGAATTTAAACTCGAGCAATCGAACATTTTCATAAACTTATGGTTATTGAAATATTGGTATTATTGCAGTCCTCTATGGTGGGGTCTTTGACTAGCCACATACCAGTCTACCTTGTTAACTTGGAGCCAGGGTTGATAGAACCTGATGTAACACTAAAAAGCAACACACATGAAAAATATTGGATGTGGGAGGCATATAGTGTTGCACTCGTCCGTTCTCCGTAAGTCTGTACGTCCGTACGTACGTCCTCCAAATCTTGTGGCATCAACTACTCCTAAACTATCAGGCGGATTTCTTTCAAACTTGTACAGATGATCAAGCAGGATGTGTAGATGATCGTAAGGAATGGATTTTTCCTGCGGCCATTTTACCAGAGTTATCACCCTTTGTTATTACAAATGTTGTTGCTGCAGTGGGAGCATCAGATTCCGAGGACACATGTATGCATTCTAGTTTTAAACTACGTAACTAAGTATAATAGTAGAATTTGAACAGAACCCATGTTTTAACCT
Organism: Corbicula japonica; assembly: GCA_038501625.1. Taxonomy (NCBI): domain Eukaryota; kingdom Metazoa; phylum Mollusca; class Bivalvia; order Venerida; family Cyrenidae; genus Corbicula; species Corbicula japonica. The sequence goes on from JAZAYU010000016.1 coordinate 4,634,224, forward strand.
AAACCGAAGTGCATAGCTTATATTTTTAGAGACTGTTAAGTGATTATATAAGACTATCGTCAGCATGTCATACGAGGGTTTTGGTTGACTGCATAAAAGGAAATAAGGAATTGTGCTTTCTTCTTGCAAACTTCGAGAAGAAACACATTTTAGTCTAACCTTCCCAGAAGTTTGATGCTTACACGCGTTTTGGACTGACTTCAAATATGAAATAAACGTTTGTCGATTTTTTGCCAACTATTTCTGATTTACATTATGTTGTCACTTCCAAAATCAATTTTCATCGTGATAAATATATCAGAACTGTTTAAAAGTCAAACAAACGTCACAGTTTGTTCAGCCATTTGAAGAATTATAAATTTTACCCCCCGCAGACACCTAGATTTGTTTTTATCCTTTTACTGTCGCAAACTGCCCTCATCATGATGTGGAACAAATACGCGTGCTGCGTTTAGCTATAAAGCACACTTATTAATTGATTTACTGTGTTTTCTTGTCGTTTTTTGCGGAAGCAGGGATCACTTGGCTCATACTCTGTATGACTTAATTGATTATTAAATTGATATATGCGAAAACACCACAGTCTCTCGATTTAAAAGAATCATCATAAAAGCGCGCATTCACTGCAAATTCCTCCGGAATGCAATGCAAACATGAATGCACAAACATAATACAGTCGTTATGTGCTAGCTCTTAGGCCTGAGAGAGCCCTTCAAGGCACACTCCAGTCGCACCGAAACAATGGCGAGTTTCCAAAGAGCGCTGCTCTGTAAACGCCAGAAAATGCTGCGATTTCTTCCGATGGAAACTCGTTTGTGGTGATTTACGATGGAATATTTCCGATATTTATTGCGATAACGATGGATGTGATTTTTAAGCAAAACTTATGAACAGTTATACAAAGAATCAGAAGAAAAAGTGTAATAAAAATATTGTCAAGCGGCATCAGAATTTTAACAGCCTTAAGAGGACTAAAAAGTAGGAACTGTCTCCCATAGATCGAAAAGTACGATGACAAAGCGGGGCGTAAAAAACAACTTAATGAAATGAATGGCTTATTTAAGAATTTCACAGCGCTGTCTTTATTTAATATATTTAATGCACTACATGTGATAAAATAATACATAGATAGTGATAAGATATGCATAGTAATACAAACTGTAACGTAAGAAATATCACTTTATTTTGATTCAGTTGGAAAACGTTAAGTATCGAAACTTCTCCAATACGAACGCGGTGTTCTGGATGAGCGTTATCATGTTTAAACAATTCCGATAGGTGGGCGGAGCCAAAATAGATGGGCGGAGTCAGGCAGACAAATATAGTTCGTCTGCAAAATAACGAACAATATCATTTTAAAATACATAATACAGCAACGAGAAGATGTTTATTTCCATACATATGTTCAGATTTTTTAGTTTACAAACCGATCCTGTGCGTTTAACACATCTGGATAAACACGAACTTTTTATTTTAATATTTCAATATTTTAAATAGAAAAGTTGTAAAAATATCGTTAAACTTTAAGGTATAGGAGCATAGGCTTATTGTGAAATCGTTTTTTTTTTATTTTTATATTTAAAATTTTAAATAGAAAGTTGTAAAATTATCATTGGACAGTTTGATAGTTTTTGACTCTAATTGTGACTCCTATTAAAAGAAACCAAATTGACGATATTGTCGGTATCCTGGTCACTGGATATTTATTTTTGTAAGCTCCTCTTTAAAAAATGACGACAAAATAATATTCGTAATATTCAGTTTTAAAGCATTCTCACAAACAGCCACGTTAAGTCTAGTGAAATCGTTAAACAAATTGATAAAAAAAACAAAAAACAAATATACTTATATTTTGCAAATGTTGAGACTTATTGTTTACTCTGATTCGCCAAAAATCATCATTTCAAAACGATAGGAAAATAACAAATTAATCTTAGTGATAACCTAGACTTAATAATAATCAATTCCTACAGACTAGCTGACAGAAAACCAGCCGCTACAAATGTAGATGTGGCGGCTTCGCACTAGGTGATAGGAGGAACCATCAGTTGATACTGCCAAGCATTGCCGAGTGCCAACCGACTGCCGCAATTCCAAGTATGCGCTGTGGACCGTTGACGGTTTTATGGTATACTTATATTACCGCTCGACGTTATTTGTATAACTAAAGACTTAACAGGCGCTCAACAAACAAGATACTCTTGATATTTTATCTCCTAATATGCTCTTATGAAATCTGACACCCGCTTATTTTGCTAATTTCATATAACGATATTTGAGTAGCACTATCGTATAGATACATGTATCTTGTAAATTAAGGACAATATTAAATGTTACTTTGCCTATTAAAGTGGTTCGCCACAGGTATTTGACGAGTGGCTTTTTTCTTTAGATATAAATTCAATTCGCCTGACAGGTCATTTTGTGTATGAATTTTTTATATATTTAAACATTTTTTTCATAATTCATATTATATATCAAATCAGTTTTCCTTGGAACTTATTATCCAGAATAAGTTCTCATGTTTAAACCAATAAAATTCAATTTTTGCAAAATGTTTACGGAAGTGTTTAAATTTCTTAAAAAATCATTATATTTGTGGAGAGTTTTCTATAAAATTAATTGTTTGTTTCATTATCTGTCTTTTCGAAATATTCAAAATTAGTATGCCTTTTTAAAATCGAAATATAAATTTTCACGATTGTTTAATCGCATAAAAATTTGAGAAAATTATTATTGAGTGTCGTAAATATTGTAAATTTTTAACATTTTCGAATAAATGGGGTTACCCACAATGGGGCACGAAACAAAAATAAAAGAGAAAAATTATCCAGCTGTGTTAAACTAAGTTACGCATGTAAGGTTTTTCGCTTGAAACTGTATCTATATTTATTGCAATAAACATAAAAGACATTATTTTGATATTAAACAAACCTTAAACTAAGTTTTTAGAAACAAAGGCACACAGTTTTAGAAATACTAAAATTTTAAAACATGACTCAGCCGCTTTAAATGTATATAAAGGTAAGTTTCTGTCCTTACAAAAAAGTGACACTTGAACGGTAAGTTTGTATCTTTGATGAACCTATCTTGTCAGGTGTATTCTAGATAACTTGACTGATTTATTTGGTTTTATTGACTCTAATTAAGTGGCCCCTTGTTTTCTTTGATTTGCCTGAAAGTGGAGGTTGTTTGTATTGAAGGTCGTTATCAGAATGTCAGAGATGCGTCAAGGCTACCCTTTCATGTATTGTTGTTATGGACATGTCCATAGTTGAATTTAATTTTACGTGTTCATGAAATTGACCATACTTATGTCACATTTTCTAATACACGAAACAACGTATGACAATGTATTGCGTAACATACTTTTGCCTACCGTTGTCATCTATTTGACCACTTTGATATTTGACTAAACAGTGTTTACAAGAAGATTGGCAGAGTTATTCGTTCTGATTTGACAAGTTTATTTTGATATGAATTTTGACTCATTTCATTCTTAAATTGTGTAATGCCTATTCTGATCGCAAATACCCATATTCTGTCGATAACATCAAAAACAGCGTGCATGTCCGAGTTTTTTATGCTACCACGAGCATATAAAAGTATTTCATGGCTCGAGCCAGTCACATGTACCTGGAGCCAGTCAGATGGGCCTGGAGCCAGTCACAAAGGACATAAGCGAGTCCTCGAGTCCTGGAGGAAGCCTCTTTAAGTGGAAAACATACCCAAAATCAACCATCAAAAAGCGAAATGTTTTAACCAGTCTTGTAGGCGTCTCCATACTGCTAGCAAACGTAACGTTAATGAAAAATCCCTACTATCAGCATTTTGTTGCGCATTTCTTCACTGCCTGAGACTGGAGACAATTAACGATCCCTCCACGTCTATATTAACTTCTCCAAGACAAATGGATCATTTTACGCGCAATTAAATCGTTCGGAAAACCCGGAGAATTTAATAAACCAGAGGTTGTGTTGACAGGAGAGACGAATTACAGCAAAATTAAAACGTTACTTCGGCATTGTTTTAAGGACGATCCGGTGTGCGGAGACAAAAGTATTAGAAACTGTTCTAATCCGAATGTATAAGGAAAATCCATTGTCTCTAAAATCTTGTAAGAAAGTGAAAATAAATATATATAGAGGTAGGAATTCAAAAGTGTCAAGCAAATTTAATTTAACGATTATTCTATAATTCGAATATTGTATTATTATATTTGCAAACAAAATCGGTTTATTAGAATGATTTTCTGTTAATATTCCATTCGAATTTGTGGATGTATGAAGCACTAGAATTTTTTGCTTGGAACAGTCGTTTTGTTCCGTTCCGACGTGATGAAACCTGTCTGCAGAATAATCACCAAAAACAAGGTGTTTTGGAAAAGAGAATATATATGTTTCAGATATAAAGCCGAAGAAAACTAACACCAATAAAACCTTAATGTATTGTTCCTTCTCTAACCAGAAGCTTAATATTTTGTCAACGAATCTATCCACGGAAAGACTTTACACTGAAGATTATTATTTAGTCATCTTTATACATGTGTCCACACAAACTCATATTTTGAGTATTAACACCGGTGGGGATATTGACACTGTGCATGCTCACAGGGCTATGGTTTTCCCACCAATGAGGTTGTAGCTTGATTGGATCATCGTGTACTCTCGCATTGTAACACGTTATAACGCGAGACTTTAATCCCCTTTTCTCGCTCTTTTCAGCGACTTAAAGGTTCAAAACATGTGGTTCAAGCAAGTTTATCAATTAGGCTCTAATTGAAAAGCCACACTTTCGTGTAATTCTGTCTTAATCTCGATCAGAAAACCGTCAAAGCGTGTGCAATGAAAACGGTCCAAGAATTACAGGCCATCACACAAATGAAATGTTATAGTGTGCGTGATATCACATGGAAATTCGTTAGACCGCAGCCTAAGTTAGAAAACAAAACAAGTAAATGACCTACCCTTCTAATTTATTTCCTTAATAGAAATATTTGTAACGAGTCCGGTTCTCATAACAACCGAAAGGTTTTCTTTCAAGACGCATATTAATGTATTGTTTTCCGAATTCTAATATTCTAATTATTAACCCAATGCTTTAAAAATTAACAAAATTTGCCATCGTTAAGGATTTCCTTGTAGTTTTCATAATAACTATTTGCAATACAAGTCAGTTATCACGTAAAAATCACGATAATATACGAGTCTCTAAGACCAACGCCAGGTAACATGATTTAAGGTTAAAGACCACTAATTGATGTTGATCCGGCAAGAAAACTATTTTGTGCAGGGAATTTGCAAGCCTAGTATATCAGGAAGTCATAGTTGGTTAGTGGAGAATTAAAATTGGAATATTAAATAGAAAATGACTGAGAAAATGTAGGGCTTGAGTAGTCAGTCGAAGAAAATAACTGTGAAATTTATTTATTTTTAAACTTTTCCGCATTTCAGAATTACAAGTGTTTTGACAGAATGTAAACAAAATTTCCGCAGAGACTGGGGTGAAACAATTCTAGCTAAAATGCCGAAAACGATTATTGGTTATGCTATTATGTAAGTGGGATTTTAATGTCTAAGTTGGTTCAATTCAGAAAGAATGTTTAAAGGGTTGACCCAATAGTAAATACAGAATTTTATGAAACCCTATAGTGGAAGTCTATGGGATTTCAATTACTGGTCTTAAGCCCATAATGTAAGATGACTGAATTGACGATCAATTATATTCCTCAGAACTAAAGGAAGATTTTTGACGTACTGATTAAAGTACAATTTAAATCCGCAAACAAACACGCTTACGGTAAATATTTTATATCGACTTACTTGTCATAATCTATTCTACAATATAGTTTTCTGTCTTTGACGAAGCACGATCCTGTGAGTGGCATCTGGCACATACAGCACTGCAGACACTGTTCGTGCCAGCTCAGGTCCATCACCCGCATCAGAAAACGGTCCTCGATCGTGCGACAACAACCAGCACACATCTCGCGCTGGGAGGAAGGCATGCCAACTGAAAGAGAACACTTCAAGAATCATTTCGCTGTGAGCTAGGCATGCCAGTTCGAAGAGTAGGTTAGTTAATAAGCTAACAAGCTAGTTGAAATAGTGCGCCGGGTTCCCGAATATTGTGCATCAACCACTTTACTGCCAGCTGTAAAATAATTTCCATGAAAAACATTTACATTTTTGCCTATCATTTTTGTCGTTAGTTTACTTTGACATCTATTGTGTTTCTAACGTAAATATTCCAACCACATTTTTCCATCTAAAAAGGAAATAATTTATTACGCTGTTTTACTACGTTTTTTACAAGGTTTTATAACGACAATACAATAAATGTAAAGAAAAAATAACAAGCATCCACTAGTAGAAATTCTAATATTTCAACCCTAAAAAAGATGAAGAAAATGTGAATGCTCTTCGCTAACGGAAATTTGACGTCAGGTCAGTACGCTTACAAAGTCACGGAAAACTTACGCTGACCTGGTCACGCAATCACAAAACGATTTGACATTGATTTTACAGTCAGCTGGCATTGAAAGAAAATTCTGAATCTCAAGATTCCATAGATTTTCATAAAGGAATAATAATCAGAATTCGATTTCAATGTAAAATCGACGTCAAAGTTAACATTCTATGTAACTACGTCAACGATGACATCCGATTTCACGTCGTTAAAGTTGACATTCTATGTCGCCTGACGATGACAATCAGGGTCCAAGATTATAAAATTGAGAATGGAGACCAGTCTCAAATCTCAAGCATATTATTGGCCAAAATGGAGATTGGTCTCTTTTTTAACAATCTTGGGCTCAGATTATGGGACCTCTCTCCAAGTCATTTCTAATGCAACGGATTACTGACGTCATGATAATTCTTCCACAACGTCAGTGAGAAAATGATATCACGTCACCCGGTTCATGACGTCAACGAAACTCGCCGTCCCGTCGGGAAATCAACGACAAGTCTCAATATCAGAAGTCGTTATTTCCCCTATTGGGTTAAGTACCAGGAAATGCTTTAAACGCCTTATGGTATGAATACCAATCTTAATACGCGTTTTATAAGTGACGATAGTAAAGTTTTACGACATTAAACGCTAACAAATGGTTTGAAATGATCTGTTTATTTCTTTTACTTTTACGGAAGAAACTATCTTGGTGATCATTATACGAACGTTTAGTGGGAAACCCTTAAAAATTTGTTTGAATTGTTACAATAAAGGCAAATTTTAAGTCGACAAACGGTATTTTAATGCTACATTTCGTACATTATAAAGATATTAACGACTGTAAGTATGATAATTGTGGCCATCGACGTTCCGGTTGCCGCTAAGATAGCGATCAAACCACGAACCGTGTTCATAGCCGGCGTTTTGTTATTTTCCATTTAAAACACGCACGGTTCATATATTTCAGTCTTTAAATTGTTATGGTTATGAATTCGCACTTTGTAACATATTTATGATCTTTATATGACATATATAATGGATTTTTGGTGCCGAAATTGTTGTGAATACAGATTCATCTTCGATTTTGATTTAAGAAGGACTACTTAGTACACTTCACTACTTAGTACACTTCACTACTTAGTACACTTCAACTTATTCTATTTGAAAAACCGTTATTTTACTGTTTATTTATTTATGAAAATTAAACAAATATTTACCTGTATCTAATAATTATAGTTTAACTTTTAACAATTTATGTTTTTATTCTCTTATTGTGTTTAGTTTCTATTTCTTTTTATTATTATTATTATAATTATTATTATTATTATTATTATTATTATTATTATTATTATTATTATTATTATTATTTACCAAAGAACTACAACTTGAAATTTTAAAATCAATAATATTATCATCATCATATTAAACTTATAAATCTCTACATTTTGTTATTATTATTATTATTATTATTATTATTATTATTATTATTATTATCATCATCATCATCATCATCATCATCATCATCATCATCATCATCATCATCATTATGAGCTCTTAATTTTATTTAATAGTTTTATCACAGAAGAGGTTGTTGACAGATTCGCACTGTAAAATTATTCGAAACATACACAAAATAGATATATTGTTATTGTGCGTTTCATCAAATAAAATACGTATACAACAGTCCCCTCTCTTACTAGAAATACAATACACAGAATACATGTTACTCTTTTATTTAACCCTTACATTCAGCGTTCCTGCCATCATTGAAGATTGTTTCACCCCAAAACATCCTCAACTCCCAAACAGAAACCAGTGACAATGATTTAACAATGCTTTTATTGACATATACTTCAATAAGCTGTTTTGTAGTACCTCCAGTGTAAACATTTAACTATTGTACAATTGTATGGATGTATTATCTAAAACGTGTATGCATTTAGTGCGTTATAATGGTGTCACATTTTATAAATTAAAAATAAATAGAACAGAACTAAAATCTATTTTAGTAGAGTTTCAACTTCTCACTTCAAGGTCTAAAACACGAGATTATTCTTGGAAGAAGAGAATGCATCTGAAGTGATCTGTGCCGCCTCCGGTGCAAACGTTTTCGTATAATATGCAGATGCACTTCAAACATATGCAAATGCTACACACTTTGGTTATTTACCAAAAAATGCGCAACTTAAAATATTGATTATATTCTTCTAGAATATGTATTGAAAAAATTTTTTTAGAGGTAAGGTTGTTTAGTTTTGTTGTTTTTTTTTTCAAAAAGAACGCATAACAATCATTAAAAATTTTAATAGTTACCGCTACAAAGAAAGTTGCATAAGCAAACATCGATAAGTTTCTGTCCTTTCCTTAAAATTTTTGTTTAATTTTAAATAATTAGTTTAAATGGTGTTTTCCTTTAAAAGTAAGATAAAGATTTAATAAATTTTCAATTTAATGATTGAATCAGTTTCAAGTAAAATTAATTGCCCGTGCACTGTCTATTGTAAACATTAAACAGAAAATCCTTCTCGGCAATAACAAAATTATATAAAATGACAATCGGAGATTAGAAACTCTTGCGAGTTTTATGACCACTGCCACTCGATACTAAACGCTTGTTCAAAGTATGGACGTGATGTTCACCGCAAAAACAAGATTCATAGTTGTTCCTTTATAAGGAGTTCATTTTAAGTACAGATATTTCCCAAACTGCAAAATATAACTATTAAATTATATTATATTATATTTTAACTGTTATCAGATGGTAGTTAAACACATTAATTGATTCGTTATTTTTTCTGTTATCTTTGATTTACATAGAAGTACAACCCTTCTTCGAACAAAAACGAAACATCGTGCTACAAAATCAGTTGGCCTGGTGTCTTGGAGTATCTATGTATCTTTGAAATACGTGAAATTGTTACCTGGTGTAAAATGACAGTGCTTGATACCGGCTTCAGAGAGAGATCCCATTTGTGTGTCCGAATACTGCCAATGGTGATTCCACATCGCACAACAACAACAACACCAGAATGACCTTCACTTACTGTATAGCACAGCAACCGTTTTAAATATCTATAATTGTGCAGTGTTCTACTATGCAAATTTGAACAAACGCTGTTGCTAGAAAAATACAGATTTAGTATTTTGTCTAATGTCCGAGAATGTCTGTGTGTTTGAATATTAAACTTGCTGAAACGCAGCGTTTGAGAACAAATTTAAAATTCCCAGTTGTTTAACTTTTAGTTGTACGAAATAAATACTACGTTATGCAAAGCAGCCTCCGCGTCCATCAGTTAAATGTCAGTTTGGTCTAACTGACCAATCACAATATAGTTCCTCTTGCTGTTTTGTTCATTTTTATTTGTCCGATATATAACACCTTCGTTTCATGTCCTACGAATTTTCCCACCACAGTTTGGATGTAAGCAATCAGCACCAATTAACAACATTGGTATAGATACTTGACATATGTGTCTCCATCTATTTTTGCAAGAAAAAATAGCAATGTATGTTGTTAAAATGATATTTGACAATCAGAAATATTTTTAGATAATCATTTTTCTTGATTTGTGTTCGTAAATAAACCGTGTCAGCAGCCGATCGAGTACTGATGGCTATTAATATATGTCTATTAATTTAACACTTAACCTTAATAATTCACATCACGTTAAAATGGACTCATCGAGCACAATTCTTCACGATATACAAGAACAAATCGGATGTAAATCCAAACACTTTCTTCCTTAAACACACGAAGACATCAATTTTTAGTTTACAATGTTATCAGTGTATCGCGCTTGTAAACTTTCAACTGTGAAATATTGACAAGCATTTCATTCGGCCCCTCCTACTTTCTGCTGTACACCCGTATTAGGGGAAAGAGATAAATTGCGAACCGTGTGATAACCGCATCTTAATTCATCCAGTGCCCTGGCGCATTACTGACAATTATTCAGTATAATCATCATTAGCATAATTATTTCTTTACTTTGATCGCTCGCACGGGTGCTATTTTATGGAAAGGGGAATCGTCCCTTTAAAGTTGATTTTTATTTTACCATTAAATTTGTTTTCGTTCGAAAAATTGAGTTGTGCTAACTGGCTTGCTTATATAATGTTACTTTAGTAATTTAAAAAAATGTATTTCTATTAACTCTGGCTATAATAAGCATCAAAGAGACAGTCCGCAATATAAAACTCCTCACAAATCAGAAAAAATGGTTTAAAAAATTAAACTAAAAATTAAAAAAATAAAATTAGTTTCTGAGTTATTAACTGAATATTTATCGTCTGCTTTTTAGATATCTAGTAAGATTATCAATTTATGTGCACATATCGATTTTCCGTTAATTGTTTCTGTAAGGAAAATAATTTCTAACACATTCTAGAGGAAGAACAGATCACATCATTAACTTGCTTAAACTTAATGCATTTGTGCAATATTGAAAGTTTCTCCATTTAGTATTAAATAACTGTGCACAAATATGGTGACTTCACAGGTCACAATTCAAATTGGCCGATGCATAAACATTAAATTAGCTACTTTAGATGGCCATTGTTAAGTCATGTATGATTCCAGTCACAACTGTGCACCGAATTCTTAAAGCTAAAAATGATTAACATTTTAAATTATCTATTCATTTCCGTATCGCATATACTTTTTTTCGTTACTTTTATCTTTTGAACCAACCCTTGATCAAATTTCCAAGTCTGACCAAGGCCGAATATTCATTTGCCATTTCTTGAAATGGCACTCATAACTTTGCCCAAAAGAATATGATCTTTTTCTGATAAGTATATTTCAAGTGTTTGAGGTTCGTAGAAATCCAGCCGGTTGGAACTATTTTGGGCGGTAAATCGACAGAGCCTTGTTTCCACCTAATACAGCTGCCCAGTGGCCGAATTGTCAAATCTTTGTCAAGCGTACGCGACTAATCAGTTTCTTTCATATCACGCCTTCTGTGTTGTACAACTGCAGTTGTATTTGTATATAATTTTCTAGATTATGTACTTTGTAATTATCTTGAATAAAATATTGTCTTGTCTTGTCTTCTGTGTTGTATATAAATGATTAATTTTTTTACAGAATTAATTTGTTTTAATAGTTTTATGCACTAACTTTAATACATTGTATTTCAAATACCTCGTCTTATATTGGGGTGTATCACCGAGTAAAAAAAACGGACAGTTCTAAAATTGTTAGGTCTGAATGTCGAGTTTTTATTTTATAATTTCCTTGTAGCACTGCGATTTATTTAAACAAGTGTCTGAACGATTTATTTGAAAAATCATTTAATTTCACTGTAAGTTAATTTTCAAGAAAACAGTTCGAACCCGTAAACTACAAGACCAAAATCCATCCTGGTCCGCAGAGTCGTACACCATAAGTTAGTCTGTATTGAACTGAAATCAATGTCCCTCGACTTTAATAGATTATAACAATAAAATGATGAAATGAAAGAGTTTATTAAAATTTAATCAGATGTACGACGTTGTACCCGCTGGAAAATGTTGGATGTTAAAAATGATATATTTCTAGAAAGTAAGTTTTGCAACAGCTAGAACTTCGGACCTCTGGAATTTCGCTGTTCGTGCTGTTCTTTTAAAATTACCTATTGCCGAAAATTTTAACAGCGTATCGACAGGGAAACGAGTAAATCATAAATTCACCAAATATTTCGACATTTAAATTGTAAATTGATTATTGCTTCGCTAGGAGATGTCTCCATTTTTATTCGCATGGTTTATCAATTGCATGCGAGTTTTTTACCATAAAGAGAGCTGAATTAAACAAATGAATGGAAACTACTAAAATGGTCTTTTTAGCATTCAAACACTAATGAGGAAAGCATGACTTTATGCATTCCATTATGTTAATCTGCTTCGTGTTGGTTTTAAGGGTAGACAGTGGATTTATGTTGTATTTGCAAACTATGGGTAATACGGTAGCGTAAAATAACACGACAGTTATGGTAACAGTCCCCGTCTAAACCACCGACCCCTGCACCCTCCACAAGAAGTAAAATAATAAAATAAAAATAGCAAACAACGAAAAACAACATGATTTTGACAGGCAAACCAAATCACGAACCGGCGAACTACAACCAACAGGTGAAGCAAAGCAGGCAACACTTAACGCAACCATAAGAAAATTCTGCTCAGTCAAGATACCAATAGAAAACATCAATCAAATCGATAGTTGTGATATTAAATCAGGTGATAATCAGGTTAGAATTTTCCCACAAACAGAAGAATGGCTTAAAGATTATCCTTGTTGTCCCTCGGTGGCGATATAGCACACACCTCAAAATTTCACAATGCCTAAGTAAAAAAAAAGACCTACTGCTATTGACACATATTTTAAAACTCTTAACACTATCTTTAGCACTATCTGTACGACAAATAACGTGATCTACATACACAATTAAACAAAATTAATGCAGCAGAAAAGGAAAATTCTTAGTGTGAACGACTGGTTAAAATTGCCTCGCACGTGCGATACTTGTTTTACAGAGAACAAAAGAATAAAATTAAATTATGTAAAGCCCATAAAGAGACACTTGAATCGAAGATTCAATATTTCATGAGAATTCAGAAGGTGTTCAGTACCAACACTCCACGCCACTCCATCTTTAACAAATCAAGCGCGCCTGATCCCTTCACCGAAAATCAAGCACAGCTTTATTCCGGTATCCTCCTAGTTAGCACTTGTCAGCGGAGATGATGGATTGACATTTGATGGGGAGAGATCAGAGAGACGGTATCTTGTCCAAAGTATGGGCCTACAATACCCACTTAGAGGAGTAAAGGACTCGTATCTCGCACTCAAGTGTTTACCCCTCACATCTAGGCAAATAGCTGTCAAGTGTACCCCACTCCCGGCTCCGTTACCATACAACCGATACAAGTCCCAACATTCGGATAATACACATTTTCTTAAAACAAGCGAGACCTTCCAAACTGGCTTTTTAAATATTGAAATATACAAAATTCCCTGTATCAAAAATGTGCCTTTTTGACCCTGTTTACTCATAAGCTTGGACTTACAACCCTGAGAGGTGTCGTTTGGAATGTTCGACGGAAGTCTGTTGTTTTTACTACCTTTAATTCTTTACTTCATGCGATAACAATGTTATCCCATTGGCGAACAGTAAAGACCTGATCAACCGGCACATTCGTGCTGTTTGATCAGGATCTACATAGTTCGTTTTTATATTAATCGGGTTATTACTTAACCTAGAGGGGATCCATTTAGATCCAAATTAGAAGGCATGGATATGCCAGCTGATCTAGATCTACGCTGGTCGCACACGCGATAAAACCGTCTATATGGAGTAAAGGGCTAATTCGTCCTCTGAAAATCACTTACGTTTGCACTTTTTTTTCACAATTGCCAGAATTATTAGACACGTGCTCATGACATTTTATACTGAGTGGAAATAGCTAATGAAGCGATTTATTAGGCAAAGATGAATTGTAAAGAAAATCGATAAAATTAAATAGACAAATTGAAGAAAAACTCTCTAAATACCAATGTTCTGAAAAGTCCTGAAGTGAAATATCGAATTTTTACGACATAATTTTAAAATTTGCTTTTTAAATGAAATGAGAGAGAGAGAGAGGGAGAGGGAGGGAAAGAGAGAACACTTTTAGAAGAATATGAAAACATGAAAAATATTATTATTTCTCAGAATTAGTGAGCATGTTGTTTATGAAAACTTAGAACTTCGAATAAGATACAATTGTATTACCATCGTTTTAGATGGATCAAAATTGTAATGTTTATTGGTGTAAATACTGAGTTGTGCTCAACCCGGGGCTAGGCGGCGTGGGCAGTAATAAGCATTTCCATTACTGCCCATGAACAGGCTAAATCAAACCGGACCTGCAATATTTTCATATTGGTCGTGGTCGAGGGTCTTCAAAGTTCCCTTTTCATCCATTTCCTTATCTTGATTTGAACAGACGTTTCAACAGATTTATTTCTAAATATTTAAAAAATGCATAAAATTTTCAAAAAGGGATGTCAGTAATAACTATATGGAATATAAGATTATAAATTTTACAGAGATTTATTTTTAAATAGATTCAAATTCACAGTATCACAAAGAAAAAAATATCCGTCATAATGCATTGGCAATTCTGAATTAAATTTTTCTTGCTGACCCATAGTTCGGTTTAAGATGCAAATGAAAGAGCGAGTATGAGGCGCCCTGGAGGCAACGGAAGCTTCATATTGGTGCTTTGTGGGATATCGTACCCACGTGACATCTGAAATCGGAAACCGGTGTTTACATAGAAAACAGCCGCTCAATGTCTTCGCAGTAACAATGAGTGAAAACACGCGTTTATGGAACTGTGAAAGGTTGAAGAGAACAGATAATTATCGCGATAAATTTAAATACATCTTGAAAATCTAATGACAGGCTTTATATTGCTGTTAGCCCCAGGTTCCAAACTTGTTCATAACCATTCTATTCGATCTCGAAATCTTTCGTACCACAGCAAACCTTGTCGAGCTTTCTTCTTTTCCCAGAACGGAAAGTAGTAATTGCAAGTTAAAATCTATTCATTATTGACAAAGAAAATTTAGCATTTTCTCGAAAGAAAACAAAAGAATCGGAGGTGATAATTTGTATTTGACAGTTACTCGAGAAGCTCGCACATGGGTTCATGTAGTTACTATTTGTATCTAATACATATGATGTTTTAAATATGTGTATCGCATTTCTTAAAATAAATTCTATAACCAACAGTACAAAAGACTCAAAAGAAAGAGTGGTTGTGGTTTAAACAACAGTTAACATAGTATTTTTCTAATATTAACTTTTACAATAACAAATTAGATTTGCACACCTTCATCTTTAATGGTGCATTTTAACTTAATGTCACCGACAACCGTTATTTTATTGGTCAAATCAAGGATTAGACGGCAAGGTAAAATGTTAATTATTTTCTCTTGTATAAACACAGCTCCCTAACCACCCAGAGTGGTATAAACACACCACCTTACAACCCAGAGTCGTATTTAGATGTAAGACCTGTAAATAGACTTCCCTATATAAACTATAGTAAACATGACATGTTTCAAAAGGCTGGCAATCATAGCTAGTACCATTTGAATAAGGGCTACTTACATGCTTATGAAGCTAAGTGTTTCTACTCTCCATTTCCAGCAAGAAAAGTAGGGGTCATTTATCAATTAACAGAGATTTGACACATTGAAACCGGTGGTCTGTTGTTTTTTTTTTCACTTCTGTACGTTTACATATGCCATCCTAAAACCAGGGCCTTTTTTCATATACTGCATTTCCAAACATAAATGTGCTATCAGTGTGTCAGAAAAAGCGTGTCATTTACTAAACTTGCTCCTCTCAGGCCATACTCGCCATTTAATGCCTCCAAAAGGCCAAAAATTGGGACTATTTAGTGTCAGCCATTGTCTGACTTGGAACATTCGGTGGACTATTTACAGGTAATTAGCCTTTACATGCAAACCGAAAGTGGTTTAATTGGCGCTCGAGAAACAGTATTATTTCCGGGAAAATCGTTAGCATTTGGATGCAATAATTGTTTCTGACGATAAAGAAATCAGTTTTTTATAGTATTAGTACAGAATTTCATCTTGCACAACCTACTGGCGAACTTGTAATCGCCGGATAGGAGTGCGGCGGGCATATTCTGTTTACTTTTGCATTTCGAACAGAACAGTGAACTTTCTAAAATAATTTCGATTGTTCTGGATAAATGTTTGTTAACTTCGAATAAACATATTCAACGAACCAACAAGCTGTTTTTGCTCGAATTCAAACAAAAGTATGCGTAATTTTTACCCTCCTGTTTCTATAAATTTTTACCCTCCTGTTTCTATAAATAGAATGAATTCTCGCTATAATGCGTTAGGCTTTGGAGCATCGCCGCATAAACAAATTATTGTTCGTTCATGCGGTGATTTTCAACGCATAAAAATACTTTTTTTTATGCGGCAAAAAGGCACACTTTTGACGCATAGAACAATTAAAACTGATACTTGTACAAAAGTGGTAGATGTATATAATATCATCACCATTGGACTTTTAGAGAGGTACATACTGACCTCCGAAATGTCCCGACTGTTTTTGTTTCTTTATGTGTCACGTGATAAATTTTACCGCCAAATCTTTCATAAAAGATTTTCCGCTTTCCTTTTCGGAATACTTGCATCAAAGATTTTCCGCTTTCCTTTTCGGAACAGATCAAATGCGTTCAACGTTGCGGTTTGAACCAAGAAGGTCATAATGTTGAGCCGATTGGTGGGTTGGAGTAATTTGACCAAGACAACTTGTACTTGTTTTGTGATACGAGAACATGTTGGGACAAGTGTGAGGTTGGTGCACCCTAGAACCTGGTTTAAACCCCTAGTGGCAGTTTGTTTTGCCACTGACCGTTCCGAGACGGTATCCTCAAAGGTTCTCTTTTTCGTTAATTGTTTGTGGCGTCCTATTTGAATTGACATACTTATAACAAACATGATCTCTCTCTTCTTCTCTTCTTTTTCGCTGCGTGGGGAGGCTGTGTTTTGTGAGTGTGGCGATTCCTGATATGCATATATTACTTTTTTCAAATTCAAGAACTCTGTTTTAAGCTTTATAATAAATGGTTAAATTAATCCTCTTTATGTGGCAAAACAGGCACTGTTGCGCCGCATATAAGAAATTTCTGCTTTATGCGTTGAGCGTCGCCGCATAAACGCGTTCGATCTGTATGCGTTGAAAATCACCGCATAAACGAACACAAATTTGTTTATGCGGGGATGCTCATATGCGGCGTTACAAGGCTTACGCAAATGTTATTATTTTAGCGTCTCGGAACAATCCAGTGAATATCATTTGCGGAACAGAATGAAGTCTTAATACATCACAGTTTTACTAAAAGTACAAAATGTTGTATGATAAATCAATGCCTGAAATATATAAAAGGGATCAGCTGTGAGGTTGTAAGAAATACTTTCTGGTTTAAAAAATAGGTTATACTTTTTTACCATTTTTCCGTTGTAGGTTTTCCTACCATATAATGCTATTGTTTTTTAATGACAATCTATATTTGTGCTTTAAAAATATATTTAAAAAAAACAACAAATGAGTTTGATGAAAACTACACAAATAACGGTATACACTGCCAGTTATAAACGATTTATCCGACAAAAATGTTTTAAGGTGGTTTTAACATAAAACCACTAATATCATGCACAATCCACTTTCTGCATGTAAACAAACCTGCACGTATTTAGAAGTATATATTCGCCATTAAAGTTGGCTGCTTTGGAAACATCGGTTTAAAATATTATTAAGACGTTCATTAGTTGGTGAGTCATGAATATCCTCATGTCTTAAAGATGAAATAAATGCAAATGGAGGCCTTTCATCATACTTGGTTGTTAACCTAAAATATAACTACAAAGACTGCTTTCATATCTGTAACCAGCAAACGGGGCTCCGGACACGCCCTGACAGAAGATGTAAAATTTGAAATGAAATTGCTTCTAAACAAGAAAGTTTGAAAACGACATAAAATTGGACTTCAAAGGTTTTACATAAAATGTCGATCGTCTGCAGATGGATTTTTACTACACATTTTTTAGTTTTCATATGTTGCTCTTAATTCATCTCTTAAACCATAGACTTTCTATTTATTTGTATTTATAATAAAAAGCAGCTTCAAACGATTGCTAGTCAATTCAATTCTGTTTTAACGTACATACAGCGGATGTAGACAGTGATAGCTCAGTCAGGGTAACTTATCGAACTGGTTTGGTAAATTGTGATTCTTCATCGCAACTGATAGTCTTGAGTTTATATTGAAATATAAACCAAGAAAACATATTTTGTGTGATTTGTAAAAACACAGTTATTTATATTTTTTGAACACTCGTATTGCTTGCCGGTATTTAAAAAAACACAACTAATGGTGCCTATGCTTAATTCAAAGCGACTTAACCATGGTCATAATATTTTTGCTATGTTTGAATACTTGTAAATGTTGTCAGTAATTGTAACACCATTATTTCGAAATACTCATGTTTTAAAGGTTATGTATTACAATGCTTATTTTAGTACTTTGTTGTTTTTTTATATTTGTGTTTTTTTTTCAGATTTTGAATGAAAAAATCATTAAAATCAGTTCCGCCATTTTCAAGCAATATAATTATTCTTTTACCGCAAATATATCTATTCTTAATAGCAAAAGAAACAAGTGCTCGGAAAACACGCAATATCCTCACTTCATAATTTTTAGAAGTAGGCGGTTTTATATAAATGTGTGGTATTTTATATTTTAATTAAGTGCAGTTGGAGCATACAAGTAGTCTATTGTGCATACTGTGAATGTACGCCTTGCACGATACACACTGGTAGTGTCGAATGCTAACTAGACAAGAAATCCAAAAAAACAACATGTTTCTAAAGTACGGAAAATTTCAAGTATTAGGCGCTTGCGGTTTCAGCATTCTACAGAATAGGTAAAAAGATGGGTCTCTCGGAAAGAGCATTGTTAACGTTCGGTGTTTTAATGGCAAACTCTTGTTTACAGTAAGAGCCACTTTTGTCAAGCTATCGACTTCCGGCTTCTTCTCACTGTGTAACATTTCTGTATAAAGGAACATTCTAAGAGCATTTTTGTGTCAATTTTCCCCGTCATTTCACCCTCGGCGGGACGGCTAAGTTGTACATGTTCAGTGTTTTACTCTCGCTCTGTACTTCCTTTTCAGCGTTCACGAGCGCGTGTCGTAATTCTCTTCGATTGTCGGGTACTCGCACAGCGTGCATTATTCCTGAACAGAATCATTTCTACCGTTCAAAATCTGCATCGGTTCGAACACAGCTTGCTTGATCAATAAATCTGGAGGTATTTCTTCGTCGACAGAAAATCGGATAATCATCAAATATGTACATGTATTAGATCATTTGACCAAGGCAATCATTCAAAAATGTAACTTACTAAAAAATGTTTAAAAGAATAGTTAAGTTTGAAAAATGTGAATATTATGAAGATCTTGATGGAGATGACGTAACTTACATTTGTGAATTTAAACAAGTAATTTTGAAGCTGCGTTCGAAATGTTATAAATTGGTTGAATTAAATATGAAATAATGTTTATTTCCTATTATATTAAACTGTTAAAGTTTTGCAGTATTTAAAACCGATTTTATTATTTCTTTAAAAGGTAAAAGAATATATTTCCGGCCATGGTGTCGTGTAAGCTTTCGCAAGCGGCCCCGGTAATATGACGCATAGACCGGAAATATATCTACATACCCAGTCAAAAATCAACTTCATAATTTATTACTTATTGTTGTTTTTTTCCTTCAGTTTGGAAGCGGGTTTTACAAATTAAATTAGTTCACTTATTTTATTATATTTTCTTTTCTTTCTATTGGGGGACTGTACCGTAAAAGCCGAAGCGATATACAAGAGATATCTTTCGCCGACCAGAGACAAGTTGACCGCTTCGGCCTGCAATATTCGTTCACTATTAAATAAGCTTGAAGACAGATTTTATTTCCCTAGGAGACGGATTTTACACCTGTGTCGGGTGAGATACAGAAACTGTTATTGTCTCCGTTAGAATCAAAGTCAGATCATCAAAACGTGAGCGTCATAAATTTCCGCATTGTTACCATGATAACTTTGCTTCATTAAAGGTTTTAGCCACACTTAAAAATTTCTCGCATCACTTTCCGTTACTGTAATAAAACTCGGAAGCTGAATGAGTTAATATGTTCCTGGCCTTACTACCAGTGAAGCAATAATTCTCCCTGGTGACGTTTGAACAAATCGAAAATCAAAGCCAAGTTACGATGTGTGA
The DNA here is from genome assembly GCA_038501625.1 of Corbicula japonica. Classification (NCBI taxonomy): domain Eukaryota; kingdom Metazoa; phylum Mollusca; class Bivalvia; order Venerida; family Cyrenidae; genus Corbicula; species Corbicula japonica. The sequence goes on from JAZAYU010000016.1 coordinate 4,654,520, forward strand.
AAATGCTAATTTCGAGATGTCCATAAGTCACCGCAGATTTAGGATTTTATTGAAATATTCTAACTGCCTTAAACATTTAATTGCATTCTGAATGATTTATCTGGAACATTAAGAAGTTACGAACGTCGCGGAATGCTTTAAAATTTAGTATGGAGCGCTAATAAGGCGAAATCATCAGCGGCTCTTTTACTGCCATGGAAGAACCAAGATTGTATGATTATAATTTGACCACGTCACGGGAAAAGGTACATTCGGACAAGTGACGTCAATCCTTGAAATGACGTCATAAAGATGAGCAGACGACATTTATTATTATACATTTCTCGGTTAAAATACCATTTTATTAACAAAATGTGTTACAAAATAACCTTTTATTAATGACAAAATAATATTCTGAATGGAAAAAGTTTAGTCACTCCGAATTTTTTTGCTACAATTTTGTTAAATACACATATAAAAGACAAAACAAGTAGGCCTACTTAGGGCAAAGTTTATTACATATCCAATTCAGTTCATTAATTTCGACAAAAAAATCTTTATGCCAAACAAGTGTTTAGCCATCTAATGTGACAAAGGGGTCAGAAACAAAAATCACACAACAGTCAATAACGAGTATGTCCACCTCTGGCTCTAAGAACAGCCAGACAGCGACGCCTCATGCTGTTTATCAGTCTTCTGATAAAATGCAAAGGTGCCAGTGCCCACTCCTCATGCAATGCACGCTCCAGGTCAGCAACGTCGTTGATGTCATTTCGATTACGCACTTTTCGACCAAGGTAGTCCCACATGTGTTGATTGGGGAGAGATCTGGCGATTTCGCCGGCCACTCGATGGTATTGATGTTGTTTGCTTCAAGAACATTCCTTGTGTGTCGAGCGGAGTGGCATCGGGCATTATCATGCTGCAGAACATCAGCATTGTCGTTGACTATGTATGGAACGATGATGGGAACGATGATTTCTTCACAATAACGAACGGCATTCAATGTCCCACGCACAGTTTTAAGTTCTGTCTTCCCAGTATTGGAAATTCCACCCCAAATCATGACACTTCCGCCACCGTAACGATCATATTCGATGACGTTGGAGGGATCCATTCTCTGCCATACTCGAACCCTGCCATCAGCCCCTCGATAGTTAAACTTTGATTCATCAGTGAAAACCACCCTATTCCATCGTTGCCATGTCCAACGACTATGCTGACGTGCCCAAATCTCACGTGCGGCGCGGTGACGTACTGTCAATAGAACACCTTTATAGGGACGTCGAGCAGTCAACCTAGCAGCTCTCATGCGGTTTCGCGCCGTGCAATGTGATACCCGTGTCCCTGTGGCTTGTCTTAGTCGCTGAGCAAGGTTTTTAGCGGTCATGATCTATTACGTCTGGATGACGTCACTATAGACAGATCCTCTCGTGGTGTCGTTTTAATGGTCGTCCAGAACGGGGCCTATCTTTTACACTATCAGTTTGTAGAAAACGTTCTCGGAGACGATTAATTGTCTGTTTATGGTAACCAAAATGACGTGCGACGTCAATAACACGTGCACCCGCAGTAAGCATTCCCAGAGCAACATTTCTATCATTTACGGATAGACTAGGACGTTTACCCATACTAGGTAAAACAAATTTTACTCCGGTTATTTTCAACGTACACAATTCTCTTGCAATATCTGAATTCAACTGCACAATTACCATGTTGGCTTACATTGGCACGTGCACTTCGTGCATTTTCAGATTTTACAAAAACGGTGGAAGTGCGTGTTTTCTTTTCGACAGGATCAATAGGTATGTGTTTAGTAAGAGAAAAACAATTTGTGTTATCAGTTTAAACACGATATTTGCAGTATTGAAGATTTCGGACGCAATCAAAAATAGTGACTAAACTTTTTCCATTCAGTATATATAATTGTAAGTTCTTTGTAAATATAATAACAACTAAAACATCACAAAATATGAACGAAGGTACCTTTTCCGGTGGCGTGCCCCAATTATTCTAAGGAAACAAATTGAAGACGCCGTGCTGAAAGATGAAACTAAAAAACAAACACGTATCTGGCATTTCTTTACAATTAATGTGCATTGCAATGCAAGTGTAAAGATATATAATAATTACACACAATACATACCATAAACTTTACTGGCATAAAACAAAATAAAAAAAATTAGGCACAAAGTAGATAAAAAAAAGTAGAAACTTGAGAATACACAGACGTGACTATCGCAATATAAATTTATGCAAAAAATATTGCAATAATTTTAACACAGCTGTTTATAGTATAACATCAGCATTTGCATAAACACCGAAGGTGTTTATGTACAAATTAGATGTAAGGCAACTGACATTTCATACATCGATGAAACGCACGAAAATAACATTCAATCCTTATAATTACAACCTACTATCACATTTTATTTATAACCTTTGACAAACTTTTTATTTACGATAGATGTGGTTTACTTTTCGCGGAGTAATACCATCGGCTTGGATGATTCAAATTTCTACGTTACAAAATGGCCGATTTCAAACCGCGATATTTTTACAAATGTTGATTTGTTGACTCCAGTGACACTTTTCCTTTAAAAATAATTATTGAGTCCAATGACTTTTTCAAATAAAAATAATATAAAATCTTCAAAATGGAAAGAAAATTCATAGAAACTCATTGCGAATAAAAACTCATTGCGAATACAAAATGTACATACCGTTAATCGGTCCCGATCAATATATCCACATGCATTATTCCTTCTCATTTACTATAATTTAAACCCTATCCCGACACTTTTGGTGAAAACGAAGCTCCCTGCTGCGGTATAAGAATGAAACACTTTCAAATTCTAGTCGTTACATACGTATACCACGGTAAACACTTCTAGCATCTTCGGGTCTTGTCCAAATGTTGTTATTGTTTTTATTTAATCCTCCAATTCTATTTCAAACATAAATCCTTTATCTGACAGAATCAATCATGGCGCTTAGAAATGTAAACATTTGTTCGATTACGTCACAACTTACTATATGACGTAGTGAGTTATGCTCTATCGTGACGTAACTGCTTACTTAAAATTTCCCTCTTCATTATTGATTTAGTGCTCGTTTAATTGGGAGTGAAATAAGGTATGTAGTTGTAGACTTTGAATGATGGCTGGGCGGGGCAAATAAACAAGTCAATGATAAATATTTATCAAAAGTAGTCCGATACGACTTCATTGAGAAATGAAACGCAGTCACGTGACACTTGTTAGCCAATCAGATTTGTAATATTTTGTAAAACGTTACAAGGTTGTAATTATTGTAACTTAACAATTAGGGGAACAGAACGAGTCATATCTTTTACTAGAATCGGGTTTAAACACAATGATCGACGGGATTTATAGGTTCACCAAGAGTGGCTAGATGAGGTGTTTGATCATTATGTAAAGCGTAAAAATATAATTATAACACTTCAAATAAATACTGGCTATTGTTTTGAATGCAAAAACCGTAATTAAAATCTTATCATTTTTGTCTTAATATTTTATGCTAATACGCCGCAGCGCCGAGCTTTAGTGCTGTTATGAGCAAAACGCCTTCAATTTTACATATCATGAATTGAAGTAGTCAGTCTGACTTGGATAGCAGTAGTTTTCGTCTAAGATGACAAAAATCAAATCTGATTCATGTTATTTGTTGTTGAGACTTAAGCAAATATAATTATCGTCTACTTTTGACTGTCAAAGTTTCACATTTAACTAATTGTTTGATAGGAATGCGTCAAAAACGAAGGGCACATTTGAAGAACTACAAATGATAGATCACATTACTGCTGTACAATTGTCTCCTATAAACACAGTTTAAAGAGTCATTTAAAACCTCTACAAGACCATTTAATACTCTTCTTTCAACAGTTTAATGGGAATAGAATGAAATTGGACAAATGCGATTGAAATGTTTAACCAGCAAATGGCTCAGGTTGCAGAGCGCCGGTATTTGAGCCGTGCTATGATGAGGGACCTATTCCATTCGCCTCTAACAACCACTTAGCGCCTTTAATGCTTGTAATTAGAAGAAGAGATCCGCCGTTGCGCCAACGGCCCGAAATTGATACGGTTTGTTTATACACCGGCTGTCATAAACGATTTGCGCTTCAATATTTCTTTCCTTAGAAAAACGAAGTTTCATGGCGCGTAGATTGTAGACTAAACCCTCTCGTTTTGAAGAGGCTTGTCAACTGAATTTAGTGTTAAAATAATCGTAATTCTCTCCTTCTGTAACATCAAATACACCATGACAGCCTACGCAGAATGCAAACAGGCCTTCTGTTGATAAACTGTTATAAACACGTCTCAGGTATGCATGTTGAATGAAATGGCTAAAAATGTGTTCTGGTTTTCCGTGCTGTTTGAGTTTACTGAATGTTTTTGCAGAGCCTAGGCCCAGTAACATCATTGTTGCTAGACAGGAAACAAGCCTCAGGTGAAACGGTGTGAAATGAGCAATAATTAAAAAATTATCATTTTCCAAGCTTTACGATTTTAGCATCATTTTCTACTTTCATCAATAACGTTAATGGTTGTCGTTTATTTTGTTTTATTTCATCTCGATTTTAACTCTTACTTTTTTACACGTAATTATAAAAATGCAAGAACGTTTGAAAATCAAAATACTTTCACTTTTTGAAAACTAAAATTTTATTTATGCAAAAGGACAACGCCTGTCCGAAAAATAATCGTTGTTTTGGTACAAAATACAGTGCCTTTATGTCTGTTGAAAGTCGAATGATTGGAACTTATTCATTTAAGAGTGTATGATAGTCGAATTTCAATCAAAACATGTAAAATGTGATACTTTATAGAAGATAAGGTATCTTCAAACCCCAGATAATATCTTAAATATGTGAAGAGAGTGTGTCTAAAACGTCAAAGGTTCAAAAAGATATAATACATCACAATAAAAAAATAATGACCCCCGTATTTGATGACATGTTATTATATATTTTGTTAGGAACAAAGATGCATTCTCTAATAGGTTTCAGATCAGCTGGATTGAATGACCGGTGTCATGAGAGACGGCTTTTAGCGCTACTTCCGTGCTAAACATTTCACTTAATTGGTTTAAATAGGGGGTAACCGGCCTCGAGCCTTAAAATCAGGCATCAATTAGAAATGCAGTGGTCTGACTTTTTGCACGGTTTTATGGCCTGTGAAATTAAAGGTTAAACGAATGAAGAATGTGTAAGTTTATTTTTTTGAAGGACAATTCAGCAAACCGGAAAATGTTATGAAAATTATCTTCTTCAAAATAACATTGTTTACGTGACATCACGATCACCATCATTAGCTTTCTTATAAATATAAACATGTATTTAAGAATATATCGTTTGTGCAATGCATTTCTGAAATGATCAAATTCCGTTTGAAGTTGAGCTTTCCTTTTATTGCAAAAGATAAAATGTTACTTTTACAACAATAGACCCCATTCTTCCTACATATTCGTAGGCTTATACGGTGTTACTAACGCATAAATAACCCATTCTGGCAGGGCACCTGTGCTATTTACTTTTTCAACATGAAATTAGTATGGTTCATTGATGGTTCCCGGGTTTTAATGCTCTTTTTCTTTGAAGTGGAAAACCCGACCGTTTTACGTCTCCAGATCTTATAGACGCTTTCATACCTCCTGTCAGATTATGTCTCCCATGACTGGAACAGTATTTCGGAAGCCCTTTTCGCCCTTTGGACCGAGTTTCACCCAAACACGACAAGACCCGTAAACAAAAGTCTTCAGCCTGGAACCAGCGGACCGGAACTGAACGTATACACGGAACCTGATTCAGCGGAAACGGTATTTGTTCATCTCCAAACAGAAGATGTCTGAACATTTTACGTGGATTTTCATAAGAAAGAACGAAAATAATAATTGATTGAACGAATATTTCGTGCCTTGAAAGCATAAAATTTGATTTAACCAGTCAATGAATCCGAAAGAAAACCGAAAATCAAAATGAGATTATATTGTGTGACTTGGTTTTACGAGCGATTGCTCTGGTACACTGACATTTGATTAGGGCTTATTCTAACGTGCTCTTCTTGCGGCGCTGACAACTCAAATAGGGAACACAGTATCATAGAGGAAATATTTTTTGATTATAAAATATTTTTATATTAAACATAGTGTGTTTTCAATTTATGATTAAATTATACCAATTTTTGAGCACGACAATTACTTCTCTACTGACTCCAATATACTTAAAATTTATTATCTAGCTTTATTTAACAAATTTGGTCATTTTTTATCTCCTGTTACGAGTATACTGGTAAAAAATTATTACCATTATTTAATAACTAAAAAAATTTATATGTATAATTTACGCACTAAAATATCAGACAAAATCTGGATAATTGGCGTCGTAATATTTCTAAATAATAATTTTAAAAAGGAACATTGAAAACCACCAGAACACGACGAAAATATCAAAAATTGTTCTAGTTAATTAATAGATAAGGGATAAAACTGATGTTTTACGATAAATGATTTTACAAGGAGAATAAGAAAATTAGAACAGTATTCCATCGCAATTATGTAACCTCTGGAATGAAAACAAAATGTTAAAAACTTTATTGAACATTTAATTCTTTATTGGATTGGTATACGCTTTTAATTTCTCGGAGAGATCTCATGACGTCTGCACGTCCTATTGATGCATTTAACGCCGATACCCAATTGAAGACAAAATTAAAGATTTTAATTTCACGAATTTTCTCAATGGTCAATTTGGCTTTTACCATGAGTACTTAAAATTTCCATTATAATCAAATACGGACTACACTGTAATAGAGATAGATGATACATGAACTTTGAAAGCCACCGAACACTACAAATATCAAAATATTGCAGGTTCTGTTTAATTGACTTGTTGTTTTAACGCCTAAAATGACCATTAAATATACATGACCTGTTTAAAATTTAACTATGTTTTATTAATATATTCAATGCCCAAGATCATTAAACTAAGATTGGAGACCAGTCTCAAATCTGAAGCATCTGATTGCTTCAGATCAGCTGCTAGAGATTTCGCCATTTCAGCCATCAGATGCTTGAAATTTGAGACTGGTCTCCTGATTTAGTTTTATGATGTTGGGCATGATGGTTTGATCTATGTGTCAGAGTTCCTGTCCAAGTATGATCATTGGTCCACTATCATGTCAACAGTGTTTACATGTTATCATGATGTGACAATAATGTCATAAATATGTGTATAGCACCCTGATACAACAATTAGGAAAACCGTAATGGTGTGCTAATCGAAGTTTATCAACGGACCATGATAAAAGTTCCGTTACCTATATGACCGTGGGATTGTTGGCACACGATAGGTAAATAAACTGACATGTGTATTGTTCTCGCCTCGCAAGACACTCTCTCCAACTGACTCTCTTTAAGTAATGGTTTATGACACATTTTCTTATTCCTTACAATATGAATACGAATATTTATTTCAGCGTTAAATTTTGTACAATGTGAATTCGTTATAGGGCTGCAAACGTTATTTTTTTACAACATGAATTCGTTATACGTCTGCAAACGTATATAACGACAAATTGCTTAAAAGAATTGATATGTTTGAAGTGTCTATTGATTTGCCAAAATAAAACGGATGATGCTTTCCTTTGAAATTTTCTTTATCTCTCCATCTAACTTCTGAGAAAATTTTGCCGTTTTGTTGGAACCGCATCACATGTCCGGCACGTGACTCCTAGCAACCTAATGTGCGACGCGTGTCACAATTGCGGACCCTTTAGCGACTGCAAACATCCCCTATTGTGTGTTGGCTGGTACTTGAGTATTATTGCAGCTATCAGACGTCTTTTCGATGAAATGAACACTGCGTATGAAATTTTAAACACCCCTATGGCAACTTGTCACAATCCTGAAAACTATGATCTAGGCAATAAAATCTCATTTTTCAAGCAAATCCCGTTATCAAAGCGTTGATCGTTTTGTACATATAAAGGCTATATAAACTCATTTTTCTTTTCTCTGCAGACGTTTCGATTTGAACTTTGAGTTGTAAACATTTCACAAGGGATGTTCAAATGTTTATTCTGTTATTGTTTACATGCCACCCTATAGAAGCGAGCGCGGAACCCTCGTTGGTTGCTAGTGACGGGAGCTATCGTGACATAGTCAGTTTCACAGATTGCTGATAACACCACTTATATGAGATTGTCGATCACTTCCTACCGTATCTATATTAGACAATTTTGTGGTTCTGTTCTTTAGAAATACCGAAATTGAAAGTCATTGTAATATTGAGTAAATAAAAATTTAACGTGTCCGAATAATGTGAATATATTGCAGATGTCGTGAAATGACGGCGACTTGCAGAAACGCGTTTTTACACTAAAGAATTGTTTCATAAAATACTATACAGACAAATCGTCTGGGCGACATTTTTTGTTTCTGTTACACTCTGGAAAATACGAACGTTTTGTTAGATCGTACTGTTACCCGTTGTAGCGTAGGTGTTGTTAATATCGTGAATATAGTAAAATATATCGTATATGCTATTTTTTATTCCCGTTTTAGGCAACTTGAACTTCTAATGTTGTCATATGATACGTTTAAATTCTGTAAATGTTCTTATATAATTTAATGTTTTAGTATAAACACGTATTTTATGACTGAAGAACAGCCAGATAGCCATGAAGTAAGAAGTTACAAGTAATTCAGTAAATGATTAGTTTCGTCCAGATAACGGTCTGTTCCGGTCAACGTTGGTTTAATTTGGCCATACTTGTCGGTATATATAGTCCAATACCAGCACAACCAGCTTGTTCAGAGGTTACAATATACGCGTGTATGGACGTTACAAATATTTACGTTTATTTTTAATTGTAATTGAACACTAATAATCTCGTCTTTGAGTGACTTGACCATTAGTGAAATAATCTCATCTTTGAGTGTTCTGAACACACATGAAATACAGACAAGTAAAGCATCTAGAACACACTAATTACCTTCGGCTGCTGTTGCATTAAATGTTTAACATAAACGTGTTTAGGTTCCTCCTAACGAGTTAATCTGTGTGTTTTTCTTGTTTGAATGCTGTCTTTGTATAACTGGGATCAAGATCATAAATCTGGTTGAAGACCAGTCTTAAATCACAAGCATCTGAAAAGGCGAACAGTCAACGACAACAAAGTATGCGACTTTCTAGATAAAATAACTTAAAGACAAAATCGTATGGCTAAGAAATGCAAGAATTGAACATACCTGCCGGAAAAGGGATGCCGAAGTGACCATGGTAACAGTTACCATGACCACCGTTGCCGTTAATGTATTCCGGTTCCATGCACACGCTTCCCGGCCACTGTGGCCCGGCTTCCTGATTCGCCGGTAGATACAGCTTGAATGTTGAGTTTTACCAGTGGAATTCCTAGTCCTTCCTGTTCAAAAGTTCTTTATTCCCCAAGTTTATAATCGTTATGACTTATTCTATTGTGGAATTTAGTTTCACAGTTTAGTAGTACAGTTTCTAGTCTGATGTTGACGCACTTTGGTTGGTATAAAACAAATATGTCCGTGTAGCTTCTAGTTGTTGTTTGATAATTCTGCAAAAAGAAGTAATATTTTACCGATTTTATACTGTTTCTTGCAAGTATTAATCGGTTCTGCAACGAGATAGATTAGTTACACAAAAGGGTTAGGGCGAGATTATCAATCTTGCTGCCCAAGAAGATGGACACTGCAGGGTCGGTTCCAAGATTTCCGGAGATGGGGAGTTCGTTTCGGGCAGTCTTAGGGTAATAACACGATACTATACTTTTTGTTTCGAGAAAGTAAGATAGCAAGATTGAATCTGTGATGAAAACAAAATTGTTTTATTATATAATCTACAATTTTAAATGTATTTTACGTTGATAGTCCTTAAATTATTTGAAGGCATGATGTATTTACAGCTACATTTTATGTACAATATTGATGTTTCAAAAATGAGGCACGCCACGGGAAAAGGTACCTTCGGTCATTTTTTATGTCATTTTTGTTGTTACTTTATTTAGAAAGAACTTTCAAATTTCTATTATTTTCTCATAACAAAACAGTGATTTTGTTACACATTTTGATAATAAAATGGTATTTTTTCCGCGAATTGCATAATAATTAATGTCGTCTGCTCAACTTTATGACGTCGTTTCAAGGATTGACGTCAACTGTCCGAAGGTACCTTTTCCCGTGGCGTGCCTCAAATAGTTTCCAAAAAAAACTGATCTGGACAAAGCCAATATCTTGAACAAGTAGGTCTCAACAAACAAACTACATGTATTTTCTCAAACTGTCAACGAACTAGTGCTGTTCGCCAGTAGCCCTATTTATTTATTTACTTACAATATGTGAATTCGTTGCTGATATTTTATTACTTTTCGTGAATCAATTTAGAATTTTACACTAAAATATTGATTAAGGATTCAACAAACGGTATTGTAGTTGCAATGGCTCATGAAAGATGAGAGGCGATTTTATCATGTGTAAATAGTAAAAACAACGGGTAAATATTGACCGAAAAATGAGATATTGTCTCTTATAAAAGTAGAATATAAATCACTATTCCTTTTGGAGAGGCGACGATGGTGGGGGTATTATAAAGCTGTCCTGTATCAAAAAGATATCATATAATTTAATACTACGAACAATTGAAGGTTACAATTAACGTATTTATTTTATTATGGCTAGTTTAAACAATCTCGTAAATTTTGAAAAAGTTTCCGTTTATAGAAAACCACTTAACGTCTTTATAAAAAAGGGAATTATTGCGCTTTGAAGATAACAGTTGAAGTTGCAAAAAGACAAATAGTGATCACAGATTAGCTTATTTTAGATCTTCAGGATTGGCCACGAAAGCGATCGTTGATTAGAAGATGCAATAAAACATGGTTCAATGTTGAGAGTTTGAGTTCTCGTATTTGCCTTATCACGAACCCTCGCGAAGTAAAGTTTCTGCAGTTGTTTTGGAACCATAGCTACCACTCGACCGTATTATTAGAATATGACAGGACTTTCAGAATTGCATAAAATGTAAACGCATATTTGTAATTTGGTAAAATCATATTTTATCTCCCAGATGTCCTATGAGTTTTGGACCTTGTCAGTTTTAGGGTGTCTTATGACGTTTGGAAATTGTTATATTTTAGTTTGTCTTATGACCCATGGACCTGAACTATGTTTTAGGATGTCTTATGACGTTTAGAGTTTGTTATGTTTTATATCTTGTGACGTCTGGACCGTTTATTATTTAAGGATGACTTATGACGTTTGGATCTTGTTATGTTTTTGGATGTCTGATGGGGTTTGGACATTAAATATATCTGAACAGGTGGTACTTTAAAGAAACTTTTCGGATATATACATAATTCCAAACTGGTTGTGAGATTCTCAGTTTAATGTTTCAATTCACACTACAATCGGAAAAGGGGCTTTAACCGCGACTTGATAACACTAAGATTATCGCAAGAAACGGAAGGACACCGAAGCTTTATATTATTGAATCTAATCTCAGAAAGCGGGAATATTCTTAAAGGAAAAAGCAACGTTTCTATAAAGTGCACTTTGTTATAAGAAACTCGCAAAAATCATGATCATATTTGAATGATTTTTTAAAAATCGGTGAAGAAAATTTTATCTCTGAAAAGAAAGACTAATCATACGTGTATTACTTATTTAGTAATTATGCAAAAAGCCACCATTTTGATTAAAATTAAATGATTATAATAGCGTTATTAAGAAATACAACAGAACAAGCGTGAGGTAATAAAGAATAGAAAAACTATTCCATTTTATATGTATTTTACATCAGTGGTATAATACCTTATTATCCAAACAATTGGCTGCGAAGTGTTTATGACGTAAAAACACGTTAAAATACGGCCTCCGTAGAGCATTTATTCATACACTTCAATATTTATAACTTTGTTAGCGATTGTCTGATTTTATAAACTCTTTCAGTTTAGTAATCTCCATGTTAAGCCTTTTAGATAAGGTGGATTTATTTCTAGCATTCCGTTGTTCTATGAGTTATGAGTGTAATAAATGTGTAGGGCTTAGAATTGTAGCTTTATTATTATTTACTGTTTTTATTCAAGTTTGTTCATATGCACACATACAGAAAAGAGTGGAAGAATAATATTAGAATTATACGAGACAAGCAAAAACCTTTCAGCAAAATTTTATGAAACTATTAGATCTTGTGTATGTTTTTAGGAAGAATAACTACTTACATGGAAGATTTGAATTATAATATTGAAAGTGTATTTCATTAAATAAGATATTTATTTTTTTATTTTGCAAGATGTCTGCGATGCCTGCTCGTTTTGGTGATTGTACAACCAGTGCATATATCCTTCGGATAATTGTATATTTGTGCAATTAAAGTAATTTTTAAGATTAATTTTATAGAGCTGTGAATTAGGCATTCTTTTAGACACATTTCGCGAGATGTGTTTATTGCCAATTTCAGATGTAGCATCACCGTACAACTTGGTATGTATCAACAGTGTGTGAATTCGTGGGTATTCATGATGTACCAGTTGTCGTGGATTTCCTGTGAAGATCGATCCAGAATTTAAAGCAACTATCAAATAAACAAGATTTCAGAAATAAAAAAACACTGTTATAACACTGTTCGAAATGAAATTGCAAACTGAAAATTTTAAAATGATAAATACGCACAATCAAAATGCAGTGTAAAATGCAGCCCGTAACTGTGTGGTTGAAAATTACAGAATTAGTACTTAGTTTCGAATATAATTTCGATGTTGCAAGTCCATTTTTATATACAAAATCTGTCACTTTTGCAAAAAAGGTAAATTGAATAGAATAGACATCAAAAACGTCTGCAAAAATATATGTTAAATATAAATAAAATATAAATAATAAATAAATGAATAAAATAAATACAAAAAATAAAATAAATAAATAAATAAATAAATACATTGTACATTGTTTTAAGTCTGAATATGTTCAGCTTTTTATTTGTTTGGTTTTTGCTGTGAAACACACATACACTTACAAATTATCTTAAAAGCACGAATTACTGATAATTGTCAGTAATTCATCTCCTTATTTTAATTATGCTGACTTAATTATGCACTGACAGTTTAGCCATAATAAAATTTTCCCTTTAATCCGATTTTTTAGAATAAATTCAAGGTACTTGCAAACTGTGCATCGCTTTACTTTGGGACATGGTGCTTTACCAATATTTCTCCTTTTTTTGCTGTAAAAATTATACATTCACTCAAACAATCTTGGAGTGATTTAAAATACAGAAAAAATGTTTTAGTTTTGGCTGAATAAAACTGACAAGAAAATCTGAGAATGATAGATTCTTATTCCTAGGTAATATTGAAAATTGCGGCTCAACGAACATAACTTACCTGCTGCTTGGAAAGATTGTGTAATAATCCTGTTGCTGCTGCTGCTAGTACTGTTGAACTATACTGGCATAATGTTCAGTTTGAGTGGTATTATTACCAGCTTCGTAAGATGGAAATGTTGCTAAGAATTGTGACACTAATGGTCCGTGAAATCCAAAATAAAATGGCGTGGATGTTATATTGCAAGCATTCCGAATCATTAAATCACAAGAATACGTACCAAATAGTTAGCTAAAATCATCACATTCCATGCATAACCGTAAAATTGGGAAAAAAGTAGTTTCCATAGATATATTTGAAAATTTCTGTCTCAATTTTATCGTCTGCGACAGGGTAGAAATGTCGCGCGCTGAGAGGCTCGCTCTAATCTAACGCTTGTCAATCAATTGATAAGAAGTGAGCAGACGACATCGGTATCGGCTCTGTTATTGGATAGAGAGCATCGTAGATCGTCCTCAAATTGATAAATCATGGATAAATTATTGTAATTGCCTGTTAAATAGACATTAGTCCCCTTAAATGGCAATTTACGCTCTAGTTTCTTTCCTTGTTGCTTCTTGTTAAATGAAAACATGCAACGAGCGTTTTATACCCCTATGGCTTAGTGTAAACAAACATAAAGAAATAGTTTAAAACGCTATACACTGAAGTACCAAACGTATAAGGGCTACACTTAACCAAAGTTCTTACTTCACCGATCATGTAATGTTAATTTTCTGCATAGAATTAAAAAAGAACGCTCTTCAAAATGAAAACATAATTATAAAGATGATTTTCAATTCTTTTTTTGTAAGAAATTCCCAAGTGCATTCGTAAACAAATGACATTGAATTAAGGTAGTAGTTACTTCGTAATCCAAATGTAACAAAATTAAAAGTATCATTTTGAGAAGCGAATAAACCGAAACCAGAATAAAACGCTGCCACATCTTTTATCCAACAGCTAAGAAGCAATCGCATCACTGAATAATTAGAAAGAATCGTTCGAAAGTACGTTTTTTAAAAAGACATCGATTTTGATCAACGGAGGACATATCCGCTATTGTGACATTTTTACCCCTACCTTGATTTTATTTTATTTTCAAAAGGCACTTTGGGCATTTATTGGTCATCTCAAAAATAAAGTGAAATGGTGTATCTTATTATATGTCAAGTTTGAAATGTATATTCTGATTCTAAGCTGAAAATCGAAATTATATGATCGGTGTAGTTATGACATCGATTAAATGGTACAACTGGTAGATTCAATATAGATTTTAAAACAATAAATACACTTAAGGTAGGAACAGTTATATGTTTATATATGTGATTCCTCTATGGTAAATGTTCGCTTAGTGCATCTGACAGAACAAGCGCTAAGAGCACCCTAGCCTGAAGAGCAAGCGTGAGCTAAGTGCACCCTAGCCTGTCAGAGAAAGCGTGAGCTAAGTGCACCCTAGCCTGACAGAGAAAGCGTGAGCTAAGTGCATCCTAGCCTGACAGAGCAAGCGTGAGCTAAGTGCACCCTAGCCTGACAGACCAAATGTGAGCTAAGTGCACCATAGCCTCAGAGAGCAAGCGTGAGCTAAGTGCACCCTAGCCTGACGGAGCAAGCGTGAACTAAATGCACTCTAGCCTGACAGTGCAAGCGTGAGCTAAGTGCACCCTAGCCTGACAGAACAAATGTGAGCTAAGTGCACCATAGCCTGACAGAGCAAGCGTGAGTTAAGAGCACCCATGCCTAAAGTGCAAGCGTGAGCTAAGTGCACCCTAGCCTGACAGAGCAAGCGTGAGCTAAGTGCATGCTAGCCTTACAGAGCGTGAGCTAAGTGCACACTAGCCTAACAGAGCGTGAGCAAAGTGCACACTTACCTGACAGACCGTGAGCTAAGTGCACACTAGCCTGACAGAGTGTGAGCTAAGTGCACCCTAGCCTGACAGAGCAAGTGTGAGCTAAGTGCACCCTAGCCTGGCAGAGCAATTGTAAGCTAAGTGCACCATAGTCTGCCAGTGCAAGTGTTAGCTCAGTGCACCCTAGCCTGACAGAGCAAGTGTGAGCTCAGTGCACCCTAGCCTAACAGAGTGTGTGCTTAGTGTACCCTAGCCTGACCGAGCGTTAGCTTACTGCATCCTTACCTTGGAAAGCATGAGAAGAGCGCATCATGTAAAACAAGGTGGGGCAAGTGTGAGTTTAATATGACATAGATTCTGGCAGCACTAATGTAAGGTTAGTGTGCAATAGAATCAGGCTAGCAAGTGTGAGGTTAGTGCAATCTAGAACCTGGCACTGGAAGTGTGCGTTTAATACGCCGTACAAACAAACTGTCGGGAAAAGTGTAGTGCACCACTGAACATTGCGGGGCAAGTGTGCGGCAAGTGCAACCCTAGAAAATGGATGTGAAAGTGTAAGGTTTGTGCACCACAGAACCTGGTTTTAATTGTAAAAATTGTTTTCGCTTACCGTTCCAGTGCGGTAACCCCGCTGGATTTCTTTATGAAGTATATTTCAACATTTTAATTTACTCTCGGGAAGCTGTTTTTAAATCCTTTTTTTCCCTTTCTGGCAATACATGTTTAAAGAAAAAACAAAGACGTTGTCGATTCTAATTATTGTTATTGCTTCAAATGTTTATAATAAGTAAACGAGGAATGATCAAACTTAGCTTATACTTTTTTAAGTCAAAATATCACAAATAAAATTATACAAGCTTAAATCTGAATATGTCCAGCATATGCTTACAAAATATCAGCAAAACACAACATCACGTAAAAAACTATGAACGATTAAAATCATACACTAAGCGCCATCCAGCGCCCGTCAAATCAGATCTCTTAACGTTTGTGAAGAGGCGTATGTTCAACATTTTTCAAAATAGACCCCATCTCAGGAATGCGATGCCGGTGAACAATACTCACTGACTCACGTGCAGCCGTACTCGAATCTCCGTTCAGACTAGTATCAGGTTGGTGTTTTTGCTGTGATCTTTCATACCCTGAAACTTTCCAAACGCTGCTAAAACACTTCCATTATGCTAAAATTAGCGCTTAAGCAAAGAAGACGTTGTATCCGTATTGACCGAAGTACCAATATGTCGCAGTCTGAAAAATGAATAAAGCTGAGACAGTCATAATCTCGATGTACTGTTTCTATGACGGACTGCAGTTAAAAGTTCCTTTATTGACTGCAGTAAACAGTTTCATTGACTAGCGGAACAAAACAGTTTCCTTTATTGACTGCAGTTAACAGTTTCATTGACGACATTTACTAAACATTTTACTTTACTGACTGCAATAAACTGTTTCCTTTACTGACTGCAATGAAAATTTTCATTGACTAACTGCAATAAGCAGTTTCCTTTACTGACTGCAATGAACATTTTCATTGACTGACTACAGTTAACAGTTTCCTTGACTAACTGCACTAAGCATTTTCCTTTACTGAGTGCAATTAGCAGTGTCCTTAACTTACTGCAATGAAAATTTTCTGTAAACTGACTACAGTGAACAGTTTCCTTGACTTACTGCACTAAGCATTTTCCTTTACTGAGTGCAATAAACTGTTTCCTACACTGACTGCAATGAAAATTTTCATTGACTGACTACAGATAAGAGTTTTCCTTTGCTGACTGCAATGAAAATTTTCATTGTCTGACTACATTTAACAGTTTCCTTGACTAACTGAACTAAGCATTTTCCTTTACTAACTGCAATTAGCAGTTTTCTTTACTGACTGCAATGAAAATTTTCATTGACTGACTACAGTTAACAGTTTCCTTGACTAACTGCTCTAAGCATTTTCCTTTACTGACTGCAATTAGCAGTTTCCTTTACTGACTGCAATGAAAATTTTAATTGACTGACTACAGTAAACAGTTTCCTTTACTGACTGCAATGAAAATTTTCATTGACTGACTACAGTTAACAGTTTCCTTGACTTACTGCACTAAGCATTTTCCTTGACTAACTGCACTAAGCATTTTCTTTTACTGACTGCAATAAACAGTTTCCTTCACTGACTGCAATGAAAATTTTCATTGACTGACTACAGTTAACAGTTTCCTTGACTAACTGCACTAAGCACTTTCCTTTACTGTCTGCAATAAACAGTTTCCTTTACTGACATCATCATCATCATCACCACCACCACAACCACCATCATCATCATCATCACCACCACCACCACCACCACCACCACCACCACCACCATCATCATCATCATCATCATCATCATCATCACCACCACCACCATCATCATCATCATTATCATCATCATCAAACGATTGCTATGACGATAACGATGTATTCGCCCTCCTTTGATCTTTTTCGATCTTGTTTTATTCTGTGTTTCATTTGCCATCATGCCTTCACCGTCGTTCAATTCTATTATTCATTTTGTTCCAGCGACTCGTCATTTTCTTCAAATAGTATTCAAGCGGCTAAAATATCCCTATCATAAATAGTTTTGATTATAAAAGAATATTGGTGTGTTTTATAAGTTGTGGCAATATATAATTATACTGGATATTTTTTAAAGTCGGCTCAAAACAAAAGTTTCAAAATGCTGACTTTTAGAATATTACCCGGCAAATTAAGGTTCAATTAATTTGAATATGTTATAGAATATTTCTGGTTAAAACTGCTGTTTTAAAAATGTTTTAGTTTAAGTATATTCTGGTTCTAAAATTTAAAAATATAGATTTACACATATATAACATATTCACAGAATTACAGCAAGAGTTCATTCCATGTTTATAATTGTTCAATTAAGTTAACTAATATAACAAAAACGCAAATTTTGCAGAAACGTTGATTTTTAAAATTAATTTTTATGTAAGCGTAGACATATAATATTTCTGGTTAGAGTAACGGCCTGTCAAGGATATTTCATCAACGTAATTGTAAAATGAACCCATCTATAACCGGCGTCAGAATTAGCCAGGCTACATTTAGTAAGTTTTGATACTTCCAGGAATTATGTAATAAAAGCGCTTGAACTGAGTTTTTAAAGTAATTGAGGTAAGGATGTCTAGTGGGCTGTTGATGTTTAACTGTATTATGATATTCTTTTACTGTATTATGATATTCTTTTATATTATTAACTGTAAATTGTGATATTTGTCATATCCAACATTTTGTGAACAATGTTCTTTTAGCCTATAATCACAACTTGTAATTATTAAACTTATAAATGTATTGATTATTCAAATGTTAACACGCGTAATCAGTACAAAAATTAAGTGATAAGAATGTCGTTTCAAAGTTGATAGTTACCTGCCCAATTTTGCGACTTTTGCATTTTGGAGATTAAGAAGTTCTTGCAACTGTCGAAGCTCATATTCTGAAGTTTAGTTATATAGTTTGTATTATATTATGTGTTGTACTTCAGTTATACCGTAAATTGTACTGAATTAACTAACACGGTATTCGAGTTAAAGCTGAACAAAATATTACTCTTGTGAGTTTCAGTAAGTGTAAATGTTACATGGAGGCATTGTCGTAGATAGAAAAAGCCTGACGGGCGGACCGACAGTTCCGATTCCATCTTTAGCAGAAACGTGTGCTGTTTAATTATCCTTTTTAAACAAATAGGTTGTTTTTATGTTCATGGAATCCTCATTAAATTGGGCGCGTCATTGGAAAAGGTACCTTCGGACAGTTGACGTCAATCCCTGAAATAACGTCTACAAAAACTTGAGCAGACGACATTAATTATTATGCATTTCGCGTTAAAAATATCATTTTATTGTCAAAATGTGTACGAAAAGCACTTGTTAGTTATGAGAAATTTAAAAATAGTTGTAAGTTCTTTCCCAATATAGTAACAACTAAAATGTCACAAACATCGCTCTATATTTGTTTATTTGATCTTCCTGAAAAAATTTTCATCAACGCCGTTTTTTTTTCTTTTTGGAGATATTCATTGGTTGTAATATTTCTAATAGTGTTGAACGACAATTTAAACTTTGGAGACAATGTGTAGTGATGTAAAATGCACGTCACGGTCACATACAAAGCAAAGCCAAAAGCTATCCCCAGGACATGGGGCGTTAATGAATTTGCATCACTTCTGAGATAAAGAAACATTAATACTATTTCAAATCATACTGAAATCACAAAAGGGAAATTTAAAATACATGTTTTCTCTCACTTGCAGGGAAAATAAAATGCGCGACATATTTTGGTTGAATGCCTGAATCTTAAGAAACTGTTGAGCAATTGAAACAGAAGATGTTCACACCTGGCTTAATCCCCACGGCTACACGTTTAATAATCGGAAGTGCCCAATGCAAATAATCAAATTCCACATTTCTTAAACGTTCCCATCCTAAAGTGTGCATTCAACGGACCGCCGTGTAAAACAAACATTGTACATTTGTGGCGGGACATGTCTTATCTATATTTTTGATGTTAACTGTGTTTCATTAAGCCCAGTCAAACAATTGTACGAGATCTACGCAAAGTATCATTCTTTTGAAGTGGACTAAGCATTCCAGTAAGGGAAGACTGTTATATCACTTGGAATTTCCTGCTTTTGGAAAAGTTTACCGAGGTATTCCGATTGTTTGCACGTGATTAATCCCGCATTTACTCGTTATGTAGTGGTCATACAGTTTTGATGGTCACTTAATATGGGTAGTGAAAAGCATTTAAACTTTAGTTAATACGAATATCAAGAAATAATCATGGAAATATTGTATTCTTAAAAGAAGTCTGTGTCTGTTTTCATTTTAATGCTTAACGGTGACTAATCATCAATGATCCACATAGATAGCACAGATCATTTTGGAAGGCTTCTGGTATATTAAATTACAATGCATAGCAATACGTCGCAACTACAAAATAAACATCACTGAAACCAGTATAATAAGGTATTAAACGTTAGTTTTATATTGTTACTAAAGTCGATTCTCGAACAATCATATATAGAAGACTTAATAAAGCGAAACCAAACAATGTCCGACAATGCAATAAATGTGACATAAATTATTGTAATTATTATATACCATATGGTAAGAATATCGTAACAAGCTTCCTTTACTGCGCACAATAACACCGTGGACGACTTCCCGTAGGTAAACTTTCCGGTGCTTCTTGGTGACAAAATGCAAAGCACACGAACCATAATGCGTTGTTTGTGTCGTGTGTCGGCTGTAAAAAGTCTCCCCGTACATTCTGTCAGTGCTGTTATCAGTTGCGTCCTTCGAAGGTCGTTGAGCAGGATGATTAAATATGTTTATAGTGCTTCTTAAATTATTTTCATTTTAATATTTCGTCATTTTTTAAAGTGATTGGTTTCCATATCCCAGTCAATATAGATTTGCATATTGTTTAATCGCCCCAAAGATATACTTCCTGTGTTTTTATATTTGTCTTTAGCGTTCACTGTGATATGCAAGATTTATAGTCTCGGATTCCCTGTCAAAATTCTATTCCATTCAGTTCCGCCCATTGTTTTCAACTTGGGACCATACGCCGTTGATCATGGAATGTAGTAAATACGAAAATACGAAGCTTCCATGCTCACCTCAATATTCAAATAATCGTTTGTGATGGATCGAATTTGACAACTTACTGTTTACTGGGATAAACATTGAGATACTCTCGAACCGGGGCTAAGCGACATGGGCAGTAATATGCTAAGCAAGGTCAATCAAAACGAGCTTGCAATATTTTCATATTTGTCGTATTATGTGGCTTTAAAAGATCTCTTTTTAATATTAATGTTTACGCGTGTAAGTATTGCGATTTGAAATGAATATATTCGATAGAGCCTGAAACGCGTTTAAACTGTTCGACGGTAACCGTTGTGTACGGTGTCCTCGTCCTTGAAGTTTAGTTTTTAAACGCGTTTCAGTCTCTAATTAATAAATTCAAGCCAAAATGCTAACTGACGCATGTTTTATACACTTTGTAGCTTTCTTTGCCAATTGCTTATGAGCAGGCTCATTCAAAGCGAGCCTGCAATATTTACATATTTGTTGTGTTAGATGGCTTTCTAAGTATCTTTTCCGTCCATTTAATAATCACAGTGGGGTTGTTTGTGTCGTGTGGCGGCCATAAAACGGCGCCTTGTACATTCAAGCAGTTGTTATCAGTTACGCCCTTTGAAAGCCGTTGAAAACACAATATTTATATTTGTAAAAATATGAGTTGTGCTCAACACGGGGCTAGACGGGGTGGACAATAATATGCATTTCAATGACTGGTCATGAACAGGCTCAATCAAACCGAGATATGAAATATTTTGATATTTGTCGTTGTCGGCGTCTTTAAAAGTTTATTCTTTTCCGTCGTAGCGTTGTTTGGGCCGTTTGGCGGCCGTAAAATATCACCCCGTACACTTAATCAGTGCTGTTATCAGGAACGCCCTTTGAAGAACGTTAAGGTTTCTTTTCACTTAATAACATATTTATTAAAAAAGAAAGTGAACGGTGTTATTTAGTCCGCGCCCGATAGTCGTTGTATAACAGGGACTCTAACACAGTAAAAATGTGTAGACATGCACGGTGAAACAGTCTATCGTGTAGATGTCAACTGGGCTCAGTACGGAATGCGTCCTTTATCCATGCATCAAAGGACGGTAACTCTTATTACTTAAAGACAAAAATAAACTTTATTTTATTTGTCAGGTAAACCACACTTGGAGTAAGCCAACTTAATAAATTATTTAAATCAACACAAAGCCTTATAGATAAAAGAATGAAATGTATGATCTTTATTTAAATATAGGTTAAAACGTGTAATTTCATTGGTATTCGCGACCGTTTCTACTCTGAGAAGTCGTCAATTTCTAAAGTTGCGTAAGCTATACATGGCTTATCAAAGGTCCTTGTTAAGTTTACTATGTAGCGAAAAAAAATACTGATGTCGGTAAATGAATACAGCAAAAATTCATCAGCCAGTAAAGTATAGTTACACATCTAAAGCAGGAAGAATTCCCACGCCAACCTACTTTGGGTAGTCTTCACCAAAGGCAGGAACAAGACGGTCCAGACTGGTCCATTAGTATCTGTCGCTGCCACACATCCAGCGGTGGTAGTAAGAGGCATGACATTCAAAAGTTCAAGACATTTTTAAACCAGAAAATCCATAATTGCAATGTTTAATTTAAAGCAAACATTTAACACAGACAGATTGAGATTGTTTGGTATATCACACGGGTGTACAGCCAGAGAAGTGAATCCACACTGTTATTGATCAGCACGTCAATAGAGTACATCCACATTAATGAGAACAGGGAATGATTGATCGGCACATCACTGGAATAGAACCAAATTAGTGAACCCAGACTGATTGTTTGGTATATCACATCTGTGGAGTGCATCAACATAAGTGAACATAAGGAATGACTATCAGAACATCACTGGTTTTTACAGTGAAATTAGTGAACTTGGACTGATTAACTTGCACATCACTTATGTACAATTACATGAATGAACACATGCTGTGATTGATAAGCACATCACTACTGTACAGTCACACTAAAATGAACACTGAGTGACTGATTGATGGGCAGATCACTGGAGTACAGCCACCGTATTAGTTAGCACAGACTGTAATTGATCTGCACATCACTAGTGTACAGCCACATTCATGAACTCAGACTGTTACATCACTAGTGTAAAACCACATTAGTGAATACAGACTGGTACATCACTAATGTACAGCCACATTAGTGAATACAGACTGGTACATCACTAATGTACAGCCATGTTAGTGAATACAGACTGGTACATCACTAATGTACAGCCACATTAGTGAATACAGACTGGTACATCACTAATGTACAGCCACGTTAGTGAATACAGACTGGTACATCACTAATGTACAGCCACGTTAGTGAATACAGACTGGTACATCACTAATGTACAGCCACGTAAGTGAATACAGACTGGTACATCACTAATGTACAGCCACGTTAGTGAATACAGACTGGTACATCACTATTCACTGGTGTTCAGCCTCATTAGTGAACACAGACTAGCACATTACTAGTGTATAAAGCCTTATTAGCCCTTTGCTTCATATATACTAATTTTTAGGCATGTGCAACTAGAGTAGATCCAAAACAGCCAGCACATTTGTGCCATCTAATCAGGATCTGCATTTGTTGCATTTTGGTCAGAAATAACCTGGTGAATCAAAAAGCTAATATGCTGGCTGATCTGGATCTAAACTGTTTGCCCACACAATAAAGATGTATATTTGGTTTAAAGGGTTAGTTAACACAGACTTGTTAGGGTTAATGTTGGTTGCAAAATCAACATTTTTCTTTAACAATGAAGAAAAAGGCCAACTGTAAGGTAAAAAATGTTCTGCTTAATAATTGAACTGGAATAAACAGGCAAATTCAAACATAAGCAAATACAATCTTGTTCGCAGTTCATCTTTCTTGGAACTGTTTATTTACAATATTATAATTATTTCAGGAAAATGGCAGAGAGACGTCTTGTCATTCTTTATGGAAGTCAGACTGGTACAGCACAAGATGTTGCCGAAAAAATTTCAAGAGAGGCTCGAAGACGGCATTTTAAGACTAGAGTTTCTGCTCTTGACTCTTACAACATAGTAAGCTGTATATCTATTTAGATAAAATAGAATAGGTATCTTGCAAGTTTTTATACGCCCGTCGAAGACAGATCATATAATAAGAACACCCATGGCGGGCAGCTGGCGTTCACATCAATTTCAAATAACTCAAACAGTTGTTGACCGACTTCATGAAATTTTGGGAAAATTTTTCTCGGGCATAATACATAACCAGCCAAATCACTTCAGCCACTTCAGAGTTATGGCCCTTTATTGGTGCAAAAGATGGCAAACTCTTTGATGGACATATTTTGTGGCACTTCGGCACCCTTGTTTAATTATTCAGTTTGTTCATATTTTACTGTGATTATGCCTGATAAAGAAATTTGATTATGGTTAAAATAAGCAACATTTCCTTTCCACAGAATTGGTTAGCAATTGTGTATATATGCGAAATCTTTGACCAGTTCATCATTTCACTGTTAGTCTTGATTGAAAACCTGTAGGGAATAGGGATTGGCCTAGCTTGTCAAAACAAGAAATTCATGTTTATTTTTAGGGATGTCTTTTAGGTCTTCATCTTATGATTTAAAATAACAATAGGCTCAGGAGATGATGAAGTTATTTTACTTGTTTTACATCCTGTATACTTTGTGGTTTTCAGGCTGACCTTGTTCAGGAACAGGTGGTTGTTTTTGTTTGTTCTACAACAGGACAGGGCGACCCACCTGACAACATGATGGTAAGGTTGTGAAGTAGTTACAATATGATTAATATCTACATGTGACATCGCTTTCCTAGATATAAACTCATTTTTACGCATGTGCGACCATTGTAGATCCATATCAAACGGCACGAAAGTGCTGGCTGATCTGGATCTAAACTGTTCGCTCTAGCAATAAAGGTGTGTCTATACAGGAAAGGGTTAAATAGTTGTGAGATATGTTAATATTTGTCACAAGACTGAATTGCAATCTTTGTTAAACTAAATTTGTGCTTTTGTCCACAGTTGTTGATAAACCTAGTGGTTATCAGTGCCCCTGATCATCACAAGTTACAAAATTATATGTTGGATTTTAATCAACCCTTTAGTCCTTGAAAATGCCTTTTATAACATTGACAAACAGTGTAGATCCAGATCAGCAGACATATTCCTGTGGTCTGCTCAGGATCTAATTTATTAGCTTTTAGATTCATTTGGTTTTTTCTGACCAAAGGGCAAATAGTTAGCCTGGCACCAGCTAGATGGTTTATTAAAGAAAACACGTAAATACTTATTATCTCCTTTAATATTCATTTCATTTTCCTTTTTTTACTGATATGCTGAACTACCTATGTTCTGGAAGATAAGGGAAGTAAAATGCATATCAGTAAGGTACCTGCAGGAGTTGCTTTCTTGGAGGTATTAATGCTTATTGTATAAGTAATATGAAAATATATTAACAGAACATAGGGACGGGAGCCAGTCTAGCGAATAGTGTAATTCCTGATCAGACAGCAGGGATGTGTAGGATGATATTCAGATTGTTGCATGTTTGGTAATATTTCAGACATTCTGGCGATTTATCTTGCGGAGAAACCTTCCTTCTGACTCACTGAATCAGTTGAAACATGCAGTGTTGGGCCTAGGAGACTCATCTTATCAAAAGTAAGTAGAACTCCCTCCTGCTTATTGGCGGTTGTTTTAAATTCTGCCTTTAATGTGTCAACCTTACTACAAATTTCAATTTCAATTAGATTTTGGCTTGCAACCAAAACATCAAACACAATGAACGGCGACTGTAGTAGTGCAGGAAAGTATAATTGACAGAACATTGTTCATTGTTAATCACGCCTTCAGGTTGCTTTACTTTAAGCCACACCTTTTGTTATTGTTTCAACATCCGCAAGGGCAATGAACAAACAGCAAATAAATTTGATTGACAGCAATTTGGAAGTAAAATACATTGTCTTTTGATTGGAGCAGCAGATTAAACAGTCATTGCTTAACAAAAAACTTGGTCGGCGTCTTGTGAAGTGCTGCAGTGCAACAAGTGTTAACATAGGTTACTCGCTCGGTCAAAATCAAATTGAAATCGAAATGTGTTTTCGGAGCTATTTTTAGTGTATTAATTGGTGTGAGTGGGTCAATTCACATTTACATGAACCATGTTCTTATGGTATCATTACTTGAAGTTGATGTGGAATAAACAAAACTAACAAAAATATCAGTGGCAGATTTTATCTGAAAAGTAACTTGATCGCTTTGCTTGATGCAGATAATAATAATATGATGCTTGGACTGAAGTGTTTGTCTTCAGAAATAACACAATGATTCTTGAAGCAGACAGTATAGATCAGACAGCATGGATGTGCCAGCTGATCTGGATCTACACTGGTTGCACACGGGTTTTAACCCTTTAACCCTTGATATATACGCATTTTTACGCCTGTGCAACCAGTGTAGATCCAGATCAGCTGGCACATCCGTGCCAACTGATCAGGATCTGCACTGGTTGCATTTTGGTCAGAAATAACCTAATTTATCAAATAGGTAACAGTTTAGATCCTGATCAGACGGCACGGATGTGCCGGCTGATCTGGATCTAAACTGTTCGCCCTAGCAATAAAGGTGTATCTATACAGGAAAGGGTTAAGCTGTTATCTGTTGCATAAAGGATTATACAGAGTTACTATCTTTCAGGTTTAATTTTGTTGCCAAGAAGTTACACAGGAGACTGTTACAGCTGGGTAGTACGGGTCTCGTCAGCGTTGGTCTGGCTGACGACCTTCATGACCTTGGGTACGAAACCAGTCTTATTTGAATATGTAAACACATATAATGAAATAGCATTTTGTACATAAATGTCTATCATTTGTCAAAAACAAATTAATCAGATGTCCAAAGTACAGTTTTTATTGGACAGTAACACTCAAACAGCAGCGGACTTCATATTTGGTAAATAAATCTTGTTTCCCTAAATTTTCTTGATGATTTCGATGATTTGCAACTGTGGGTGTGTGGATGAATAAGAGTAATTTGTTACAGTATATTTAAGTTGACAGCACACTGGGTTCAAAAGTCCAGAAGTCTGTAATTTCCTAGCCTAGAAGTATTTCTCAAATTCATTTTTTTTATGAAACATAGCCATCTTTTAAAAAAGTTTTTTAGTTTTTGATTAACTTGATATTGAATATTGACATTCAGAAAAAACACATCTGTATCTGTTTTCAGGGCAGATGCAGTAGTATACCCTTGGATGGACAGGTTGTGGGAGAAGTTGTTATCCATGTTTCCACTACCTCAGGGAGTAGATATTATCCCTGCTGATGTAAGGTATGGCTATACAGTGCTAAACAGTTACCTAAGGGTAGAATCTCAGTTTCTTAAATCCTAAGATCATATAAAACTGGGGATGCAAACCAGTCTCAAATTTTAAGCTTCTCATTGGTCCATTAATGAGGCTGTTCAGAAGTTCAGCCAATCAGATTGCTCAGATCTTAGACTGGTTTCCAACCTATATGTAATCCTGAAACATTATAAGACTTTCCCATGTTGTTTAGTGCATGGAAGTATAAAATATCTTTATTCATATTAGAGCTATGTTTAGCTATTAATTAATATGTTTCAAGATCATAAAACTGGCTGCCATTTCAGCCAATCAGATGCTAGAGATTTGAGACTGGTCTACAATCTCAGTTTTATATGATTTTAGGCCCGCTCAATGATTCCTCATGATAAGGACGTCTCCATCCATTCAGGGGCAAAATTTACTTGATGGAATAAAAAAATCCTTCAGACTATACTCATCCTGTTGTTTGAACTTTGACAAGATTTTGCAGTTTTAGGATAGTGTCTGGATCTGTTGAAAGTGCAAAGGAAAAATGCCACTTTAAAAGCAATGTGGTCATGCATGTTGTATAAATGTCTGAAAAAAGACTTAAGTTTGTTGCTGTTGTTATTTTTCAGACCACCATCAAGATTTAAAGTGGTAATTACAGATAGAGGAGACAACAAGCACATTGCAAATGGAGATGACAGAACGCATATTTCTGATTGTATATTGACTGGTGACAATAAAAACAACTGTGAGGGAACCAGAGTGCCTACATGGTTCCCAGCAGAACCATTTCCTGCCAAAGTCATTTCCAACACAAGAGTTACTGCACTTGACCATTTTCAGGACACCAGGCATATAAGGCTGAACATTGCAGGGTCCCATATTAGGTAAGGACATAAGTTTCTTACATAAAAGGTTCGTATTTTCAGTGTTTTCATTGGTTCTGGAAAATGCATCTGATGTACTGCCACCAGCAAATGATTCTTAAAAAGTGATGTATTTGAACTACTGAGCCATGAACTATTTTGGAACTTCTATGAAGAGAGATGTGGGGTACTATTTTCCATGGACTTTGTGGTCTGTCGATCAAGGGATTTTAAACACTCACAAGATGTTTATATTTGTATATCCAGTGATTTAAGATAATGAAAATGCCACAATGACAGTTGCCATTACTTGATCAAGTAATGGGTAAATCATCAGTAATAGCACAGGGGTGTAGGCAAGTTTTGGATATTGGGGCAGCGAAAAGTTTGTATACAATTAGAGATGCACAAATTGCTATTAGGTTTGTATATGTATATGACTCGACAATTTGACGACAATCGAGTACAAAGGATGTTACTAAATATAAATTGTTTTGTTCTTGCATTTCGAATTCTCAATAAATATTTAAGAAATAACAAAATATTTATTTCATGGTATGAACAGATCTTAGCTGACATGATTTGTAGTGAAAACATCTAGCCAAAATACACAATGTCATTTTTGCATAGAAAGGTGACCAAAACTTCCTCCAAAAAAAGTCAAGACTGGTTATCTGCGTCAGTATCTAATTTCAGAATGTTTCGATTGTTCATTATTTAAACACAGCTCGCAGAGTGATCCTCGCTTTTAGAAATGCAAAATTCTTAGGTCGATCACGGTCTGAGATTGAAAGACACTGGGTTTATTAGGTACATTCATATCTGATCAGATGAAAATTATGGATTAAGAATAAGTTTTCCAATATTTATGATACATGAAGTACTTGTTAAGATTGGACACAAACATTGAGGTAACGTGTCACCAATTATCCTTTTAATTGACACCAGATTAATACAATAAACAAAATCAAATTCGTACTACACAGACGCTCTTTGTGCAATCAAAATACAGTAACAAAAAGTGCATTTAACACCCTGCAGTGATCTGCAGCTGTTAATCCCCTGTCGCGCGCAGTTAATTGAGCGTATTGATGCCTGTTATCACCATAGCCGAAACTTAAGGCAACACAAAAATTTTGAAGAGGCAAGACTAAAATATAACGGCGGCAAGTCGAAATATTTGGGCAGCGGTCGCTGCCCCTTCCACCCCATTGACTATGCCTGTAAAGCAGTTTTTGTTTTGTGGTTTCAGTTATGAACCAGGTGATGTAGCCGTGTTGTGTCCACAGAACATGCCTGATACAGTAGATGACTTTATATCGTACATGAACCTTGATCCGGATACACACTTCTTGTTGCAGCCTAATGATGCAGGTAAAGAAGTATTTTCTAATTATAGTAGTGATATAATTTGATATAATCAATAAAAATACAGATGATGAAAATATTCAATTTTGGCAAGTAATTTAAAAAATTTTCTGTTCCTTTAAAGTTTGCAAGAATATTTCGCAAATGTTCCTTAAATTTACATTGATTACATAGGAAATGGTTTTGTGTGTGTAAATAATATCCTGTTTGCTGATATATTGCTTTAGCCAGTATCTGATTGAGTATACAGTACTATTGTTTACATTAAATTTGAACATCTCAATATTTTTGAACCATTAATGTTGCATGGCAAGCAACTCTTGAAACCTATTTAAATTTCTTTATTAACTTAAATTTTGCACTTTGCTTCATTGAAGTGGATTTAAACTTATTACATTTTGTGATGAAAACCATTCAGTCAGGGGTGGGGCTACAAAAAAGCTCGCAATGTATTGGACTGTATACTATGTTTTGACTTGTGAAATAAATGAGCAGGCATGTTTTGTCACGAATTGCTGTGAAAAGGGTGCTAAAAATAGTAATAACTATTAAGAATATTTGATACAAAAAGACTTCTATATATTTCAACAAAAGTCGTCAAATGTAGTTATTGGTAAGCTATTTTTTGTTGGTACATTTGTATCAGTAATCATTGGAAAGGCCAATGTTTTAGATGTAAGGTTCTTCTAAAGGTAATTCCTTTTATTTACAGATTTTAAGTATATTCATACTATTAATGTCCATAAAGTTTAGTTTTATTTTACCAGTCAATTTACAAATAAATTATACAATGTATTGCAGAGGTACAGGTTCCATGTTTTCCTCAGCCCGTATCAGTGAGATATATTGTAGAAAGTTACTTTGATATCAACTGTGTACCTCGCCGCTCATTTTTCGAGATGCTGTTGTACTTTGCTGAGGATGAGCGGGAAAAAGAAAAGCTAAAGGAGTTTACATCCTCAGAAGGGCAGGTATATGACTGTAGAGCTTCATATATTGGTTTATAATTCATAGTGCAGTTAGACTTGCATAAACTGTCACCAGCATTCATCAGTCTCTTGAAATAAGCACCAAATATGAGAAGTTCCTCACTAATATTTTTATGGAGTAAATTTATAACATATTGCATTTGTCATCATATGAAAAACACATGGTTTGTTTTATTTGTGTAAACTTTGAATTCTGAATGTTCAATTCTTGGAAAAACTATGTAAAGAACTTTGAATGGCTGTTAGAACACCAAGTTTAATGACATCATGCTTTTTAACCTTGTACCCCATATACATTGTATATTCGTTTTAACACACAGTCATGCCATCGGATCTGGATCTGCACTGGTCACATCTTGGTCCGAATTAATCTAATGAATAAAAAAGCCAACAGTGTTGATCATAATCAGACAGCATGGATGTGCCAGCTGATTTGGATCTACACTGTTCGCACATGCAATAAATGTGTATCTATGGCGTAAAGGGTTATAAGGAATGCTAAGCAAAATGTGTGTGTATTCTATGTCACGAGATAAAGCATTAGACATTGTTCAATAGTTAGTGAGAGGCTGTGTCCCACAGCAAATGTTTATAATGGCAAACTGTAAACAGTCTCAAGGAAAAAATAAATCACAGATAAGTGCAAGGTAGGTGTATTTTAGAATTAGTAACTAAAGACAGCCACGTTTTGCTTCGAATCTCCTTTTATTGTTTGATTGTTTTATTTAAAATTAAACTGCTTGTAAGACACAACATTTAATTGAAATCCAATTATTTTTTTTAAAATATATACAAGTAGTGATCGGGAAGTTCATAGACTGACGCTATTAAATATAATATAAATTGACATTCATTCATGTTTATTTTGGTATGTTTTGACAGCAAACATTTTTGCAAAAGAGAATTTCACTATTACTTTCAAACCTGCTTTAATTGGAATAACAAGGTGTGTAATGTGACATTTTTATTTCAGGAAGAGCTGTATACATACTGTAACAGGGTACGGAGAACTCTGCTTGAGGTAAGTGACCGTCACTCCATAGATACTGCTAGAAAGAGCATGTTTATACACTAGGTCATGGTGCTTGGTGATGTTGCTTCTGTCACCAAATTGTTTGCATATGTTTACGACATAACATTTCTAAAAAGGTTGAACCTAGTACAGCACTTGTGTTATTTTCTCACTAATTAACATTTGGTGTCGTGACTACTACTGATTTATCCTTCACTTATAGATACATTGAACTGCTTATATCCCAAGTATGACTAGAGTAGATCCAGATCAGCCTGCATGGATGTGCAGTCCAATCAGGATCTACACTGTTCTCTTGTAGACTCATTATATTATTTCTGACCTTGAAGTGCAGAATCAAATAATTTCCAATTGTTGAAATATTTGAACCTCTAAAACACATTTTTATCATAGTATTTGTGATAAGCAAATATAAAAAATTATTTTCAGACATTTTATAATAATTGTTTAATCCTAAAATATTAACTTGTTTTATTTTTTGTGTCAATAGTTTGTCCTATGTAGATATCAGATTTATCAGGTGGGTACAATCAGGCATTGTCCTCCTAAAAAGGCAGTTATCATTTCATGTTGCAGGTGTTACATGACTTTCCACACACCAGTGCTAACATACCATTTGAGTACCTGTTTGATGTGATACCCTTGCTACAACCGAGATCCTTCTCTATTGCTTCATCACCTAAGGTTTGTAGTTCTCTCCCTTTGTCATTCTTGTAAGTTGGGGTTGTATGTTAAAGCCCCAGCCCTAATATTAAGTAAGAATATACTATTGAAAAATCATAATTGTCCATATAGACATATGATATTGTTAAATTATCGTTAACGAACTTTTAAGAATCTAAATATAGTGAAGGTATATTTAGCAACCTGATTTTGACGAAGAGACCACTTCATGCACGATCTCGATTTCTGTGACGTTTCGGAAATCCTACTTTCACTTTTAGTCGCGTGGACCAGATTTATTTTAGTAAATTAAAATTTTATTAGCCCGAACTAATGCTGCAAATTTGTGCTTATAGTTCAAAATACATGTAATATTTCATACAAGAGCGGCTTAAATTGAAGTAATGCCGCTTTAACCCTCTACTCCATATACACTGTTTTCTGTCTGTGCCACAATATAAGTATCATGCATGAGTGTGAGGTGAAGATGGAAAAATCTGTCACCGAGGGTGAACTGTTTTGCGGGAACGAGGCTCTGCCGAGTTCCCGCCAAAACAGTTTACCCGAGGTGACAGATTTTTCTATCTTTACCGAATGTCTCATGCAAGATACTTTTTCTTGCATACCTTTTATTATTTATAACATTTCTGTGTATGTATACAAACTAATTTATTTTCCTTATGCTGAAATATTGACATTAACGCAAACCTTTTTTATAAATGACGTCACTAACTTGAATATATTACGTCAGCTACTTGAAGACGTGACGTCACTCACGTGACTCATTCTACATGGGGGATATAGGATTGAAATTTCCTACACGGGTGAAAACACCGGATGACCTGATCTGGTATGCAAGAATAGTAGATCCAGATCAGCAGTCACCTCTATTGCCCTCTGATCAGGATCTGCACAGTTTGCTTTTTGGTCAGAAATAACCTAATAATTCAAAAAGTGAACAGTGCAGATCCTGATCAGTCGGAAAGAATGTGCTGGTTGATCAAGATCTTTACTGTTCGCCCATTCAATAAAAGTGTACCTAAAGCAATGGTTTTCAACATATGCTGGTTAAAATAAAAAAACTTGTCTCATCTGAAAAAAACTTGACAATATGTGGGGTTTTTTTTGCCTATAGATTGCTTCATTTATATAATATTGCAGTGTAAAATTACAAAAGATGCTGAAAAATAATGTATTTTGCAAAATCTGCAAATTTGAAAAAAAAACAAGTAAAATAGAAGATTCCATTGTGTTTGATGTATTGACAGGCTCACAAAGAGGAAATACACCTGCTGGTTGCTGTGGTGAATTATAAGACAAGAATCCAAGCACCTAGAAGGGGAGTGTGCTCAACCTGGCTGGCCAGTCTTGAGCCAGGCTCAAACTTCTGTGTTCCTCTTTGGCACAAGAAGGGAACTATCAGGTTCCCAGCTGATCCACAGACCCCTGTTATCATGGTCGGGCCAGGTTAGTTTTATTCAGGTATAAGACACATAGACGGATGTTATGCTGTACAATTTCTGCTGGCCTAACCCCTTAATGTCCTATTTAACACTTTCCTCGATAGACTCACCCTTATTGTGCTGACTGATCTGGATATACACTGGTCGCACATGCCTAAAAATATATTTGGAGGAAAGGGTTAAGTTATTCATTATCAGAAGGGAAATTTTAGGTTTCTATGGAATCCCTGGTTACCTCAGGACCAGATAATTTACTAGGGATTTTAATAGCTTTTGAAAACCAGTCAATTGACCTCTGCTGAGAATTTTCAGGGAGTCACATACTGTATTCAGGGAAACATTCTACTTATCTGATTGCTTTAACTTCATCTAAATTTATTTTTAAGAGTCAAAAAGATATTTAATTCCTATTTAAAATACAATAGACACAATATTTAACTTTTTTCTTGAAAAATTTAACCACTTTTCTCCTGTTCCCCTGCATCATAATGACCTCAAGCACAGAATAAGGTGGGGTCAAAAGTGGAAAATTCAAATTTGTTTACATCAAAATGCAAGAAAATTTATTCCATGTTTACCAGTAGAGACTGGGTTAGAGCTAATATCAGATCTTTGTCATTTTGTTGAATTACTTAGTAAGAAGGTATACCTTCATATTATAAAAGAGCCTTCAATAAAATATCAGTTAACGGATGCCCAGTACTGTTTGCAATCAAATGATTGGATTTAATGTTGGAAACATAGTGAGCTGGCCAGGGTTTCACTGAGTACTGAGTTTCAGTATTCGAGTAAGTACTGAGTACTGTATGCTTAAAATGTACTCGAGTAAGTACTGAGTACTCACTTTTGTGAGTGTACTTAAGTAAGTACTGAGTACTACTTAATGTACTCATGAGTATTTTGCAAGTACAATAACTTTTAGTATTTTTTTATAATTATATAGATACTATACACTTATTCAAATGTGGTATGCTCGTATAATTTTATTTATAATTAAGTAATAATAATTTTATTACTGACATTGCCACTAGTTAAAAAAAATACATAAACATACACAGAAATCATAAGTATTTCATTGTTGAAAAAAAGTGACCATCAACAACTTGTTCAGCAGTCAATATTCACATATATAATAATATCATAAGCCTTTCAAAAGTGTCATCAGATGACTCATCCACACCTATCTGGTGTTACCATAATCATATTTGCCAAGGTGAGAAAACAAGTCATGTTATCTTCCATTGTATTATAATTAGGGTTGAACCAAGGTAAATCCAATTCCCATAGACCTCAATGTTAAATTCATAATATTCAATGTACATTTAACGTGATTTCTGTCATCTTAATTTCTAGACAACCATATATTGCCGTGAAGATCTACATTTCATCTATTCAAAAACACACAGGAAATAGGGGGTTAACTTACTTGTAAGAAAATTACTGATCTCTAACCGGACAGACCCTATTTTAAACGCGGTATCGCAAATACGGTGCCAAAAATATACATCCGCTGATCCAGAACTAGTTCGCCTCTACCAAACGAGATATAGGCATGAAATTGCTTTCATTTATTTTCCTGATATGTTATTTCTGCAAACAAGCTACAAACAGGCCGATTTCTAACAGTTAAGAGACCCCCAGATGATGAGAAAAAATAGCATATTATTAAAACGGACTTCATTCGAATGGACCACGGAGGGATACAGCGTGATTTGGTGTAATTTAACCTTAGGTGATAATCAGTTCTGTTGACTCCATTGCTAAATCTTATAATCTTGCTGAATGCACTGTAAATTTTAGTAAGGTATTTCAACCATTGACAATTATAATGATTTATTTAATGATTTAATACAATGCATGAAATATTATAAAAACAAGTAAGTACATAACAGCATGTACAAAGGTTCTTTAATTACCCTGTCCAATATGTGATATTAATGAATTATTTCTTACCATTCCATTTTATATAATATACTTCATTAGGTTGTTTTATTTAATTTCATATTATTTCAATGAAGTGTGAATGTACTCATACAGTACTTGTAAAGTACTCATAAGTACTGACCATTTTTCTTCAGTACTTAAGTAAGTACGAGTACTTGTACTCATAATTTAAGATGAGTACTGAGTCCTGCTGAGTACTTGAAAATTGGTACTCGAATAAGTATGAGTACGAGTACAAGTACAAGTAGTGAAACCCTGGAGCTGGCACTCATTTGAATGTTCATTGAAGTATTTTATTTCAGGAACTGGTGTTGCACCATTCAGAAGTTTTGTAGAAGACAGAGTGACTGAAAATATAGGTGGTAAGTTCAAATACTTTTACCTTATCAGACACATATATAGTAAAATGATCCAGCAGGCCATGACAGACTTGTATGGCGCTACTGGGTTGCAACAAGTAAAAAAAAGTAATTTGCATATTTTCCGTTGTCCAGTTAATTATAGATTGAGAGCTCAAAACTCATTCCTACCATACAAAGTTTGATCCTTCTTGTACTATTCTTTGTTTCAAAGAATACAACTAGAATGTGCAGTCCAATTCGGATCTACACCATTGGCTGCTAGATTTGCTATGTTATTCATGACCAGTGAAGCACACAGTAAAGATCCTGATCAGTATGTGCAGGGTGATCTGTGCCCAAGGTTATAAAACTGAGCATGAAAACCAGTCTCAAATCTCAAGCATCTGATTGGCTGAAATGGTGACCTGTCGCCATTTCAGCCAATCAGATGCTTGAGATTTGAGACTGGTTTCCATGCTCAGCTTTATAACCTTCAACCCTGGACCAATACTAGTGACATGGGATAAAAACTGTATCTATGAAGTAAAGGGTTAATTCCTTCTTACCTTTAACCCTTTACTCCATATATACACACTTTAATGGGTGTGCGACCAGTGATGTGCCAGCTGATCTGGATCTAACCTGTTCGCTTTTTGATTTGTTAGGTATTTCTGAACAAAGTGTGGCCAGTGAAGATCCTGACCAGAGGGCACAGATGTGCTGGCTGATCTGGATCTACACTGGTCACACAAGTGTAAAAATGTGTAGATATGGAGGAAAGGATTTAAGTCCTGGCTTTATGACACTCGTTTTTTATAATAAATTTTACAGGTTGTACACTTTATTTTGGGTGCAGAAACAAGGAGAAAGATTTCTACTTTGAGTCGCAGTGGAAAGAGTTTTGTGAGATTGGACACCTCACCCTGCACACTGCCTTCTCCAGAGATAGTCTGGTAAGCCATGTTGATTATGTTCTTGATATAATTCCTTGGTAAGCTACAAGATGTGCCAACATTTTATGTATACTCCTAGTCCATTGTAAGACACTTTAGAAACTACAATTTCATTACACTGCTCCACACCCCCAAAAAGACACTAAGAGCACATCAGAAAAATCCCTAAGACCCTTCTGCAAACCAGTCTTTGACACTAACTTAAGATACATAAGGTTTAGTCAGTTTGCAAAACGGGTTATCTCTAGGATAATAACTGAAAACTATATTGAACTATTCTCACCAAAACTGGTATGAAGATAGCCTGCATTAAGTTGTTCGTGGATATAATATTTGGGGTCATTGAAAAGAATTTCATAGTTACCTAAGATATTCCTTATTATAGGGCCTTGTTAAATGTTAATTTGATGTCATATTTGCTCATGGAGTAAAACCTTTACACTTAAAACTTGCTGAATTTAAGTAATGGAATTACCTTTGTCACTTTTAGCCAGTCCATTCGGAATGATTTACAGAAAGTGAATATCTGAATGTATAGTCTTAATAATGAACAGTTTAGATCCTAATCAGACTGCAAACATGCACAGGCTAAGCTGGGTCTACACTGTTTGCAGACATGTCCAGTGTTGACTTGTATTTCGGAAGGTAATCAGAAAACAGCTTCTGTACTGAGTACTTAAGCCTTTCCTCCATATATACTCCTTTTTACGCATGTGCAACCAGTGTAGATCCAGATCAGCTGGCACATCAATGCCTTCTGATCAGGATCCGCACTGGTCTCATTTTGGTCTGAAATAATCTAATAAATATAAAAAAGCGAACAGTTTATATCCTGATCAGACTGCATGGATGTGCCGGCTGATCTGAATCTAAACTGTTCGCCCACGCAATAAAGGTGTATGTATGGAGGAAAGGCTTAAAGGGTTAAATTTACAAGATCAGTCAAGTGCTGTGTGCTGATTGTAAACAAGGAATGAACAACATTTGAGTTGCTAGATATTTTGCAAAGTCCTTTTAATTTAAACTATTCAAATGTTTTTCATACGGGTATGAACATATTATTCAGCTTTTAAATCTACAATCATACTCTACTCATGACTTACCAAAATTATTGGAAGAATTCCGATAAAAAAGCTTTTTGGTATAGCTGCTGTATGAGGAAGACTGAGGACAGAGCAAATGCTGGATCACTTTTTCACTGCAACTTGTGTTTAAAAATACTTGTAAATCCCACTAGTCATAACAACATACACAGTCTACAAGGTGGGCTGACTGGATGATCTATATGTTTAAAAACACAGGGTACAAAGTTTTCTTGATTGATCCTGAATTCAGGATTCTGTGTGTGTGTCTAAAATGTTCGATTTTCTTTATTTTCCCTATTTAAATAGACAGATTTTTAGGATTTCAGAATTTCTAACTTTCACCCCTGAAAACAGTTTGCTTTGAGATAAAATATAGCATATGTGTGCGTTTTCAATAGTCTATTTCACAGTTGTGTATTTTTTGGTAACTGAACTGTTGTGAACATTTATCTGCATATCCTCATCCAATTTAATCATTTCTTACTTACCCAGTCTATTCTTGGTTTAATAGTCTGTGAATGGCTTTAATTCTAACCATCCTGCAGTACAAAATAATTAATACTACTCTTTGCAAAATGAGAGCAGTTTCAAGTTAGTTTTGATTGCAACAAAATGCAAGGGGAGTGTATTTATCAGGACTTGAATTTGGTAATTTTTTTGTTATCCATGGTTACAGGATGGTGAGAAGTACTACGTGCAGCAAGCTATAAAGGATACAGGAGAGTCACTATGGAAACTGCTGCAGCAAAATGCCTACTTCTTCATTGCTGGGTAAGATATAAAGAGGATATCTTTTATTGCAGTGAAATATTGGTGTTATTATCACTGGTACTTTCATGAGTTTCTTCACCGAGAATTCTATCCATAATGCTATCTGGTCAGGATTTGAACTGGTTTATTTTGGTTAGAAATAACCTAAAATATCAAAAAAGTGAAATGTGCAGATCCTGATCAGATGGCATGCATGTGCCAGCTGATCTGGATCTACACTGGTCACACATGTGAAAAAATGTGTTTATTTATATGTGTATATTATTCAAGAATTAAAACTTATGTCACATTGTTCACCTACGGTGTAGGAAAGGGTGTAACTTAGTGTTTAAAATGTTTGATGTGCCTTTAAAAAATGGGGCTATTGGCTTTTGTGACCATTGTAGACCAAGATGAGTCTGTGCATCCATGACTGTTTGTATTCAAATCACAAGCAGAGCCCCTGATTAAATTGAGACCAGAGACCAGGTCTCTTCAGGAGTTTTCAATAGCTTTGGAAAACCAGTGGTCATCTGACCTCATTAAAGAATGTTTTTCTTAGACTTTATTAAATGCTTAAAACTTTTTTAACCCTTTCATCCATGTATACGCATTTTTACGCATGTGCGACCAGTGTAGATCCAGATCAGCCGGCACATCCGTGCCATCTGATCAGGATCTGCACTGGTCGCTTTTTTTTCAGAAATAACCTAATAAATCAAAATGCGAACAGTTAAGATCCTGATCAGATGGTACAGATGTGCCAGCTGATCTGGATCTAAACAGTTCGCCCATGCAATAAAGGTGTGTCTATGGAGGATAGGGGTAAGGAAAATAGTAGATGACTAGCAAAGAATGTAACTGTAATAAATCACTTCTTGTCTGTCTGCTTTCAGGAAATGATTACTTAAAAATGAAAATATGATTTTGTAATAAAATTATATTGAGTTCACTTGACTTCATTTAAAAGCATTACATTAAAATCTTTAGTGCTAGTTATACTAGTATTGGTTCAGTTAATTTCATTTTTAATCTCTTTAAAGTAACTTAATATTAAATTATTAATATATTAACATTTTCAGTCTTTGGATTATTAATTAATTGGGTCACTCTCTAAAATAATAATAATAACTTTATTTAAAGAGGAGACACAGTTCTTATAAAAACATTGTTATGAATCCGATATGTTAACCAAGTTGATGTTTTGAACAAAATTCAAGTCTTGTTTTTTTTCAGAAATGCAAAAAATATGCCAGATGCAGTAAGGGATGCCCTCAGATCTGTGATCGTGCTTCAGGGGAGTATGACAGAAGAGCAGGCACTTCAGTACATTAAAGATATGGACCAGAAAAAACGCTACCAGGCAGAAACCTGGTCCTGATGTTATAAAACTGAGCATGGAAACCAGTCTCAAATCTCAAGTATCTGAGTGGCTGGTCCTGAAAGTCTGTATCAGTATAAATGCTACAAGGTGTAGACTTACCCAGAGACCCTGTGTACTGAAACAAGTGCTGCAAGGCAAAGACCTGGTCCTGAGGCTCTGTGTACCAAAATAAATGCTTCAAGGCATGAACCTAGGCCCAAGATCATTAAATAAAATCTAGGACCATTCTCAAATCTCAAGGATCTGATTGGCTGGAATGGGAACTGGTCGCCATTTCAGCCAATCAGATGCTTGAGATTTGAGACTGGTTCTTAATCTGCGTTTTATGATCTAGATCACTGGTCAAGGAGCTATGTTTGCCAAAATAAGTGCTACAAAGGCAGAGACCAGGGCATGTGGTCAAAGCTTCCAGGCTTCCGGATGATATCTGTGATAAACCTTAATAACAAATTGAAAATGAACTGTGTTCAACATTTTGTCATGTTATTTAGAGATTGTTTGATGCAAGACTGTAAACAAGACAAAAAATAAAGTTGAAAGAGTGACCTGGTGATTATTAACTCTAGTAGTTTCTTTTTCTTTTTTGTTTAATTTGAAAATTAAACAACCAATCCGATACCAGTGACTGATTGTTTGAAAGTTAACAAGGTCCCAAGGTTATAAAACTGAGATTGGAAACCAGTCTCAAATCTCAAGCACCTGATTGGCTGAAATGGCGACCAGTCGCCATTTCAGCCAATCAGGTGCTTGAGATTTGAGACTGGTTTCCATGTGCCGTTTTATTACCTTGGGACCAGGTTGTTAACTGCCTGGAGTTTAAATTTAAACTTTTATACAAATTCATACATCTGTATTTAAGTACTTAATATTTTTTGTCTGAAATTTGCTTTTATAGTATGCAAGAGAATCAGTGAACTCTACTCAATTGCTGCTCTCACAGATCTTTGCTTGAAGATTCAAGTTTAAGACATATGATTATTTTTATTTTATTCCAAGTACTTGTACATTGTACATGTATTTGTCCACTGTATATTTTATCCCCCCCCCCTCCCCCCAAAAAAAAAGTAAAGAATTGTTTAAGTTTGAAATAATAAAACTGTTCTTAAAATAACTCTGCAGTACTGGATGATGTTTAAGAAATGTCTTCAACAATAGAAACTTTCATTTAATTTACTTTGTAAATATAAGTAAATTACCTACATACTCACTACATTCGAATAAACAAGACCAGTTTAGATCGTTGAGTTAGAGCATTCGATTTTTTATGATACTCGAGGCCTGTGGGTGCTTAACTTCCTACTTTCCTATTTATATCACTTTATTCCATATACACATATTTCATGAACCCACGTAGCTATGATGCGAACCGAGTCCTTTAGAACCTCTATGTAGGATATAAAATAAGTGTCCAAAAGAACCGAGCAGGATTCGAATCACGATTGTGAATTGAGCACAATGACATGCTTTTATTACTTTCCTGATTCCCATTTGCCATTGGCTTTGGAGGTAGGATATATTACATTTTATTAACATGTAATAAAAAACTGACTTTTGTGATAATCGGCATACAGTTGTTTTTGGGAATATTTTTGTGTTTAAATTGTTTGAAATGACTCTATATTCTGAAGGAAGTACACTGGAAGTGGTCGATCAGGCGACTAAAGATCTATAAAGGATCATCTCCTGAATTGCTTGTTAAGCTGCACATGACATTAGGTTGGTCATCTATTTTTATTCACAAACTGAGAGTAAGAGTCTAAGACCTATGAAACCATTGTAAAATGGTAAATTTTAGACCCTACCAAGTTGTCCGGACACAAAGCCGGTACCGAGCCGCACCTATGTTATTCTCGGAAATACACGAAACATACCGGGATCATATATCTAATGTATAGATGTTAGCCAGTAAAAAAAGTTAGCGACTCTATTAGGTTCTGACATGTCAGTAAAGTATAATTGTCATAAGAACCATTTGTAAAAAAATGCTTTCTGTTCGTTTAAAGCGATAAAAGTTTTATTATCTCTTGCAAATTTTTTCTCAATGAGACTGGAGAGATTGTCTCTTATTAAATTATGAGGAAGCGAGGAAAATAAAGTAGAAAAAGCATAAGTTGATAAACAGTACGCCCGAAAATTATTTGATCTAAGCTTTTTTAAAACGTCACCTGAGTTTGAAATAGATCAACATTGATTTTTGCCAGTGGTTTCAGAAACCTTTTTGCAATACCTAATAACATGTTCTTTTTTCACTGTAAGAGTACGGATAATTAAGTAGTTGGGTTAGAACTCTAATTCACGATAAATCTTGCTTTTTAAGGTGTTTTTTGCATTTTAGGCAACCAATACATAGTAGGAGTTTTATCTCGTTTTGGTTCAACACTTATTTTCAATTTTGTAAAATGTTGAGCGAGTTCAGGCTATTCCAGATATGCATATCTCACTTTTATAATTATGTGGACAGGTTCCATCTTGAGAAAGTAAACATAGTTTCCGGACTCAGAAGTGGCAAGTGTCCAAAAGAAAAGAAGAAAACCGAGCAGGATTCTAATCACGATCGTCAATTGAGCACAATGACGTGCTATTATTATGTTCCTGTTTCCCATTTGCCATCTTCTGAAGGAAGTACGCTGGCAGGCCTGCCAAATCTCCGGATTTTATCCGGAATCTCAGGATTTTAAGTTACTTCTCCGGATCTCCGGATTTATAGTCAAAACCTCCGGATTACTATGAAATTGCAAAAAAATATAGATTAATTAAACCTAATTTAAAAGTTGTGCAATAAACGTAATAGTTATTCTACTGCAGTCGCACATTTCCCGTTTATTACTAATTAACGAAGACGTGGTCAGTTACATGCTGTCTCCATGCCTCTGGCACAACTATACAATAACGCGTGTCATAAACTAAACAAGGGCATCGATGTTTCACCTGCCTTTATCTTTTTTTTTCACTGCATGTTCATTCTAATATTGTCAAAAGCAGGTCTTAACAGTTAAAAAATGAAGGGTAAAAATAGACAAAAGTAATTTTAAAACATGTTATTCATCCATTTCTAACGAAATCGGCAAAAATCATTTATAAAATTCTTTGAAGAATATAATTACAAAGAAAACTATCAGAAAATCATCATCATCATCATCATCATCATCATCATCATCATCATCATCATCATTATCATAATTTTTGTTCAGTCACAGTCATAATGAACAGCAGAAACAAAACATTAAAACAACAACAACTACATCATCATCGTCGTCGTCATCATCATTGACATATTCAGACAAAATCTCCGGATATTTAATGAAGAAGTTTTGGCAGGCCTGCACTGGAAGTGGTCGATCAGGCGACTTAAGGTCTATGAAGGATCATCTCATGGTCAGCAGGTTTTTTGGGTCAAACCACCATAGGTCAAAGTCAGCGACCTTCAATTGATAATTATTACTAAATAATGGACATAGAAACAGTCACTAAATTTATAATGGATTTTTTTTCATGGTCATCAGATGTCCAGTATTGTCTTTTGATATAAATCATTAAAGGTTCTCACCAATCTTTGAAAGAAATTGATACTTTTTAATTTTCATTCAACTGGACATGTCCCTGTCAAGATTTGGAGAATGTTTGGGCTGTAGTTTGCACTCAGTTAACAGAAAATAGATCCCTGCTTCACCATGCACTTTATTCTGGGGTTTAAGGTATCGCAAACATTGCAAATGGCGAAAACAGGCTAAAAATTCAAAAAATGAATTTTGGGGAAAATACTTATTGCCACCTAGATTTTAGTAAATAAATAGATTTAGCTATGGATTAAGTAAATGTTTACAAGCTCAGTTTAGTCTAATTCATGTTCTAATTACCAAGCACATGCTAAAACAAAAGAAAAACCATTTGCATGAGATCTCTGAAATTCATGAAAAATATTCCAAAGCAACTCATACCTGAAATAAGTATATGCTGGTCACTTTGAACCAGGAAGTAAGATTTCCTTGAATTTCTTGAAAACCCTAACATTATTTTGACGAATTGTCACTAAACATTGTAGACCAGCATATACTTATTTCAGGTATGAGTTGCTTTGATATATTGATCATGAATTTCAGAGTTGTCATGCAAATGGTTTTTCTTTTGTTTTAGTATGTGCTTGGTAATTAGAACACGAATTAGACTAAATTGAGCTTGCAAACATTTACTACATCCATAGCTAAATACATTTCTTTACTAAAATCTAGGTGGCAATAAGTATTTCCCCCAATATTCATTTT
This sequence comes from Corbicula japonica, assembly GCA_038501625.1. NCBI lineage: Eukaryota > Metazoa > Mollusca > Bivalvia > Venerida > Cyrenidae > Corbicula > Corbicula japonica. The sequence goes on from JAZAYU010000016.1 coordinate 4,698,858, forward strand.
TGAAATTTTAGCTAGTTTTCGCCATTTGCAATGTTTGCGACCTCTTAAACTGAACTTGTTTGTAAGATATATTTTTGTATATATTGTAAACTCCGTCTCTTGATGTCGGTCTCCATCATTATTGGATAGACCTTGAGCGCGACCTGATGAAGCGTGAATTATGCATTCTTGACATTAAAACATTAAAAAATACTTGCCGCCCGATTTCTTATGCCTTGAATTTTGTCAAAATGTATTGCACAAATTTAGCTTGAAGGTGTTTTAATCCGGGCGAGTATGTTACCGGTAATTCACGGACTTAACTGAAAAGCATTGCAATCTAGAGCTATCATCATTGATTCTAACATATAGCTTTACTGATGCTGATGAGTAAAAATAAATTCCAAAATATGTGACGCTGTGATGTTGCTCCGACCGGCAGCGTCTAGGCCTCAATGTTATAAAGCTGAGTTTGGAAACCAGTCTCAAATCTCAAGCATCTGGTTGGCTGAAATGGCGACAGGTCGCCAATTCAGCCAATCAGATGCTTGAGATTTGAGACTGGTTTCCATGCTCAGTTTTAAAACTTGGGCACAGTAGTCGCAACAAGAGTGACGTCCGTGATTTCAGTGTGATATGGGGGGTTGCACGCAAGATAGTCGTGAGTCACGACAGTCTTGCAGACAACCCGCGATTAATAAATATGGACTCTTAAATTATATATCCAGACAATACATATTTTGTTGAATCACGACAGACGCGTTGTTGTTGTCCTCGCACAGTAGGATTTCGAATGTTTGTGTCAACAGTTTAAAGCTTTTAACAAGATGGCAGCGCCACCGTGATTTGTCTTAGACCTTATTCCTTCCATTCACAGACATGAAAAAAAACAAAATGTGCGTCAAATAAACTAAATATCCGATTAAATTTTGGTAATAATTTCGATTTCATGTCATAAAGAAGCCCTGAAACTATTATTAGAACTTCTAGGTCCAAATGTTTCTTTGTACATGTGATACCCGCTGGTATTTTCTCTTGTATCAGTATCAAAAGCGTCATTCACTACACCGTCTGGTCCGTTCACTATACCTCCTGTTCCGTTCACTACACCGCCTGGTTCGTTCACCACACCGCCTTTTCTGTTCACTACACCGCCTGGTCCGTTCACCACACCGCCTGTTCTGTTCACTACACCGCCTGGTCCGTTCACTACATCGCCTGTCCTGTTTACGACATCACCTGGATCGTTCTGACTCGCTAAACGTGATTCAAACTCGAGCATTTTCTTCGCCCGCACCTTCTCATTTTCCGAGGAAAGAATTTTTATTGTGCATGCATCGCACGGATATATCTCTACAGATTTGTTGCTTAGTTCCGACATTGTATTTATAGCCGCTTTCAGATCTTGCTGTTTCTGTAAAAATAATGACATGGCTTACTCCCAACCACAAGCTGTAATATGTGATATGGATCAGGGCCCAAGATCATAAAAAATGAGATCGGAGACCATTCTCAAATCTCAAGAATCTCAACACAAGTCTCCATATCAGTCAGATGTTCGAGATTCGAGACTGATCTACAATTTCGGACTCATGGTCTTAGACATGGATTAGTTTGGTTTCTAGTGCTTCATTATCACAAACCGTTTACACAGATTTGCATATGTCTAAATAGTAATTTCTGAACATTTCATGTAATTAATGCAGATTCATGTATACATTCTTTGTGTTTAAACATAATATTGAGGAAAAAATATCCGTTTCGACATAATTAACAGAATCTATATAGTTTTGACAAAACTTTGTTAATAAGTTTTATGTTGTTTTTATTTTGCGTTTATTAGATAATATTAATAAAACAGGTATCTACATTGCGTGACACGCCACATTGGCTAACAACCGATATGCCAACCGGCGTGCCCCAAGGCTGAACAAAAACTGCTGTCAGTGGCGACCGGACTAAATAAGAACGTTAAACGTACGAGATGTTCGCGATTCGAGAATAGTCTCCGATTTCGGATTCAGGATCTTAGACATGGATTACTTCGCTTTCTATTACTTTATTATCACAAACTGTTTATGTCTACATTGTAATCTCTAACAAATTACAATTAGAAAATCTCGTATGCGTAAGTACGTTATTCTAGAAAATTACTATTCCGTGTATTCGTTGAAACTAGGCCTCCGCTTCGGAGAGAAATGTGGCGTTTTCCTCAGTCAAATCGTTCAACCATTACGAAATAACTCTAAATCCCACAAGCTACCTTGTTACTTTGTCGCTTCTTCCGTTTTCTGTAGAGTATTACAGCGCCGACGCCAAGGACCGTCAGCAGAAACACGCTTAAAATTAAGGCAACTGTTACATTCTCATCGACCTGAATAGAAAACACAGATATTGGAGGAGATATTTTATTCAATGTATATAAGATAACGACCAAGTGCGAGGTATTTCTACGTAGGAAAGATTGGTGCGCAGGATGTTATCACTTTCGGGTTGTTTCGTGAAGCCCGCGTGCTGTTCCACAATGTCCGATGTACGGGGCCGATATTTGACCACTTAGTTTTAATTTAACATCGTGTCTGGATTATTAAAACAGAATACGACCGCGCTGGCATCTGTCGTCACATGACATCATGGATAGGTATAATGTTTCTTATGCAAATTAAATGCGCCGAAATTTTGGACCAATCAGTACGTTTTAGGATCAGATGTGAGTGAATTTTACTGCGTTGGCAACGCTATGACAACTTTGTCTTCACTCTTCACTCATATATTCACTCGTCCGTTAATTGTTAAAGAATTTTTGGTCACATAAACTTTCTATACAAGTCTTGGTTTTGTTATACATTTTTATACATGTATTTTAAAACAGTTATTATTTTCGTCCCAATACGTGTCTAGGCACCTTTAATACAGGTCGTACAAAAATAGACCCCTGTCAACAAACGAGTGCAATTGTCGTCGCCGCGTCAGCTGAACATTTATCAAAACTGTCATCGCTTACCTCGCATTCATCCGAGTTGTCTCCACAGTTGTTAAATCTGTTACAGTGCAGGGAGGCCGAGATACACCGTCCATTACGGCATCGGAACTCGTCTACAAAGCACGACTTGGCTGAAATGGAATTTAACCTTTGCCCTTAGGTTATAAAACTCAGCATGAAAACCAGTCTCAAATATCAAGCATCAAAAACTGGTCGCCATTTCAGCCAATCAGATTCTTGATATTTGAGACTGGTTTCCAATCTCAGCTTTATAACTTTCAGCCCATGTGTCGCATCAACTTACCTGTGCCCAAGATCATAAAACTAAATCTGGAGATCAGTCTCAAATCTCAAGCATCTGACCAGACGCCATTTCAACCAATCAGATCCTTGAGATTTGAGACTGATCTCAAATCTTAGTTTTATGATCTGCCTATAAATATAAAATTATTGTTTTGAAATTGTCACTAAGAACAAGATGAGATCACGGAAATTTGTGTATTGTCATGCTTCAATTAAACAGTATTCGTTGACGTTTATTTTCATTTTCCGTATCTGCGAGTTTTATACCCATGCGCTATCATATATTTGAGTGTATTATGTGGCTATAAATTTGCTTTATGCTATTTTATGCCAATTAAGTTATGTTATGTTATGTTATGTTATGTTTTATACTCCCTCTAGCGGAGAAAACCTTGACCCGAATAATTGTTACGAAGTCCAATGTTACCATCGCTTAAAAAGCAAACTTTCAGTTCAATACTACCGATCATTATTCGTTTGAGTAAGTTGCGCCAACACAAGCACACATAACAACCAACGTCGAAATCAACTGATATTACTGCAGCTTTTGCTGTAAAAAGTCTCCCCGTTCTTCGCTTTAGTGTAGTTATCGGTTTCCTTACCACCCATGATGGTAAGATGCTAATTTCAATCCATGTCGTCGTATTTGTATGTCCTTGTGGTTGTTTATATTTACTAATCAAGAGGTCACGTACATTTGTGGAAGGCAGTGAAGACAATCTCGAAGCCGTTGTCTTGATTGTGCAAGTCACTTTGAAATACCACTGTGAGCTTGTCGCCGGATGTGACGTAGCCTCCGCCAGGTACACTTGAACCACAGATTCTTGGTTGCAATCCTGAAAACAGACGGAATATTTTGAAACAATAAAATAAATAGAGAAATTGATGTTCATAAAATTGGCAGCCTGGCAGCGTGAATTTCGCAGCCTGGCAGCGTGAAGTTAGCAGTATGGCTGCCTGGCGAACATGAAAATTCGGTGGTTCGGTACAGTTATTCCTGTTGTAGACATCATCATTATTCATCGAGTCTCTTTATGTTTAAAATCAATAAGAAAATAACTCGCACACGGTCAAAACAAAACTTCGACTAAATAACACTTCAAATAGTATGCTTAGTTTAATTATGTCGTAAATTCTTAGTGAACACACGCACTGGGCTTGAAATATTGTTTTCAAGTTTAAATGTTACCTTTCAGTATTGGCGAGTTGGCATTTTTTCCATCATGTAAACTTACAAAGTCATCATCGCACCTCTCTTCCCATTCAATGTCCACATCCCTAAAATCACATTAGTTTATTTATATTGCTTTTCTGCTTTAAAATTCACTTATGTTTATCGTTTGAGTTGTGTGCTACTTTCAATATATGCATCATATTATTCAGTATAGTGTTTATAGTGTTATTGTCGAATTTAAATTACTCAACTTTCTAAGAAAAACTCACTCAAAGTTTGTGCATTTCAACACCATAATGAGTATGCTACTTTATACATTTTAAAACTCGCCTCTAATCTAATGATAAGGCGCTGTTACTGTCGATATTTACCTGAAGACAACGACTATCTTCCTATCTACCGGAGCTTGGATGGTCATGTGGCAGGAAAGGGAACTCCGATACTCGGACCTGCGGGTGACGGCCAGGCGGCCGGCAGGTATACCCATAGATTCCATGTCGATTTTTCCATTACAATTGTCTTCCATATAGACTGAAAGAAATGTTGATGTCAATTTTAGGCACAAATGAAGTTTTTGAGACATTATTTTAAACGGCTCCATGCTTTCATGGCGAGGAAAATCAGCATACCAAAACACGCCAGGTGAACTGAATTCTTGCGCACTATTATTTTATTTTCTGCCTGACATTGAAGAATGCGGTGAACATGAAATATATGTGTATCTTTTTAGAAAAGATTCAATATGGCTTATTTTCATAATGCGTCTTTAATAGCATCATAAATATTTCCAAACACTCCTCCAAAGTCATTTTATTCAAACAGATCCCGGTACCTTTTTAACACTTGCACATAATAACTGGCTTTTAAAATCTGAGTGCATAGGAACGCACGCCTGTGTCCGGGTCCTGTCCAGGCCGTTTACTTTAGAAGCGCTATATAGAATAAACAGAGTTCTAGTGCCAAGTTAGCAAATTTCAGTTAAACAGGCGATCTGTATTATGCAACTGCAATCACTGCGAAGAAAAAATATCCCCCAAAACATTTCTCTGTATCCTAAATTATTTAACTAAAGTTAAAGCTCTGGCTGTGACTGAAGCAAACCATGTTTTATCTTTGGATAATACATTTGTATTTAAATGTTTTGTATTGAGTTTACTAACACAGATTAAATGTGTCCTTTAATTATTTTGGTTAAAAGTATACTTCGAGTAAGAACCATGTATGCTAAACTTGTAAACTAAATGAAATAATGTCGAGAAAATCTGCCTTAATGGTTATTTTGACTAAAGTTTTCTAAACATTAAAAAAGACAGGTATATCAATACACAATATTACTGATTGTAAAAGATAATATAACTACATGAAAATGATACCGGACTTAAAAATCGACATGTTTTAGCAATGTGGAACGAAAAGGTGACGTAAACTTACATTTTCTGAGAGACAATACATTCCGAGTTAATAAAAATATATGAACGATAATTGTAATCCATCGAAGTATCATTTTATCACTGTTTCTGAGGATACTCACATTGTCATGACAATAAATTATGATGTTGTTAACCACTTGTGTATGACATCTTTGATTAGACATTGTTAACGTTTGATGGACGTGCAATGGACAGCTAGAGTTCAGACTGTCACACCGGTTCCTACGCTTGACGCCTGGAGTGTGTTTTTTGCGGACGGCGTTTTAATTTGTAACATACAGTTCGCTTGGCAAGTACAAATACCCTTTTCATATGCAGACACTTGGATAAATGTGATTACAATGGCTTACAATGTGAGAGAGTAACATAATAATATTTAGTTTTAATTAAATTGCATCTCAAATTATTTTAAGGTACTTTGTCGGAAACAAAATGGCCAAATGGCCCTAAATCGCTCACCTGATTCTTGGATACACGAAATGAAAGGTAAAACAAAACACAAAAAATTCAAATAGACTGCTGGTTTTACAACAATTTGAATTACTGGCCTGACAGCATTACAAGAAGACTTGTTCTGAAGAAAACTGTGCTCAAGATCATAAAACTAAATCTTGAGATCAGTCTCAAATCTCAAGCATCTGATTGGCTGAAATAGCGACCAGTCGCCATTTCGGTCAATCAGATCCTTGAGATTTGAGCCTGATCTCAAATCTTAGTTTTATGAACTTGGGCCCTATAACATTTTTAACATTTTTAAATACTGTCGGAGCTTCCACCATTTACAATTCATTTAGGACAACAATACAGACTATTCATTTGCAATTGTTTGCCATAGTAGGGCATGGCATGGCGTGTTATGGTACGGTTTGGTATACATATAGTATGGTGTGGTGTTGTATAGTGTGGTGTGGTATGGTATGGTATGGTAAATGTCACTAGCAAGTAATGATGTAAGCAAAAAAGTAAAAACATCAGGCATGGATTCTGTAATTGGACTGAGTGAGGGGGCTTCAGTAAGTGAACACAGTTTTTTAAATAACAAACATATATTGTCATGATGCTTCAGGCCAAATTTGGTTAAAATCTACTTAATGGTTTATGGTTACAATATGTTATAAGATTGTGTTTATAAGCCCTCTCTCTGACTGGGGAACGGTTCACCCAGGGTCTCTTTTTGAACAACTTTTGAAGAAGTCAATCCCGTGAGGCTTCAGGCCAAATTTGGGTTAAAATTTATCGATGTGTTTTTTTTAAATATTTATGTTAATTTTAATTATATGCCCAATGGCTGGGAACAGTTAACCCTATGGTCACAAATTCTATAGCCATCAGCGCCAGGATAATGTTTACCAAATTTTGTTTAAATTAATCCAGTGTTTCTTTCAGAAGAATATTTTTAAAGATTTTTCTTATAAGCCCTGTGGCTTGGAAGTGATTGACACCAGGGTCATAATTAGAATAACTCTGAAAAAGGGAAAATGGCAGGATGCTCCAGGCAAAATTTAGGTAAAATCATTCCAGTGTTTTTATAGAAGACACTTTTAAATATTTTGCTTATAAGCCCTGTGGCTGAGAAATGGGTAACCTTGTGGTAAGGATTTGAACAACTTTAGAAGAGATCATTGCCAGGATGTTTCACGCCAAATTTGGTTAAAACCATTCCAATGGTTTCAGAGTAGATGTTGTTTAAAGTAAATTGTTAGAGTTTGCTCATAAGCTCCGAGGCTTGGAAATTGTTGACCATATGGTCATTTATTTGAACAACGTTAAAAGATGTCAATATCAGGTTGCTTCATGCTTTATTTGGTTAAAATCTGCCCAGTGGTTTTTGAGGCGAAGAGTTTGCTTATAAGCTCCTTGTCATGGGAGCAGTTGACCCAATGGAACCAGAAGAGTTCTTGTTTAAAGCAAATTGTTAGGTTTTGCTTGTAACCCTTGTGGCTTGGAAATGGTTGACCCTAGGGTCATGATTTGAACATTTTATGTAGACATCAGTGGTAGGATGCTTCAGGACAAATTTTGTTGAAATCCATCCAGTGGTTTAGAGATGTTTGAGGCAAATTGTTACATTTTCCTCATAAGCCTTGTAACTTACAAATGGTTTACCCTAGGGTCTTTATTTGAATAACTTTTGAAGAGGTCATTTGGTTAAAATCTTCCAAAAATTTTTATTTTGCTTACAAGACCTGTGTCTGAGGAGCGGTTGACTGTATGGTCATGAGTTGAACAAGTTTTGTAAATATCAGTGCCAGGATGCTTCAGGATAAATTTAATTAAAATCTATCCAGTGGTTTCAGAGATGTTGTTCAAAGCATCTTGTTGACAGACGACAGACATCGGACAAAGACAGGTCACAATAGCCACAGGCTCAAGTGAGCTAAAAATCTAGTCTCTTCAGATCAGATCTGAGATGTTTGTCAACAAATAGATTTCGCAGCGCCTACATATTTAAAAAGTTTAGGGTAGTTTCCTTACTCTTTATAAATAACATACTGTGGACACATATATAACTGCATCCAGCATCAAGTATGATCAACAAAATAAGTTTGCCAATTTGATAAAAAGTTTATTAATAGAAAACTTATGACATCAAATTGAAGACAAAACAAATCACAGACTAATGTCAAAAATGAAAAGAATATCATCTGAAAATATATACATGTACCGGTAATACACTCTCAGTTACAAACTCAGCATCTTGTTTTTTCCAGAACTGGTCTTCACGTAAATTTATTGTATAATAGTTAACCACAGATATAAGTCTCATTTTGAAATAAACCACCTTGTATTTAACAGTCATGTCTTCCTTACAGATGATTTTATCTATTGAACCCAGATCTTTAAATCACATTAAGGATTGATTTGCTATTCCCAGAATGACCTGGCCACAAGTGGTAGAAAATCATATGAAAGGACCTCTCTCAGTGCAAAATCTGCATCCAGAAATAAAACAGTTTGATATATATAATAGGCAGCTACTGACTTATTAGGTTTTTATAATAGTATATATGTCACTGGAGATAAACTCATTTGATTATACATCAAAGCAAGTCATAAAAACAAATAGAAAAGAAACAAGAGCTGTCAGAGGAGACAGCATGCTCGACTATTCGAATCATTTGAAACAAATGCAATTTGAAGATTAAAACAATAACAACTATGGCCATACATTCATGTGCAATCAGGAAAAATATTAACAAGTGAATGGTACGGGAGAAATTCTTTTCAAATAACAGAAATAATTCCTAAATGTACCATAAATATTAAACTGAATAGGGGAATAACTATGAAATAGTGTTCGGAATCGACTGGATTTTTCAGAATCGATAATCGGAGAAAATCGGCTTGGCTTAGCCGATTGATAATCGGATAATCGGAACATGTTGTTTCATTAGCTGTTTTAGTTTTTGTTATAAACAAATCAGTAGATACTGATTTAATATACGTTAAAATGGAAATAAAAAAAAATAAAATGCTATAATTTCTGTTGTCCGTTATTATCATTCTGTCTTAAATATGAGCCAGGTTAATCTGTTTCTGTACAAGTTTAATGCTACAAACTATACTTTCTTACAGTATTTCAGGTCAGACTGTTTGACAGTCACAAAACTTGGCCCTAAGATTATAAACAACTAGCCATACAATTTCAGAGCTTACTGAACCCTACTTTTCAGTTTAAAAGTATCAAAATTCGGAACTCAAATCGAAATTGGCTTTAAAATATCATGGGTAACATAACCGTAACAAGCGTGATATTGTGGGTGGGGTATTATTTTCATGCCTTTATTGGCATAGGATTTCCTGCAAAGCTTGCAAATGACTCTGCTCATGTCTAAATTTTCTTTAACTGGAGCTCCATCTTTCATTTTTCGGAAGTAAAAATACTTCCAGACCAGGGAAGTCGTCTTTCCCGGGTAAGGAAAAATGTCTTCGTTATTGTTGCCATCCATTACTGTCTTGATGGATTACCTCCCTTCAGAAATAAACGGAAAGAAACTACCGGCAAGCTACTACCGAAAAGAGAGAAAAAATGCATCCGCCTAACCTAGCGACATCGATTCTGAAAAATTCGACTCGATTGTCGCCGATGTTGAAGTTATCCGACTGATTATCGATTGTCGGCGACAATCGGGCAAACACTACTATGAAATATTTCTGAATTTGTTAGAAAACTTGTTAGTAATTTTTTATTAGAGACATTTACTTTTAGTCAAATATCAATCACTTCAGTAATGTTACAGAAAAAGAACTGAAATGAAAATATAATCATAGTTTGAAGTTGATACCTTAAGTATTTGCAAAGTTATCGATGAAGTGCACTTAAGTGAAAATATAAGTGAAACTAGAAATGTGTCCATAGGACACGGATGCCCCACTATGCATCATTTTCAGACACTCAAGTGCAATGATGGGAATAATATGCGATACACTGCCCTTTCATGGTGAACATTTGTGTCAAGTTTTTTTGAAATCCCTCCATTTATAATGAAGATACAGCATGGACAAGAAAATTCTATTTTTAGTAACAGTGACCTTGATCTTGGACCTTCAGGCTTGGGTATTGTGCGGACACACTGCCTTTTCATGAACCTTTGTGCATAGTTACTTTGAAATCCCTCCATTTATAACAAAGTCACAGCCAGGACAAGATAATTCTATTTTTAGTAACAGTGACCTTGACCTTTGACCTACAGGCATGGGTATGGTACGTGACACACCGCCCTGTCATGGTGAACATTTGTGTCAAGTTATTTTGAAATCCTTCCATTCATAACAAAGTTACAGCCTGGACAAGAAAATTCTATTTTTAGTAGCAGTGACCTTGACCTTGGATCTACAGGCATGGGTATTGTGCGGACACACCGCCTTGTCATGGTGAACATTTGTGCCAAGATATTTTGAAATCCCTCCATTCATAACAAAGTAACAGCCTAGACAAGAAAATTCTATTTTTAGTAACAGTGACCTTGACCATTGACCTACAGGCTTGGGCATGTACGTGACACACCGTCTTGATATGGTGAACAATTATACCAAGTTATTTAAAAACCCAATAAGAAATAGCAAAGTTACAGAGCGGACACGATTTTGCAAGAAAATTCTATTTTTAGTAACAGTGACCTTGACCTTGGACCTACAGGCATGGGTATTGTACGCGACACACCGCCTTGTCATGGTGAACATTTGTGCCAAGTTATTTTGAAATCCTTCCATTCATAACGAAGTTAAGGGCCGACTGTATATTTTGATTAACACAAAATGTAAGAGAAAAAGGGGCATAATTTGAAAAATATTGGAAGAAGGGTTATGGGTCTTGTTGGTTATGATGTAGATTTTGATGGTGAAAATATATTTCAAGTTTCAAGGTAATATCTCAATTAGTTTTAAAGTTAGGGGCAAAATGCATATTTTGCTTGACACAAAATATAAGAAAAAAGGGGCATAACTTGAAATATATTGACAGCAGAGTTATGGGTCTTGTTGGTAATGATGTAGAATTTGATGGTGAATATATATTCCAAGTTTCAAGTTGATATCTCAAGTAGTTTATAAGTTATCGACCAAAGTGCATATTTTCCTTAACGCAAAAGTTAAGTGAAAAAGGCGCATAACTTGAAAAATATTTGTAGCAGAGTTATGGGTGTTGTTGGTAATGATGTAGAATTTGATGGTGAATATATATTCCAAGTTTCGAGTTGATATCATAAGTAGTTTTTAAGTAATGGACCAAAGTGCATTTTTTGTTTAACAGACGCCGAAGCCGATGCCGACGCCGACACCGGGGCGAGTAGGATAGCTCCCCTATTCTTCGAATAGTCGAGCTAATAAAAAACCCTGACATTTGTTTACAAAACAAGTCATAAAAAACAAATAAGAGACCTGGTCACTACAGGTGTTAAGATGAAATAACAGATACAGATATATTAAGGCTGTATTAAGAAATTTATTTGCTGTGTTTAGCACTTGAACATGTAAAGAGTCAATATTGATGTTCATAATATGACTAATGATAATTATCAACAGTCATGTAGGAATAAATGTTTTTATCCCAGTGACCATAAAATTCACAGCTGGTTAACCCTTTCCTCCATAGACACACCTTTATTGCAAGGGAAAACATTTAAGATCCAGATCAGCCGGCACAACTGCGCCGTCTGATCAGGATCTAAATTGGTTGTTTTTTATTTGTTAGGTAATTTTAGACAAAAATGCAACCAGTGTAGATCCTGATCAGATGGCATGCATGTGCCGGCTGATCTGGATCTAAACTGATCACACATGCTTAAAAAGGCTTATATATGGAGGAAAGGGTTAAGATCTGTAGTTGGAAATTACAGTTTTTTGTACAGTTTTTGCCAGTATGTAGCACATATGTGGAGCTTTAGAATGACTGTGGTACAGAGCCTTAGGGGATCAACTGTTGGCCTTGGCTTGCCTCTCCACATCAAACTGGTAGTTGTACTGAAACAACAACAACAACAACTCAGTTAATACATACTTCTTTTTGTAAACAAACCTGTTGAATAGTGAAGATATATTTAGTCTGTTGAGCGGCATATTGTGAGTGACAATTTAATAACTGAGCTATATCTTGTATGTTTAGAATGATGTGTTGGCAAATCTGGATCTAAACTGCTAACATGTGCAATAAAATGCGTATACATGTATATGGAGTAACCACATTGCAGGCCTGCCAAATCTCCGGATTTTATCCGGAATCTCAGGATTTTAAGTTACTTCTCCGGATCTACGGATTTATAGTCAAAATCTCCGGATTTCTATGAAATTGCAAAAAATATAGATGAATTAAACCTAATTTAAAAGTTGTGCAATAAACGTAATAGTTATTCTACTGCAGTCGCACATTTCCTTTTTTATTACTAGATAACGAGGTCGTGGTCAGTTACATGCAGTCTCAATGCCTCTGGCAAAAATATACAATAACCGCGTGTCATAAACTAAACAAGGGCCTCGATGTTTCACCTGCCTTTATCTTTTTCACTGCTTGTTCATTCTAATATTGTCAAAAGCAGGTCTTAACAGTTAAAAAATGAATGGTAAAAATAGACAAGTCATTTTAAAATATGTTCTTCAACCATTTCTAACAAAATCGACAAAATCATTTATAAAATTCTTTGAAGAATATAATTACAAAGAAAACTATCAGAAAATCATCATCATCATCATTATCATCATTTTTGTTCAGTCACAGTCATAGTGAACAGCAGAAACAAAACATTAAAACAACAACAACAACAACAACAAAATCATCATCTTCGTCGTCGTCATCATCATTGACATATTCAGACAAATTCTCCGGATTTTTAATGAAGAAGTTTTGGCAGGCCTGACATTGGACTAAATAGGCAATATATTTCTTCACTGTTAGCTTTTTGATTCATAAGCTTTTGTCTTACTGAGAAAAACAGTGTAGATCCGGATCAGATGGCACAGACCTGCCAGATTATCTGGAGCTACACTGTTCACACAAGTGATTAAACATTTAAATATGTTTGTGATGACAAGCTATTAACAGAATGTTAACTTTACCTGATTTTCTATATCCATTATTGTTTTGTATCGAATCTCTGGTATTTGAATCTGAAATGTATTTTTGAGTCTAGTTAACAATGACAATAACTGGCTGTACATCACATCCATATATCAGCCAGTGCAAGCAATTTTCATGTTGTCACATTTAAATTTTTACGTTTTTGGAGACATAGTAAGGTCTGAATTCAAATTTTACATAATGTAATAGGATTGATTCTGTAAAACAGTTGCTGACTTTTAATTCTCAAAACTTAAAGCTGCATTACTTCAATTTAACCCGCTCTTGTATGAAATATTACATGTATTTGGAACTATAGGCACGAATTTGCAGCATTAGTTTGGGCTAATAAAATTTTAATTTACTAAAAAAATTTGGTCCGTGTGACTAAAAGCGAAAGTAGGATTTCCGAAACGTCACAGAAATCAAGATCGCACATGAAGTGGTCTCTTCGTCAAAAATAGGTTGCTAAATATACCTCCACTATATTTAGCTTCTTAAAAGTTTGTTAACGATAATTTAACAATATCATTGAAAATCCCGTCTATAAGAAAGAATTCGATCGGACCTTTTGTGTTCTGTTAGAGAGTTTATATATTGGAGTCTATATGGACAAATATGATTTTTCAATAGTATATTCTTACTTAAGTTTAGGGCTGGGGCTTTAAGAATAATTTATTGCTTTAAGTTCAAATAAATACAACCTTGAAATGTTTGCCAGAATAGCAGATGTATGATTGGCTTATTCAGGTCATGTCACCTTGTTAAATCTTGTATGATAGATGCAAGCCTGACATTTGAGAATTCACTGCAACTCTAAGATGATATGTATTTAGGTTTAGATAAAACATCTTACAACAGTTTAGCATGTTTCTAGAAAAGATCTGGGACTTACATTTTTCAAGTTATCCAGTTCTGCTAGTTTAGGACTTAGCTGCCAAGGCACCCCAGTTAAAGCTGAAATGACAATAAGCTGATTTTTATTAACCCATTCCTCCATATACCGTCATTGTTCGAATATAAGCCGCATTCATGTATAAGCCGCACCCTCCTAAACCTGATGGAACTGATGAAAATGGCTTAATGCAGTATATAAGCAGCCCAACCTGTGTATTAGCCGCACCCCCAACTTTTTACTGCCAAATTCTGGAAAAAAGTGTGGCTTATATTCAGACAATGACGGTATATGCCTTTATGGTGTGGGCGACCAGTGTAGATCCAGATCCACAGGCACCTCCCTGCCTTTAAATCAGGATCTGCACTGTTTGCTTTTACATTTATTATGTTATTTGTTACCGAAGAGCAAACAGTGCAGATCCTGAACAGATGGCTTGTATTTGCCAGTTGATCTGGATCTACACTGTTCCCAGATGTGATAAAAGGCGTTAAAACTGTTATCAGCAACATTTTTAATAAATGTGAAAACATTTGAAATACATAGTTATATGGCATCAAAGATGACAGAATTTGCCATCAGACCAAGGCTGAAGGTTATAAAGCTGATATTTGAAAGCAGTCTCAAATCTCAAGCATCTGATTGGCTGAAATGGCGACTGGTTGCCATTTCAGCCAATCAGATGCTATAGATTTGAGACTGGTTTCCATGCTCAGTTTTATAATCTTGGGCACAGAGTCTCTTCACAAATACTTCTTCTTGCATATATTTTATGTCCCTGACACCCATGTTCTATCTAGTAATTGCAACTATCATATAAATGTGTAGATGCTAACAGAATCTATCATGTGGTTGGTTTGCATGGAACAATCTGGCCCTTGATTAACTTTTCAGTATCAAATGGAGTGAAGAGTAGTTTCATCTACTTAAATTCATACAGTGAACAACCATCAAGGATATCTATCTCTTTCTATCGCATTTTGGTCAGAAATAACCGAACAAATCAAAAAGCGAAGAGTGCAGATCCTGATCAGATGGCACAGATGTGCCGGCTGATCTGGATCTACACTGTTCGTCCATGCAATAAAGGTGTGTCTTTGGAGGAAAGGGTTTATGTAATGGACTCCACATTTTTCTATCTGAGCCAGTCCAGTTATTTTTCAAAGTTATTAAGCAATCTGATTAAAATCATTTCCTGAAAAACGCTACGCTATCAGGATCTGACGACGAGTAACTAAAACGTGTTTTTATCACTAACCCTTTGAACCAATCAGATTGTCGCCTACAAAATCGCAAAAGTGAAAGTAGAAATAATATTTTTAACCATGGGAAGTGTCGACAGCTTTCGTAAGACATAATTTACTGGAGATATATGTGTTTAAGTCGTATTGCATTCATTTCTAATGTAATGACATCTTCAGATCATTTTGCGAGCGTAATAAATCATGATTCCTTTGTTGACAGTTTCTAAAAATAGTAATTGGGAAAACCGCTATTACTTATGTACGGTGTCTGCGGGCCGTCATCAGATCTAACATTTTGTTAGATCTGACTTTAGTGAGATTGAGTTATTAAGTGAACAGTAATGAATAGCAGACAGTGTTGACCCTACTCAGACTGCACACACAGGCTAATCTGGGTCGTCTATGGTCTTCAATGTGAACTTTGATGTGATCTGCATTTAAAAGGTTACTAGCAACGGAATACTTCAGTAATCCTTTTTCAAAGAGCATGAAAAGATTTCATTCATTTATTAAAAAAAATTATCACACTTTGAAAAAATCCTACTACCAGTAGGTTCAGCTCAAAATTTGAATTTTTAATCATAAATTTACCCCCTCCCCCCGCAAAAAAAACAAACTTGCATGTACTTAAGTCTGCTCGAAAGAGTGATTTTTTATATTTATGGGAATATTCATGCCAGTCTATATAACCTTTTCCTCCGTATACATCCCCTAAAGGCATTGGTGAACTGTGTAGATCCAGAGAAGCCAGCACATCCATGCCATCTGATCAGGATCTCCAATGTTCGCTTATTGATTTATTTGGATATTTCTGGCCAAAAACAGAACAGCGCAGATCCTGATCTGATGGCACAGATGTGCCAGCTAATCAGAATCTTCACTGTTGGCCAATGTAATAAAGGTTTATACATGGAGTAGAGGTTTAAACGATACCACAGAACTGATAAGCATTTTGGAAGACTTACGTGTCACAGTGGTTGCAGACAGACTGCTCATTGTACGTTGTGGAGGTCCAATCCGAGTGCCGTGGTAACCACTAGGACCTTGTGGGGTGTACCCCCCCGGTGTCCCCTGAGTGTATGCATTCTCCTTAGCTGGATGCAAGGCATAGGGAAGGTTATTGCTCAGGTCCGACCTGAAATGTTATCAAGTACTGTGACAAATGTATTGTTGAATCACTTAATTCAATATTGCGCTTTCGATTTTGTTTTGACATCTTAATGTGTGAACTGAATTTCTCAGTAAAAGATTACCAAGCCTATACTGGTAAGTGCTGTTAGTGTAAGTAGTGGTGTAACATAGAGGCTATTTTATCATCAGTGATCACCAACTCATGAAAATACCAGTTTCAGGGGTAGACTCATGAAGTAAAATTGATAGTTGAAAAATGTATTTCTTGTCAAAAACTATCTGAAAATTTGAAAAGGGAGGTAACAAGTTAAGAAATGTGGTTTAGCAAAACTAGTGAAAATAAAACCTTTATTACAAAATTTTAAATCAGTGATAATACTAATTAAAGAATCTTAAAAACAATTTTAACAAGAGTGCCAAACTGACACAAAATACGCCCGTCATATTTGTGGTAAATTCAATGGTAATGACAACATTTTTGGGAGCAGGATTTTCCAACTCATTGAGTGCTTGAGCTGTTTTTCAACAATCATGTCAACATAATCATGGTTCCCTCGTAAGACAAAAACACAAAAAAATGTTCCGTAGAACATCAATTTCACATCAAGCAGCTCTCATATGTAACAATATTATATATGTCTAGCAAATACATATATTTCATTAAACAAGCTACTTCAGAAACATAAAATGTATTTTGGATTAAAATGATAAAAAGGTGTATGAATACACAATGAGGTTTTGTTTTATAGTTTATTATTCATGTCAGCATAACCATGGTTCTCGTATAAGACAAAAACACAAAAAATGTTCTGCATTCTCAGTAAAACATCAATTTCAAATCAAGCAGCTCTCATATGTAACAATATTATATATGTCTAGCAAATACATTTACTTCATTAAAGAAGCTACTTCAAAAACAAAAAATGTTTTTTGGATTAAAATGATAAACATATAAGAGTATGAATACACAAAAAGGTTTTGTTTTATAGTTTAATAATATACAAATGAATATGAATCATATGGGCAAATATGATTGGATATAAATACAATTGCAAATACTGACCCTAGGTTAATATGACATTTGGTGATCAGGCATCCTCTGATTTACATGTATTTATTTGCCATTGCCTTGAATTTACAACAGAACCCTTCCTTGAGCAGTCTTTTCCCAATTTGATTAAATTCTATGACTATTTATCCCAAGTCAAACTTGATAAAAGTGCTGTTTTGTTGGTAAGGATGAGTCTGCTACTTCATTTCAATATTCTTAAAGGTCCCTGTTTCACTAGTCTTTAAATGTATAACTATGTTACCTTACCATATCACTACCTACCAATGTGCTCTGTCAGTGTATGAAATTTGAATAAAATCCCTCGAGAAGTTTTGGAGTTATGCTCCGGACAAAATTTATCAAGTAAATATGATAAAGGGGAATAACTCTAAAAATAGGCAAGGTAGAATTATTGTTCTTGCACACTGCACTACCTACCAATGTGCTCTGTCAGTGTATGAAGTTTGAATAAAATCCCTCGAGTAGTTTTGGACTTATGCTCCGGACAAAATTGTTTCGGACGGACGGAGAGACGCACGGACGCACTGTTGGACGATGGGCATTTCTAATATCCCCTTCGCCTTTGGCGGGGGGATAAATTGGCGGGGGGATAAATAAAGACAGGACAAAAACTCTTTGACTTAGAGAGCGGAAACCCAAATTTTGGACAATTAAAGGGCCATAATTCAGGAGTGCCTGGGGGATTTGGCTCGTTACAGAACTTGGCCGAGACATTATGCACACCAACATATTCACCAAGTTTGATAAAGACCTGATGAAAGCTCTTTGACTTAGAGAGCGGAAACCCTGTGGACGCCGCCTGCCCGCCGCAGGTGTTCCCATAATACACGGTTTTCAAACGGGCATATAAAAAGTAGGCACCTGCTCAAGCGGAGCATTGCAATTACTGAACAATATTATAAATTCACATTTTTCTACTTACATGTTCATGGAAGGATCTGACTTGTGTTGTCCCATAGGTGACTGTGTTTTCATGTTGGCCATTTTATAGGATAACATCAAGTTGTTCAATTCCCTAGAAGACAGGTGTTAAACAATGGAATATTGCAGATGCTATAATGTGATGTTGTATGGTTGAGACCCTTTTTATATTCATACCTGCTTTTATGTCAAGTTTTCTATTTCCTGAAAATCCTGGTTTAACATCTGATTTTTTTATATTAACATACCAGAAAAATCCAGAATCTCAAATTAAAAAATCATTAGACCTGAAAAATAGCAGGCCTGATGTAATATTGAAAAAAACAACAACAACAGCTTTAGGGTGAACAATCAGAATTAAAAGGTGAATTTAAAACTGTCACTCAATTCAGAAGAGACCTGGCCCCATGATTATTTTTTCAGGCTCAACTCAATTCTGTGCTCAAACTTAATATAACTAGAACATTAAGAACAACCATAAAAAAGAAATAACTGTATGTTCTAGAGTTGTTAAAGAGACAAACTATGTTGTATTTTCAGTTTATTTTGTATTTTAGATAATAACAGAAAATCAAGCAATCTAATTTTTATGCTCATTGAGTTGCGCATAAAAAGTGTTATAAACACTGGGACTGGTTTCATTTAGAACTTTAATTTCTTATATATTATCATTAACCCTTTTCTGTATAGATACACATTTATTGCTAGGGTGAACAGTTTAGATCCAGATCAGCCGGCATATCCATGCTGTCTGATCAGGATCTAAACTGTTCGCTTTTTGATTCATTAGGTTATTTCTGACCAAAATGCGACCAGTGCAGATCCTTATCAGACGGCACAGATGTGCCGGCTGATCTGGATTTACACTGGTCGCACATGCGTAAAAATGTGTATATATGGTGGAAAGGGTTTAACTTTTACTCTTTTACTCCATATACATACATGTACCGTCATTGTCTGAATATAAGCCGCACTTTTTTCCCAGAATTCGGTGGTAAGGTTGGGGTCGCGGCTAATACACAGGTTTGGCTGCTTATAAATACATTATAGGCCATTTTGATCTGTTCCATCAGGTTTGGGGGCGGTGCGGCTTATACATAAGTGCGGCTTATATTCGAACAATGACGGTATATGAGTTTTATTATATGTGCTATCAGTGAAGATCCAGATCAGCCCTACACTGTTTGCCCATGTGATGACAGCCATATCCCATCATGGAGTAGTGTTAACCCTTTCCTTGATATATACACATTTTTAAGCATGTGTGACCAGTGTAGATCCAGGCACATCCGTGGTGTCTGATCAGGATCTGCATTGGTCGCATTTTGGTCAGAAATAACCTAATGAATTAAAAAGCGAACAGTTTAGATCCTGATCAGATGGCACAGATGCCTAAACTGTTAGCCCTAGCAATAAAGGTATATCTATACAGAAAAGTGTTAAAATGATTTAGAGAAAAGATGAACAGACTTATCAAATTAATAGAGGGGTTAGTTTATCCCTTTAATTCAGTACTTAACAGGTTAAAATTGCTAGGCAACCTTACCCAATGAGAGTGTAACCATTTGGTGGTCGTCTGGTGCTCTTGGGTAGTATGATCAGTTCAGACATGGCACTGTTGGTAAGGTTAGCATTCATCCATCGTAAACAAATCAACTTCTTCTTAGTGGCCTTCTCACCTGATCAACAAATAAACATTCAATATCCATTTAATTCACAAATATGGCTTTTATCGCATGGGCGAACAGTGAAGATTCAGATCAGCCAGCACATCTGTGCTGTTTGATTTAGTAACATTAAGTAATTAAGAAGTTAACCAACATAAAGCTTTTATGATAAGTATGAAAAGGGGAACAACTGACAAATGTGACTTTTTCCTAAAGATTTAGGCTACATTGCAACCATGTATGCAAGCCATATATGTTGGAAGTTTAGCAATGAATTAATAAGAAATAGTAAAATGATATGCAATGTTAAGTTTTTGTGACAGACTGACTGACAGGCGATCTCTTTGTACTGTCTCTTTCTTTGCAAGGAAACACAAACTTATTTATCTGCCAATGTATCAGATTTCATGATGTTACTGACATGGAATTAATCTATGCCTTAACATCAGTTTTTATCACTTAAACAGTTTCAAATTGCTGAGCTGGAATAATACTAACGTGTGTCAGAAGTATAATCCAGAGCGGTAAATCCTGCCGGTAATGGATCTCTGTCATTGATAATACATACATCAACTAGTACATCTTTGCCCTGCGAATACAAATATATATAACCTTATCTGTCTGGAATATTTAGTACATGAATCTAAGTATCTTTCATAATTCAAGATATTTTCTTCCTTAATACCACACCTACCTTGTCCAAGTTACATAAAAGCCCATTTAACAAATTTAAACATGATTCTTAAAATTGTTCAAAATTTACATACCTATTTTGCCTATATGATATTGAAAGTAATTGGGCCAAACTTTCTTTTCATTTGAGCCAGTCTATTCATTAATAATAGGGAGCTTGTCACAGGAATTTATTGACTAAATAGCCAACATTGTGGACCCTGAACAGACTGCACAGGCTGATCTTGGTTGCAAATGTGACAAACTATACTGTGCATTAGCACAACAGGTTTAATGTAAAATGGTTTCAGTAATAAGATCTTACTTGTACAGGGGCTGACCTCTGTACACACATGTATCTTGTCACTCTCCGTCCAAACAGTCCATCCCGCCACAGGTCTGCCTCTTCTGCTGAGTCATAGGTTCTACTGATCTGAGTACATAGAAATAATCATATTTTGATATCCATGTTGGGTTGGGTACTGGGAACCAGTAATTGTAGGTTGCAGAAAATCACTCCATACTTTTTTGTTGGATTGGTGTAAATAAAAAAATTTAAAGTGGCGATGATCAGAAATGTATAGTAGATTGGAACACATTTATCTGAAAATCAAAATTAACTGAAACCTTAAAACTATAGCTAATACATGTACTCCTTTAATCTAATGATGATCATAGGGTCTAGGAATTCACAAGGGATCCCCTGATTACACTAATGTAAAGACCCAGCTATTTACAGGATGGGAGGGGTAGGTTTCCACAACCTCATATCTACACATTTACAATGTATCTGAAAGTCAAAATAAACTGAAACCTTAAAACTATAGCTAATACTTCTGTACTCTCATGATGATCATAGCGTCTAGGAATTTACAAGGGATCCCCTGATTACACTAATGTAAAGACCCAGCTATTTACAGGATGGGAGGGGTAGGATTCCACAACCTAATATCTACACATTTATCTGAAAGTCAAAATAAAATGAAACCTTAAAACTATAGCATATACTTCTGTACTCTCATGATGATCATAGCGTCTAGGAATTTACAAGGGATCCCCTGATTACACTAATGTAAAGACCCAGCTATTTACAGGATGGGAGGGGTAGGATTCCACAACCTCATATCTACACATTTATCTGAAAGTCAAAATAAACTGAAACCTTAAAACTATAGCATATACTTCTGTACTCTCATGATGATCATAGGGTCTAGGAATTTACAAGGGATCCCCTGATTACACTAATGTAAAGACCCAGCTATTTACAGGATGGGAGGGGTAGGTTTCCATAACCTCATATCTAAACACCGAGACAAGTATTTTACATGTACTTACGGTCATATATCCAGCAGGACATTTTGTGATATCAGCAACAATGACGACACCTGTGATGGGCCAATCCTCATTGTCAGTCATATTTTCTTCTCAACCTGTTAAGTACACATTATTTTAGAATGTTGTCTGACGTTTATTCTGGTTGTGATCTCTACCAATTAAAACAAAATTTTTGAGACTGGTTTCTAATCTCAGTTTTATGATCTTGTGCCCAAAAACCCTATTCCATTGGTGGGAGGTCCCTTTATACTGCGGCAGTCTAGTTTTTGAAGGACATGGAGATGGGAAACCTTTCTGATTACTGGAAAAAACTCTGCAAATATGACATCTTTCTGTTCAGGGGGTTCCACTAGCTGCTAAATCAGAAGGCTCATTTCCATCATTTTTAGGGGATTCAGCCAATTAGTAGCCCAAATCCCTAAATCTCAAGAAAAAAATGACCCTTCACTAAATTTAATATTTTCTTTAAGTTTTACTTTGGTGCAAGAGCTTTGGCTTCAGAAACTAATTTTATATCTTGTTGGTAAAATGAGACGGTATCTTGTTTCTAATATCTTCTATTTTTAACTTTTAAACTGTCATGGTCTTTAAATTGTTGCCAATTTGAAACTTTTGAGACATCATGCTAACTACCGGTAGTTAAATGCCAATTCCGGCGAAAAAAAACACAAAACAACATCAACACAAAAACTTTTCCAACAGTTATTATCATTTATTACTTTAAAAGATGATTTGATGTTAATTTAAAGTTAAAAGAAACAACTGTGAAAACATAAATTTGTTCTGCCGAAAAATCTCTCTGTTTCATTAAAATCCTGGCTATTGCAAACAGTGAGAGAAACTGCCAAATATGTGTGAGGCAGGCGATCAACCTTGAAAAATCAGGAGACTCCCACCTAAATTGGTAGGGTTCGCATGTATGATATTCATAATGATCATGAAGATATACGATTATATTTGTCTGAACAATTTTTATCTTCTTATTCTCGATTTTGAAATTAACTCTTTATCCCATTTTCCGGTACCAATTGTACTTTGGTCTGGGTGGATGCAGATAATGGCGATGTATAGAGCGTATCGAGAAAAACAGGTTTTACAACGGTAAACATTAAAATTAGCAAAAACTTTTGAAAAATTTTATTTCATTTAGCAATAAACTTATCATTAAAATTATCTTATGATGGTACTTAAATGTATTTTCTTTATCAACCTTTATGGACGAAGCTAATGCTGCTATCAATATTTTTAACTGAGAAAACTTTTTAACATAAATTGAAAAATTTTTGGTGTCAGTATATTTTAACATATGCAGTAACTGTCTACTGAAAAGTTCCTTGATTTTAATACACATTTTCAGGCTGCCAAAACTTCTTCATTAAAAATCCGGAGATTTTGTCTGAATATGTCAATGATGATGACGACGATGATGATGATGATGTTGTTGTTGTTGTTGTTTTAATGTTTTGTTTCTGCTGTTCACTATGACTGTGACTGAATAAAAATGATGATAATGATGATGACGATGATTTTCTGATAGTTTTCTTTGAAATTATATTCTTCTAAAATTTTATAAATGATTTTTGCCAATTTTGTTAGAAATGGTTGAAGAACATGTTTTAAAATGACTTTTGTCTATTTTTACCATTCATTTTTTAACTGTTAAGACCTGTTTTTTGACAATAATAGAATGAACATGCAGTGAAAAAGATAAAGGCAGGTGAAACATCGAGGCCCTTATTTAGTTTATGACACGCGGTTATTGTATGCCAGAGGCATTGAATGCATGTAGCTGACCACGACCTCGTTATCTAGTAATAAACAGGAAATGTGACTGCAGTAGAATAACTTACGTTTATTGTACAACATTTAAATTAGGTTTTATTAATCTATATTTTTTGCAATTTCATAGAAATCCGGAGATTTTGACTATAAATCTGGAGAAGTAACTTAAAATCCTGAGATTCCGCACAAAATCCGGAGATTTGGCAGGCCTGCATTTTAGAATATGATCAATTTTATGATTAACTGCTATGTTGTTATACATACATGTACCCTTCTGACTCATTAATTTTGAAATGGTAAATTTTTATTATTTGGATAACCAATTATCTGCGCACACTTCATAAAATACTTTCCTTTGTTAAAATATAGTTGATGTATTCTAAGAATCGATGTATGAATGTTTGAATGATTTGGATTTATTAAATACTATTAAATTCAGAGACTGGTTCAAGGAGAGCTAACATAACATCCGAAATAGATGACGTCCGAAAATAGGTATCGTACGAGTTTGATCTTACCCACCGACACCACTAGCGACTTATGGGAAAAAAGTAGATGGAAGTCAGGCCTTATTTATAACATGTAATCATTCCACGCTGATCTAAGGCAGGAAATATATAATTAAGTTTTAAAATATGAGAACCTGGTATTTTGTTGTTGTTGTTGCTGTCAAATGATGGGTATAACTAGATAAATATCGCAAGACTCTTTAAATAAAGATTTTTTTTCATTATATCGCTGAACTTCCTATGCTCAATTGATTACAACAGATTTTTTTCGTAAAAAATAATTCTCTTTGGAAGTGATTTAAAAGGGTCATTTCGATCATATTGGGTTATGTTCGGTTTATAGTTAGACCGGTGGACGACAACAACAACCAGCGGGAAATTTGTGCTAGAAATTGCAAAGGTCTTTGGAAAATATTGAGAATAAAGAGTTTGTTTGAAATGTTAATTAGGTAGAAAAATAGGCAACATACATATAATCCTGTTTGAAAGTTGTTGGCAGTCTGCTAGAACAACAAAACTGAATATCAAATAGGCAGAATGTCGAGCAGCAGAAAGAAAAGGCGAAGGTCCAGTCTGGCTCCTACAAGAGTTGTACCTTCTCTTTCACCAGCAAGAGGTAATACAACAATAATTAGATTACCAGTTATTTATTAAATTAAAAGAAATTGTTTACCTCAATTAATATAAATCTATTCATCATATTCCCCAAACAAAATTGTAGAGGCCGTAATAAATCCTTGCACATATAGTCAGTACTGTTATCCGTAATTAATCAGTTTCCGCTGTCATGCAGTGTCATTGTCTTTTTCAAGGATATCCTATTAACCTTCTTTATGGTTGTCCCGGTTAGCAAATTAGGTTGCGTAATTGGCATTGCATGGCTAGGTGCTGTCGCTGTATGGGTTCTCTCCCTAGTAGGGGAAATATCATTTGTTAATATACACATTTTTCCACCTTTTTTTGATGAGGGCTGAGGCCTTTTCAATTAGAAAAAAATCGATTTTACATAATTTGACAAATCCTGTTAGCTTACCTTTTTTTTTTTAAAACGCTTAAGATGAGAGTTAATTCAGGGTTCGACGTTAACTTTTTAATGACTAGACCAGTGGTCCAGTTACTTTGAAAATCTACTAGACCTGACCTAAAATCAGGGCATTTCATCCTTATATAACAGAGGCCTATAAAAGGCCTCTTCCCAATCCAAAAAAATAGTATTTTTTACCAACTGTGGCAGAAACTCTTCCCAAAATGATAGGTAAGATTCCCAAAATGCCAGGTAAGATGTCCAAAAATGGTTAAAACTCCTGTGAGGGGTGTTTTGAAAATTGAGGTCTGAAAAATAAAGTGCTTAATAAGAATTAGATTTAAGTTAAAAATACCTATTACCAGGGATTCTAAAATCGTCGTCATTGACCGATTTTCGGTAATAATGTCCGATTGAAATTTCAAAATTGGTAAGAAAAATCGGTCATGAAAATTTTAAAGTCAGTATAAGTTTTCCCTTAGTGACCCATAACTTGTTAAGGAAATTACCTACATGTACATTTTTTCACGCTTAATCCGCTATAAACCTGTCAATTACCGACTGCACAACTCTGCTACCATGACTACAGTCACTACACGCTGCTAGAATAGCCTGCGGCATAGATAAAACGGGAAATGGTCGGTCTCATTTTAACAACGGACGAGTTCATTTAATTTGCAATTGAACTGCGGCTAGTCAAAGGCGGGTAATTAACGAACTATATGTTTGATGACCGAATTAAAAGACTCAGTATTTGTGATTGTCATAATTTACGAAAACAATATAACAGTTTGCAATTAAAGACAGATGAGTTTGTTCGATGTGCGTAATTCTAATTGACCGACGACGGAATAAAATGAAAAGGGCGTTAAAAATTGCTGTTACTCAAATTTTAAGAAACGTATATAATGCAGATTTTACTAAAATTTTTGCCTTTCACAAAAAAGTTGACTTCTTTGATAATTCCCGTAGTGACTAGCACAGCACAACGCATTTTTCTTACGAGTGACGTAAACAGTGCATATGTAACTTTTTACTTTCGGTTTCGTTTTTAGGATTTATTCAGGCTTTAATGACGGTATAAATGTTCTTTTGTGTGGGACGTAGAAAATTATTTAATAAGATCAAACAATTGATCGGCGTCGGTGTGATTGCGGATGATATTTTTGGGGGGGGGGGGAAGGGGGGATAAATTTTTTTTGGGGGGAAGGGGGGGATAATTTTGGCTGGGGTGGGCGGGGGTCGGTCGTAATGGCGGGAATTTCGGCGGCAAATGTCCGATTGGGATTTGGAGATTTTAGAATCCCTGCCTATTACTATTCATTTTTATGAACTAGAACCCATCTTTCAATTAATTCAATTTTCCCAAAATAAACAATTATCACACATGAATTTCCCAATTGGAAAGGCCAGGGCCTCTTCCCAATTTACTCATGAAAAGCCCTGAAAATGAACTAGACCAACATGTAAACAGTACTACAACACTGAAAATGTACACTGATTTACATGCATTACATGCATATATACCATGAGTATCATATAAAATAGCTTCAACTCTGAACTGTCATGAAATATTGTTAACAACACTGAACTTCAAAAAATGTCAGGTATGACTCATACTATGAGTTACACATGGTTTCTAGGTTATAGTTACACATCAGTCAGGACGTCTGGCCCTTTGTCCCCACATGTCACCTGTGTTTAAGGGCTTGCTGGGCATTTTATGAATCAATAGGCCTTCAATGGCCAAAATTAAGAAGATCGCTCGTATTTGACAATTTACAATCGTATGTCAGAACGAATAACAAAACAAAACCAGAAACAGTCCGATGTCAATTTGCTTGGGATTCCATCAATTAAATTTATGGAATAGGAACTGTCGCGTGTAAGAATGCAGCATTTGTTTTTAGTTAGTTTTATCTTACAATAACAACATTTAATCATTGTATAACGGATCATTGGAGCATATAAATAAACATGATTACGCGGATAGTATGAATGTTGATCGTAAAATCCGCGAAACAATGCCTCGATTTGACTTAGAAAATGCCCGTATGGATACGTCATTGTCTATTAGATTCATTGTTGCTCGATGAAATAAATAGACTATGACGTATACATACGGGCATTTTATATGTTTTATTTTAGATAACACAGCCTCGATCTGGATACATAAGCAATTCAGTTGAACGCATGTCAAGATTGTTTAAAAATAGTAACGGTGAAGTTTCCAGTTACTGAATGGAATTTGAATCGGCAAATATTTTCAAAGATTTACCGAAATTTGGCTTTTGAAACTTAATTGTACCTGATATTTTGGCGGATTTTGACAATTTTGGAACTCGACCACTCGGTCCAGCTAGCTTAGGACGTGACAAGACCGAACCGTCGATTAACTAGTAAATGTCGTTCGGTCGGGCCTTAATGTCGAACCCTGTAAGTGTTAAGATAGTGTTGGTCATAATGTCTATCTTAATTTTACTGAATTTGTAAAAGGATGATTTTGTATGTTTTAATTTTCCTTATAGGTCTTTGTAATCAGATAGATGGTAGTTTGCCGGCAGAAGATAGATTGGAGCAGTTGTCGATTCTAAGCCTAAAGGTAACACAAGTTACATGTAGTTATCAATAACCGTTACATTGACCATTTTGAAATGAGTGTCTAAACAGCGGAAGTCAGTACTTTTGTACCATCGTGGGTCAAGGGGGGTATGCATATTTATTATATTCCTATGAATGATTTTAGCAAAGTGCATCGTTAATCCGCAAAATTGATAAAACTAGTCAGATTAGAAATTCCGTATCAGATAAATATCCTGCTTTCCATGTTCTATGTGACGTCATATACTACATCACACTAGGTTGTAGTAATTTTCTGGCATATAACGAACTCCAAAATAGGAAATTTCCGTCACAGTTTTACAAACGTTACGGTATTTTTACGCCATTCATAAATTTTCTATGCCATTCATAAATTTACTACCGCATTACTATTTATTTTTGCTATTGTGTAAACCATGTTTTTGACTAAAATTTTTTTGTTTAGTTTATTTAAATTTGTTTTGAGCGAGAAGGGTATATAATAAAAGGAATATTATGACAGTATGCATTCTTTAGGTGCGTATTATTTCTCGTTGCGTATGTAAACCACATCACGCTCGACCTTCGGTCTCGCGCGATATTCAGGGCTTTTTCAGGGTTTTTTGGGAGAAAGGCCCCTGCCCAAATTGGGAATTTTTGACACGTTAAATAGTCAAATTTGGGAAAAAAGTATCGACAAATCAAACCAAATTGGGAAACTTCAACATTTATTTATCTGCATTATAGCTTGATTTGCCTTGCTTTATATTGCCCCTGGAAGTGTTACAAATCTCTTCCAGAGTTTGTTCTGACAGCTTTACAGATGTATCACTTGTACAGTTTATGTAGAATGGCCATCATCAGATTCTCAGAAACTTGGCAAGTTTCAACTGATTGGGAAAGAACTTTCAGGGACATTAAAATTTTGAAACATTGGATGTTTTGTTCCACGGAGAGTTTAGTTTTGGAGTACCCTTGGCATCTTTTTTTCGTTGCGTTTTTGCATAGTTTTTACTATTATAAGACATTTTTAAATTTTCGTCACTAGTTTTTGCGGGTCAGTTTAAAAGCCAGTACTGCACATACCATTTTTTATTCATCCTTTCTGTTTTGTACGCAGTCAAACGATTAGATTATTATTAAAACCATAAATTGACCATAATAAGTTATCCGGAATTATGGGCGCCGCGATCCATCTTCAACTTGCGGTACGGTAAATACCGGATTTTACACCAGTACATACATTTTTCACGGAAAGTAGGTTTCACAGATCACCGATCAAACGTAAACAAACGATTCACGTATATTTGAAAAAGTCTCGATTTTATAGTTCCTCGTTTATTAATTTTTAAAGGCAAAAGGCGTTTCGGTTCAAAAGGGGAATAAATTTAAGAGATTGGGAATTTTTTTCTTGAAATTGGGAAAAATGGTCGCTATTTTGCATTGGGAATGGGGCTGAATTTGGCCCCGCGAGACAGGCTGAAAAAGCCCTGATATTGTTTACATACACTGTACCCAACTCCAAAAATAAGAACCTACAGAATGCATACTGTTATAATATTCCATATGTATTACGTCATAGCAGCAATCCGTAAAATAAATCATATTTTAAAATGTTTATTGAAATCAACAAACTTTTCAGTAGACAATGCATTTGTTAAAATTAATATTCTGACACCACAAATAATTTGTTTTATGTTACTGTGTCAGCTTATAAAGGGCCTGGTGTTTTATGACCATGTAACGTAATCTAATTTGCAAGACTGGGTTTTACCAGCTGGAGGTGTGATAAAGGCTTATTGAAGTTTAGTTGTAGATTTGTAGGAGGTTGAAAATGTTGCTTGTTGGGGGTAAAATTGTTGTTTTAAGAAACTGACTAGAGATTAAATATTCTAATTAATTGTCACAATAATATTTGAGACCCGAGACATTGATTATTTGATATTGGTAACTTAAAGCGCTCCGGAATTAAATAAAACTCTGGAAGTTTTACCCAAACATATATTTATTTAATGATATAAAATTGATTGTAAAACTAAATGAACTAACGATTTTCAGAAATAAAGAGAAAATGTGAAAACATTATGAAACAATGAATAAGTTCTCAATCGTATAAGAATAAATAAGAACTTTATGGTGAAAAAAGAGCAGTATATTGAAAAAAATATGTCAATGAGAACATGGCACAAATCTATTAACCGAATGGTGTGCATTCAATTTGTGAAATAAAAAGGTGAAATATGCATATCAGGAATCGCCACATTCAGAAAAAACAGCCTCCCCACACAGTCAAGAAGAAGAGAGGGAGAGAGCATGGTTAATAAAATGATCAATTTCAAAAGAGACACCACTAACAATTAACAAAAATGAGAACCCGAGGGGTTACCGCCTTGGAACGGTCAGTGGCAAATCAAATTGCCACTGGGGGTTTAAACCAGGTTCTAGGGTGCACCAACCTCACACTTGCCCCAACAGGTTCTCATATCACAAAACAAATACAAGTTGTCTTGGTGAAACAACTCCAACCCACTTATTGGCTCAACAATGTTGCATGCAAAAGCACACAAACATATAAAACATAAGAATTTAATAGCATTGCAAAGCCAAAGGGTGGGTACTCAATGATCTTACCGAGACCAGAGCTCCTGGAGTAAAATCAGCAAGAACACGATGACAGGGATAAAAGAAACAAATCGAGCTTCTAGGTTCTTTTAAGAAAAGATTTCCCCATAAACCTTCATAAACTCTTCAACCCCTGCCACCGTTGTGCAACCAAAGAGGTAAGCATAATGATCAACTGTAGAACTGTAATCACTAGGCATGCAGAGCGCTGTAAAATATCATGTTGGTAACCTTTCTTTTTAAATTTACAGATGGTTTTTACGAATAACCGGGAGAAATTAACATTGCCCTTTATCTTCTTAAGTTTATAAATTAAATCTCCATAAAAAACTGGCTGTGAAATACCTTGTTGCAATAGTGATTTTAAACTGCACCTGTATTTATGAATTAGATCTGGGTATCGACGATAAAACTTGCAAAATGTTTTCCTTAATTTGTGATACCGATAACCTTGTTTTAAAAGTTTTTCTGTAATGCAAAGATTACGTTCATTGAAATCATTAATATCGTTGCAAGCTCTTGAAAAGCGAACAAGCTGTGAAATATAAACCCCGTAAGATGTTGCACGGGGAACATTGCCGTCTAAAAACGGAAAATTTACTATATTAAAATTAAAATCATCTCTTTTATCATATAATTTAGTTGTGACATAACCATTTTCAATTGACAGATTTAGATCGAGAAAGTTTGCTTGATAAGGTTCAGTTATTTAAAAAAATCTATTAAATTTCTGGGAAAAAAATGTTGCATCGGCATTTAAGAACATTTATAAAAGTGAACAGGCATTTCATTGGCAGGCGTCAAACTTATTTTATGTCGTGTGTTATAAATGTTATTTCCCCCTTTTTTTAAGGTTTTCTAACTTTTCTTTACCGCAAATCTGCAAATTTTAAGCATAAGAAATGCGTGTTTTTTTTTACTCTTTATTAGTTACCGAAGGGGTTGAACACAACGATGTTAAACCTCTGCGACGTATTAAAATCTTTTTTCAATTCAATGATAATAATCAAACGTTTTTGTGCATTATGCTGATCTCTAACCAACCACACCCTATTAAAACGTATTTGAAAGGACCACGGATGATTACTTCGGGTCTGTTTTAATTGTCAATCTCAGACCGGAACTACCCTGTGACAGGTGCCCGTTACAAAGGGAGGTAAATTAAGACAGAATATTGAGATAACTCTGTATATCGGTAGGACCCCATTTATTACTGAATCAAATAGAATGTTCTTAAAGTTCATGCTAATTTTAATGTTTACCATTGTAAAACATGTTTTTCTCAATACGCTCTATATTATTATGTAAAAATAGTTTTTTAAGAGTTAATTTATGTTACATGTTTAATTATGAGGTACATAGTTATTGTCAAGACATTTACTATTGAAAAGTTTGTTTTACGCTTAGACAGATAGATAGATTTATTTCAACATAAAATGTGTAATAACATGGCATAAAATATTACAACATACAAAAACAAACTCTTCCTCTGTATATTAATCTTTATTCGGACAAATGTACTTTTCTGAGATTCGATTATTGCAATGTAAATTTTCTTAATAACATAGCCATGGGTTTCATTCCAAAAGTACTGAAAAGAAACACAACCAGTTAAGTATACCAAATATAAAGTTATGTTGTTATTATCTGATATTTGTAAGGTGGCAGACACCATGTTACATTTGCTTTTTCAACACTTAAGAAACCCGAGTTAGTTTTCTATGCTTCATCATTCCCTTAGGATTTCTTGATAGTATTGTCAAGACTTTGTTGGGTATGAAAGTATGGCATTAAAAGTAACAGGAAAACTGTACGAATGTTAACCCTTTACTCCACATATACATATTTCATCACATGTGCGACCAGTGTAGATCCAGATCTGCCGGCACATCTGTGAAATGTTTGTGAAAGGATACAATCTACATGATGTGACAGTTAATTGTGTAATTTTTAACTTTCAGTTTGCGATAGAAAGAGTAAGCAAGGAATCAAGAAGTGAAGATGTTAGGGAACATCTAGAAAATGGTAATGTTGCAAGGACTCTTATGATCTTAGACATTGATAAACATTATCAAACTAGAGTTTAGTGAACAATATTAGAAAAAAGTAGGAATTTAGTGAGCTTCATGAATTCTGAATATTAGTACATTTACCGGGGGTAAACATATTCTTCATACCTTTATAATATGGGCAAACAGTGTAGATCCAGATCAGCCGGCACACATCAAGGCCATCTGATCAGAATCTACATCATTCGCTTTTAGAATTATTCGGTTATTTCTGAAAAGATGCACCAGTTTAAATCCAGGACTAATCTGGATCTAAACTGGTCCCATGGGAAGTAAAATCCAGATATGTTAGATATTTAAGTTAGTGATATGCTTGTGTTTGACTTAAGTCTCTTGGATTGTGCATGAGGTCAAGCGCAGCGTAATATGCAGTAATTGTATAAGTGAATAGCATATTAGTTTATCAATGTGATTTCACTGTATACCTGAAATTCAATGCTCAAAACCATGTACTGATGCCATATTCTTTATGTTTCTGGAAACTCTAAAATATAAAAAAAACAGCTTTATTAAATTTTCTAAGCTGAAAATACTGTTTAAAGTGATCAATGAAATTCAGGGATAATATCTGAATATATGTATTTACGATCATTTTACTTTCAGTAAAAGAGGATTTGTTGAGGATGGTATCAGAGTCACCTGAGCATAAAGAGGCCATAGTTAATGCTTGCCGTCCACCAGACAGGTATGTGTCTTGGGGTTTTTGTTCGGTTGGTGTGACGGTGGTTGCCACTTACCACAGGTACTTAGAGTATGTTGAGTCTGTATAGTCAGCGTTTTTTTTTCCTTCTTTAACTACCTCCGCAAAACGGTACCATTCCCAAAGCTGACCGGAGTCTTCCCAATTTAAAGTACCGGACATTCCCAATCCCCAAAGCTATATTTCCAACAACAAACAGTGCCGTTTCCCAATTGACCAAAGAGTTTTTTGCAAGAAATGTCGTTCCGCGTAAAAAAAACTGTACCGTTCAAAAGGGGAGTAACTCTTATCAACGCTTCGGTTAGACTCTTACTCAGTTGTTATCATTAAATAAAATAGACATGTGACGTCATTGATCCGGTCCGCATTTTATGCACGTCCTTTTTTCAGACTGGCTTACGGTAAATAATTGCAAGTTGACTGATTCTTACGTATAAAATTGAAGCGCAATGACCAGTCTCCAGAAACTGAAAGTAGTTAACAAACTTCACAACAACGTTTAGAATGAGCGATTATTCAAAGGAAGCCGTTAAATACGAACACTGGCACTCTTTTGTTGCAAGATTTTGGGTATATATCGACCGATGCAATCAGCGACGAGTCCCGAGTCTGAATGATTTGAACCAATGAATGTAGGTACCGGTATCGAGCAACCTCCCGTACTTTCCCCCGAAAATCGGACTGAAACTAAACTTGAATCCAACCTTCCGACGTATTTGAATACCAAACTGAGTCCCACTCAGAAGCTATCCTTGAGCTAGATGTAGCTCAAGACACATTGCCTCAACCTGACACTGACTCCAGCCCCCACTCCTTCCATTATAATTTCAAATGCAGATTCATTTCACATTAATTGCAACCTCAATGAAACTTTTCCTGCCAATGGAAATTATTTTTGCATAGACAGGCAGTCATTGGATTGGCTGTAACTTAGTTCTGGCTTAACAGTTACATCACTTAAGGGTTTCCTGTTAAAAAACCAGAGCTTATGATGCTTGGTGAAGCTGAATAAAATCCCTAGTGTTTATTTACATGAATAAAGAAAAAATCCCAATTTGGCTGATTTGCGACTGATTTTTTTCCCAATTTCAAGATTTTACGACGCGAAAATTTCCCAATTGTAGAGGAAGGGGAACCTTTCCCCTTTGGGGAAAAAAAACGCTGATAGTAGTAGTTTTTATGCTCCCCCCGAAATTCGGGGGAGCATGTAGTTGTCGCTTTGTCGGTCCGTCCGTCCCGTTCGTCCGTCCGTCCGTCCGTCCGTCCGTCATAATATTGTCCGGACAATTACACAAAAACTATGAGAGGTATCAAGACTAAACTTCATAGGTAGTTAGATCTCGTTGAGGAGCAGTGCAGTGCACAAGAACTATAACTCTTGCTTTATTCATTTTTGAGTTATTGCCCTTTGAAATTTCTCATACTTACTTTTTGTCCGGGGCATATCTCCCAAAGTCTAAGAGTTATGAAGTTGAAACTTCATAAGTAGATAGATCTCAATGAGGAGCAGTGCAGTGCACAAGAACCATAACTCTTGCTTTATTCATTTTTGAGTTATTGCCCTTTGAAATTTCTCTTACTTATTTTTTGTCCGGGGCATATCTCACAAAGTATAAGAGTTATGAAGTTGAAACTTCATAAGTAGATAGATCTCAATGAGGAGCAGTGCAGTGCACAAGAACCATAACTCTTGCTTTATTCATTTTTGAGTTATTGCCCTTTGAAATTTCTCATACTTACTTTTTGTCCGGGGCATATTTCACAAAGTATAAGAGTTATGAAGTTGAAACTTCATAAGTAGATAGATCTCAATGAGGAGCAGTGCAGTGCATAAGAACCATAACTCTTGCTTTATTCATTTTTGAGTTATTGCCCTTTCAAATTTCTCATACTTACTTTTTGTCTGGGGCATATCTCACAAAGTATAAGAGTTATGAAGTTGAACCTTCATAACTAGATAGATCTCAGGGAGGAGCAGTGCAGTGCACAAGAACCATAACTCTTGCTTTATTCATTTTTGAGTTATTGCCCTTTGAAATTTTTCATACTTCCTTTTTGTCCGGGGCATATCTCACAAAGTATAAGAGTTATGAAGTTGAAACTTCATAAGTAGATAGATCTCAATGATGAGCAGTGCAGTGCATAAGAACCATAACTCTTGCTTTTATTGATTTTTGATTTATTGCCCTTTGAAATTTCTCTTACTTATTTTTTGTCCAGGGCATATCACACAAAGTATAAGAGTTATGAACTTGAAACTTCATAAGTAGATAGATCTCGTTGAGGAGCAGTGCAGCACACAAGAACCATAACTCTTGCTTTATTCATTATAGAGTTAATGCCCTTTGAAATTTACCATACTTACTTTTTGTCCGGGGCATATCTCACAAAGTATAAGAGTTAGGAAGTTGAAACTTCATAAGTAGATAGATCTCAATGAGGAGCAGTGCAGTGCACAAGAACCATAAATCTTGCTTTATTGATTTTTTATTTATTTCCCTTTGAAATTTCTCTTACTTAGTTTTATCTGGTGCATATCTCACAAAGTATAAAAGTTTCTGAACTTGAAACTTCATAAGTAGAATGATCTCAATGCGGAGCAGTGCAATGCACAAGAACCATAACTCTTGCTTTATTCATTTTTGAGTTAGTGCCCTTTGAAATTTCTCATTTTTTTTGGTCTTATTTTTGTACAATATTGTAAAATGCTTTCTGTTTGAATCGTAAAGGAAACTTTCAAATACAATATCTTTCTTACAAATTCTTCCTGTTCTAACAAAAAAGTATTTGTGACAAAGCGGCGTTGGGGAGCATAACCCGTCTCTGACGGCTCTTGTTAACCTTTGTTGTTGTTTGACATAGTTTGCTTTAAACAAATAAAGTTGTCCTTCTCAATAATATCAGCATGTTTTATAAAAGGCTGTAAAACATGCTGATATTATTGAGAAGGACAACTTTATTTGTTTAAAGCAAACTATTGTAACAAAGAACAAGCTTGCACTCCATACCAGGCTGATAACCGATTACTTATCAATAAGCATATTCTGGCTGTACTGAGACCAGACCTTACCAGATATGCTGTTCAGTATTTGCATGTGTTGGTCAGACTTTCAGCTTTTTAGACAGACCCAAGGTAATTGACTAATTTGGTGGAAATCTGGCACTCTTTTGTATGTTGTAATACATAATTTATGTTTCCTTAAACCTTTACTCCATGGGATATGGGGTTTATCCCATGCTCAGATATCCTGAAAGTTGCCAGACCGAAGGACCTGTCTGGTAAAATTTGAGCCGGTAAGACTAGATTTCTTATGTTATCAGACCGAATTTCAGACAAAAATTTGAACTCCTTATACTTGCATATAGCCTTATAACATGTTTCGGTCTGACCGAATTTGTTTCGGTCAGACAGATTTTCTTATCTCATCTGACCAAATGTCTGACACATTTTTTCAACTTTCGGGAAGTCTGCATGCTGACCGTCTGGTCAACTGGCACATCTGTGCTGTATGATAAGCTTCTACATGGTTTGCTTCTAGATTTATAAAGGTTATTTTTGACTAAAAAGTGAACATCTATAGTTGATCCTACCCTGATCGGACAGCAAGGGTGTACTGGCTGATACGGGTGTACACTGTGCCCAAGATCATAAAACTAAATCTGGAGATCAGTCTCAAATCTCAAGCATCTGATTGGCTTAAATGGCGACCAGTCGCCATTTCAGCCAATCAGACGCTTGAGATTTGAGACTGATCTCAAAACTTAGTTTTATGATCTTGGGCCCTGGTCACCAGTGTGATAGAAGTATATAGCATGGAGTAAACATTGCTTTTCTGCACTTCAGGTTATTGCCCAATCCAGACAACATCAGAATGGAGGAAAGTGTAAAGGAGATAGAAGAGCAGATAAACAGGTATAATAAAATCTAAGGAACACAACTGGACAGGATATCAATAAATAATGTATAGATGTTTTTGATTAGCCTTTTTCAGGTCTAAAATAAAAAATATATATAACAAAGTCAGTTTTGGAATTCATAGTTTAACAAGAGATTAACTTTTTAGATCTTTGTTAAACATGTGTAGATCTGTGTTTTCTGATAAGGATCTGCACTTTTTGCTTTTAGATTTATTGGGTTATGTCTAACCAAAACTAAACAGCCCAGATCCTGATCAGCCAGCACAGATGGTGGTATAAGTTGGAAATTGCTAATAAACCTAACCACCCCTGGTTGAATAAAAATCATTTTTTTACAACAATAATAATTAATATATGTCAAACTTTTACTCTGTATAAACATGTTATTGTGCAATCAGTGTAGATCCAGATCAGCCTGCACATACATGCTGTCTGATCAGGATCTGCCCTGTTGGCTCTTTGATTTATTAAGTTATTTTTGACTAGGGTTAAGCTAATCTTGTCATGTCTACAGATTAAAGAAAGAAGAGGAAGACTGGAACAGTTTCTTCAGAGAACTTGACGAACAGGCTAAAGAATCTGAGAGGTAACTCTTCATTACTAGGAAACTGTTTTCTCCTAATTGTTATTGCTGGCAGGAACTTCAGCCAAGTTAAATTACACAATTTCAAAATTTGATCGCATTTGGAAATAATTAAACCTGTTTAGTTTCTCTTGCTATCAAGTAGAAAATTCAATGATGTGGAATGGTTAAAGATATAGAGGATATTTGTTTTTACCAGTGTAAGATAGAAATATATTTCATCGAGTGAGCTCCGGGATTCGTATTTTCACGAGTGGCGAAGCCACGAGTGAAAATACATTATTCCAGAGTTCATGAGTGATATATAGTTCTATCTTTCACTGGTAAAAACAAATTTTCTTTTAATTTTATGCTTTTAGTGCACAATGTGTGTTATTTTAACAGAAAAATTCCATGAAGTGGTGCCAAAAACGTTCGTTTATGGTGTGCCGTTATGACATCATTTACCTAAACTTGAGCCCGTTTTCTAAACGTTCTCACTCGTAATGTTATGTACGTTTGGGTACCAACGTGAAAAGAAAAAACAGTGAAAATAAAAATGATATTCCATTGTTTGAAAACAGTGAAATACAGTAAAACATCAAAAACTTGAATACTCAGGGGGATTTTCAGTCAAGTCGTATATACAAGTTTGTGACCTTGTTGTTGACTACGTTATCGGAAAATCATCTTAATTATTAAACGATTCATTTGATTATGTATTTTGTAAAAACGTTGTATCTTTTTGAAATGTTTTTGATGTATTTTTTTTTAAGAAAATGGCTTTTTAAACATTTCTTGTTGACATTGTCCGAGAACTAGTATACTTTACACACGGTGCGTCGTTATTTTTATACGCATGTACAATTACAAAGATACAATTTGCCTCGTTTCATATCCTTTTATTTTAGATAAAATTAATCCTAATTAGATTCTCATAATTATCGTCTCAATGCATCCGTCTACCGAGTGATCATTAAATTATTTTTCTCATCAAAACCTGTTTAAAATCGTATCAATTATAACACAATATTCGCTGGTGATTGACAATTAACTGGCACTTTATCCCGTCACAACGTGAGAAAACTTTGCGTCACCGTTTACCGGTTACTCCCAGAGGTGCGAACAATTTATCGGTCATTTGTTACTCGAGTTTTCCAATGTTAACAAAGAAGAAATATGCTCCAAGGGACCGACACCTGTCCTCGAGATTTCGAGTTTTCGAAGTTCGAGTTATCCGTGGTATTTTTATGTAGAATATATAAGAAAATAACCGGGACCAGCAAAACTACTTCGAGTTTTCCCGAGTGCTCGAGTTTTCGATGTTCGAGTTTTACTGTACCACTTTTATTTCACTTGGAAATTTTATAATTCACCGAAAAGCATAAAATAAAACTGATGCTTTCCAGCCTTACTTAGATCCGATATGCTGTATATGCGTGAAATTTGTTGATAATTCCTTTTCTTTTTTCATTATAACTTCAACATCAATTCGTTAATTGCTCTGCTGTTTAAGGGAATTACCTGACTCGATTCATGATTGTCATGAGCATATTTGAACACAATTGCCATAAAAATCAGATAATGAATTTTATTTATAGCTGGAAAAATGAGAGAGAAAAATACAACACAGTTTACTCAGTAAAGTGGAACCAATGATTGACCCAGCATACTGCATTTTATCAAGTTATAAGTGTATGATAAGAGGTTTATTAAAGTTACTAATGAAAAAAGTGAATTTAAACGACTTAAGCGACTGAATCCCTGACGTTTTTTTTTTTTTTTTTTTTTTCGAAACTTGCCCTTTTCATACCCAGTGATGCTGAAGATATTTTTTTGAGTAAAGCATTGTCTTGATTGTTATAATGCTAATTAGTTTAAAACATTCACACCCTAATCTACATGCAGTTATCTCCCATGGCTTTTGGAACCCTCTGTGTATCTGTGGAGTAAAGGTGCGGTAATGATCAAAAAATAACATTACATTTTCTTATTTTAGGTCAGCTCATCAGTTAGTGTTGACACCCTCAGATTTGTCGGAGGAACAGAGAACTCTAGCTCACAAGTATCTACCAGAGTTACCTGACCTGACACTGGTGAAACAGCACAATGATGAAGTTGCCCAGAAAATATTTTTACTGGTGAGAATCTGTATACAGTGGTGTGGGGCAAGTAAGCGCGCCTATCATAAATTCTTAACTGTGGTGTATAGCATGTTCGGTAGCTAAAGACAGGTACCTTACAGAAACTGTATTCATTCAGGAATCGGTGTTTTTTCATTCATGTGCATGAATTTGCTAATAGGGCTTTAAAAATGATATCACACTGCAATCACACACATGTTTACATGATTTCAAAAATGTGGCCCAACTCTGCTCATGCCAATATTGACTGTCAATTTTCTGTTTATATTAAAATATACCATTCTCCAAAGCTGCAAACTTTTGAAAAGAATATTGAATGAATTATTGAAATGTCAGTACTGGAATCCTATGTATTTACCGGACAGTCAGTTTACCGGACAAAATTTATATCACTCGAATACACACTCAATTTTTGATCGGATATGGGAAAATTACATAAGAATCATGAAGACACCTTTTGCTTCCATGTGAATAACAACAACATCGCAGTCAGTTAATTTTCATGTATAATAATGGTATTTTTACTACATGCCCGTTTGTTTACAATGAAATTTCATGATGACGTCCCACAGGGGTTTTTCATAACTGTGCATGCATCAATCTAGAGGCGCCAAAAGGGTGTTTGAAGATGTCTCATCAAATAACAAAAAGAGTACATAGAATTTTTTTGTGTGCAAGTATATAGGAAATAATAAGCAACATACATACAAACTATTGTGAATTGATGACATAATCATTTTGCTTTTCATTATATTATATAACATCCTAAATTTTCTCCCATTTAGGACCTCATTATATCTTGCACACTTCTAATTTTTTATTAAAATTGTGAGGGGTTTTCCAGATGTAAATGATGATGCTTAATGGGAAAAGGCCACTTAGTGAATGTTTATGGAAAAAAAATTAAAATTAAAACTTAAAAAATATGTATTGAAAGTTGAAACTCTTTGTCTGTTAAATTGAGCTTCCATTACCATTTTATCTGCTGCCATACTGCCTTGCTTTTGAGCCTCTCTTCATAAAATTAAACAGTACTTTCAGTATCAAATAATCACGCTAGAATGAATAGAGAACCGATGATTTCTCTGTGCAAGTTTTTCATGATTATGATGCAGAATACAAAAGTTAGAACAAAAAATTATTAATTTTTGTCCGGTAATATGAATGGTCCCAGTATTAATAACAACATTTATTTGGGTCACAACTGTCTCAATGAGGATGTTTTGGAGTAAGTAGGTATATATATATATATATATAATAAATAACGGTTTTGCAGTCAGTTCTTATGACATCAGTGTTTTTGTAAATATGCAAATCAGGTGCGCAGAGTTGGGCAATGCGAAGACTTAACCCCACATGACTGTACAGAATCAAACATCTTAAAACACTACATAGAAATGTGTATAGTGTAGTGAGTTAGTAATATTTCTTGCAAAATATTAGAAGAGTGTGGAAATTATATGCATTTTATATCATGTACAAACAGTGTAGATCCAGATTAGCTGGCAAGGGTATGCTGGCTGATCTGGATCTACACTGTTTGCCCGAGCTATAATGATGTATAAATGGAGGCAAGGGTTAAAAACAAGAAATGATTTCTAAGACTCTATCTATATCTGTTGTAAACTTGGGTGACCGACAGTAAAGCTTATAAGGGCTCCAGAACAAGGTAGTCATAAGAAGACTATCAATCAGTGTTTCTAAAATTTCAAAATCCCAATCAAATATTGGCGCCAAAATTGACTATTCTGCAACTTCTGCTTCACACAGGGACTTCCTGTCAATATGTACAATGCATTTCACTCTCCCAACCCCCATTCCACACTTATGGCATATTTTCTTGTCGGTGATATCCTACAACCTCCCAACAGATTAATGATTTTAGGGAAAAAAAATTGATCTTTTAGAGCCACAGGCTTCTTTTGATGATTACCACAATCTGTGTCTTTGTTGTAATACACAAGCATTCCATGCATTTAAAAAATGTGACATAATATTTCAAAACAGTAATCTAACCAGTTTTCATAGCATTGTGAAGTGGATTATTTACTTCACTGAACATGTATTAACTCCTGCCTTTGACTGACTAGCCGCAGTTCATTTGCAAATAAAATAAAAACCTGCCATTAGTTAAAATCTAGTTTCATCTATGCCGCGGGCTATTCAAGCGATGTGTAGTCATGGTAATTACCATAGCAGAGTTGTAAAGTTGATAATTGACTGGTTAATAGGTGATAAAGTTGTGAAAAATTTTAACAATTTGTAAAGCCACAAGGACTATTCATGACCGATTTTTTTGCCAATTTTGAAATTTCAATCGGGATTTTGTTCAATTTGCCAAAATTTTTAGAAACTGCCATCAATACATGTATTATGTTCAGTATTTAATGAAGGATTCAGGTCAGAGGGCATGGATGTGCCAGCTGATTTGGATCTACGCTGGTGACATGCATTAAAATGTTTATAAATAAAGAGTAAAGAGTTGAATATTTATTTTAAGGCATTGGAGCATGAAAGAAATCTTCATATCCTAGAAACCCAGCAGATACAGATCAACACACAACTAGAGAGCACTCTCCAACAACTAAATGGTAAATTATGTCTTACTGATGTGTGTAGTTCAGAGCCCAAGATCATTAAACTTAGATTGGAGACCAGTCTCAATTCTCAAGCATCTGATTGGCTGAAATGGTGACCAGTCTCAATTCTCAAGCATCTGATTGGCTGAAATGGTGACCAGTCTCAATTCTCAAGCATCTGATTGGATGAAATGGCGACAAATCGCCATTTCAGCCAATCAGATGCTTGAGAATTGAGACTGGTCTCCAGATTTAGTTTTGTGATCTTGGACACAGGGTAATGCTTAATAGTATGTGAACATGTCTCATTTTATTTATTTATTGTAAACCAATTTCTTTTAGGAAGAAATGTGTTTATTTCTGTATTTTCAAGCAACATTTTTTTCTGTGAACTCTAATATCTGTGAAAAAGTCTACAAACGTTTTAAACCTTTATTCTACATGTATATGCTCAGGTTTTATCTACAATGGTTGCTAATTAGTTAGAAATAATCTTAAAAAAATCTGAAAGCTGACGGAGTAGAATCGGATTAGACTGCATGGATATACCCTCGCGGCAATTGTAGCAACCATATCCCATGGAGCACAGGGTTAATCAGCCTCAATTTTCCTGATCCTGTTTAACCCTTTCCTGGATATATACGCATTTTTACGCATGTGCGACCAGTGTAGATCCAGATCAGCCGGCACATCCGTGCCGTCTGATCAGGATCTGCACTGGTCGCATTGTGGTCAGAAATAACCTAATAAATCAAAAAGCAAACAGTTTAGATCCTGATCAGACGGCACGGATGTGCCGGCTGATCTGGATCTAAACTGTTTGCCCTAGCAATGAAGGTGTGTCTGTACAGGAAAGGGTTAAACCAGTATGCAAAATAGTGCAGATCCTGATCAGACACATATTTGTGCCAGCTGATCTGGATCTACACTGTTCGCCCTTGCCTTTAGGTCATTCATATGGAGGAAAAATTTAAAATACTCTGTATTATACCGTCATTGTTCGAATATAACCCGCACTCATGTGTAAAAGCGCACCACCCCAAAAGTGATAGAACAGATGAAAATGGCTTAACAAAATGTATAAGCACCCAAACCTGTGTATTAGCCGCACCCTCAACTTTTTACTTCCGAATTCTGGGGAAAAAGTGCGTCTTATATTCAAACAATGATGGTAATATTACTCCTTTATGTCACTATTCTTAAAAATGAGAGCCGTAAGATGTAAAGCTGTTAAATGTAAATTCAGTTTAGAATGGAAATAATAAATAACCACTGGTGATTATGTGGTAGTATTTATCAGGAGTGCTCTTTTAGATGAGTAGATAAATATCACTCTAAGCTAGGCTCGGCATATATCCTTTTGCATCTGAACTCAACAAATCCTGCTATTGCTACATGGTTGCTACATGTATTTATTATTATTTCATAATTCAGTTAATTTATTATTATTTCATAATTCAGTTAATAAATTTGTTGGATGTATATACTTTTTATCATGTCTGTTTTTTTTCTATAGTATATAAGGTTTGATGTGTCAAAGTTTCAAGTATCAAATGTCATCAGGTTCTACAGATTGTTTTTTTTCTGTTATAACCGTCATTGTTTGAATATAAGCCGCACTTTTTCCCCAGAAGTTGGAAGTAAACAGTTGGGGTTGTGGCTAATACACAGGTTTGGCTGCTTATATTTTTATACCCCCCCATACGAAGTATAGGGGGTATATAGGAGTCATCATCCGGTTGGTTGGTTGGTTGGGCAGTCTGTCTGTGGCACTTACAGCGTCAACAGTTTTCAAGATATCGACTTGAAACTTTAAACATATGTTCGTGAGTACATTTGCGCGAACTTTTT
Organism: Corbicula japonica; assembly: GCA_038501625.1. Classification (NCBI taxonomy): domain Eukaryota; kingdom Metazoa; phylum Mollusca; class Bivalvia; order Venerida; family Cyrenidae; genus Corbicula; species Corbicula japonica. The sequence continues at coordinate 4,743,556 of JAZAYU010000016.1, forward strand.
TTTTTCTCATGTGGATAAGTCGATTATTTTTCAGAGGGGAGAACAATTTAACAAAATCTTCTGACGCGAACTACTTCTACAGTTTTTAAGATTTTGACTTGAAACTTGATTCATGTTCGGCATGAAGTGTAGATGTGCGTGACATATTTTTCGTGTTGATCAGTCCATTATTTTTTGCAGGGGACATGATTTAACAAAATCGTGTAATGCAAACTTCTACACTTACTACGTCAACAGTTTTCAAGATATCGACTTGAAACTTAAAACATATGTTCGTGAGTACATTTGCGCAATTTTTTTTTTCTCATGTGGATCAGTCCATTATTTTTCGGAAGGGAGCATGATTCAACAAAATCTTGTGACGCGTCTTCTTCTACAGTTTTTAAGATATTGACTTGTAACTTGATACATAAGTTCGGCATGAAGTGTAGATGTGCGTGACATATTTTTCGTGTGGATCAGTCCATTATTTTTTGCAGGGGAGATGATTTAACAAAATCGTGTAATGCAAACTTCTACACTTACTACGTCAACAGTTTTCAAGATATCGACTTGAAACTTTAAACATATGTTCGAGAGGACATTTGCGCAATTTTTTATTTTCTCATGTGGATCAGTCCATTATTTTTCGGAAGGGAGCATGATTCAACAAAATCTTGTGACACGAACTACTTCTACAGTTTTTAGCTCGACTATTCGAAGAATAGGGGAGCTATCCTACTCGCCCCGGCGTCGGCATCAGCGTCGGCGTCCGTTAAACAAAAAATGCACTTTGGTCCATTACTTGAAAACTACTTATGATATCAACTTGAAACTTGGAATATATATTCACCATCAAATTCTACATCATTACCAACAACACCCATAACTCTGCTACAAATATTTTTCAAGTTATGCCCCTTTTTCACTTAAATTTTGCGTTAAGGAAAATATGCACTTTGGTCCATAACTTATAAACTACTTGAGATATCAACTTGAAACTTGGAATATATATTCACCATCAAATTCTACATCATTACCAACAAGACCCATAACTCTGCTGTCAATATATTTCAAGTTATGCCCCTTTTTTCTTATATTTTGTGTCAAGCAAAATATGCATTTTGCCCCTAACTTTAAAACTACTTGAGATATTGCCTTGAAACTTGAAATATATTTTCACCATCAAAATCTACATCATAACCAACAAGACCAATAACCCTTCTTCCAATATTTTTCAAATTATGCCCCTTTTTCGCTTACATTTTGTGTTAAGCAAAATATACAGTCTGCCCTAAACTTCGTTATGAATGGAGGGATTTCAAAATAACTTGGCACAAATGTTCACCATGACAAGGCAGTGTGTCGCGTACAATACCCATGCCTGTAGGTCCAAGGTCAAGGTCACTGTAACTAAAAATAGAATTTTCTTGCAAAATCGTGTCCGCTCTGTAACTTTGTTATTTCTTATTGGGTTTTTAAATAACTTGGTATAATTGTTCACCATATCAAGACGGTGTGTCACGTACATGCCCAAGCCTGTAGGTCAATTGTCAAGGTCACTGTTACTAAAAATAGAATTTTCTTGTCTAGGCTGTTACTTTGTTATGAATGCAGGGATTTCAAAATATCTTAGCACAAGTGTTCACCATGACATGGCGGTGTGTCCGCACAATACCCATGCCTGTAGATGCGAGGTCAAGGTCACTGTTACTAAAAATAGAATTTTCTTGTCCAGGCTGTAACTTTGTTATGAATGGAAGGATTTCAAAATAACTTTACACAAATGTTCACCATGACAGGGTGGTGTGTCACGTACCATGCCCATGCCTGTAGGTCAAAGGTCAAGGTCACTGTTACTAAAAATAGAATTATCTTGTCCTGGCTGTTACTTTGTTATAAATGGAGGGATTTCAAAATAACTTTGCACAAATGTTCACCATGAAAGGGCAGTGTATCCCGTATTATTCCCATCATTGCACTTGAGTGTCTGAAAATGATGCATAGCGGGGCATCCGTGTCCTATGGACACATTTCTAGTTTCACTTATATTTTCACTTAAGTGCACTTCATCGATAACTTTGCAAATACTTAAGGTATCAACTTCAAACTACCATTATAATTTCCTTTCAGTTCTTTTTCTGTAACATTACTGAAGTGATTGATATTTGACTAAAAGTAAATGTCTCTAATAAAAAATTACTAACAAGTTTTCTAACAAATTCAGAAATATTTCATAGTTATTCCCCTATTCAGTTTAATATTTATGGTACATTTAGGAATTATTTCTGTTATTTGAAAAGAATTTCTCCCGTACCATTCACTTGTTAATATTTTTCCTGATTGCACATGAATGTATGGCCATAGTTGTTATTGTTTTAATCTTCAAATTGCATTTGTTTCAAATGATTCGAATAGTCGAGCATGCTGTCTCCTCTGACAGCTCTTGTGAAGATATTGACTTGAAACTTGATACATATGTTCGGCATGAAGTGTAGATGTGTGTGACATATTTTTCGTGTGGATCAGTCCATTATTTTTTGCAGGGGACATGATTTAACAAAATTGTGTTATGCAAACTTCTACAGTTTGCAAGATAAAAGACTTTAAACTAAAATTGTATGTTCTGCATGAATTGTGTATGTCAGCGACATATTTTTTTGTGGATCAGTCCATTATTTTTTGCAGGTGAGCATTATTTAACAAAATCTTTTATTTAAAATCTTATGATGCAAACCATTTCTCCAGTTTTCGAACTTTAAACATACGTTTGTGAGTAGATTTCCATGACATACTTTGTTTCATGTGGATCAGTCCATTATTTTTTAGCAGGGGAGCATGATTCAACAAAATCTTGTGACACGAACTACTTCTACAGTTTTTAAGATATTAACTTGAAACTTTAAACATATGTTCAGCATGAAGTGTAGATGTGCGTGACATATTTTTTGTGTGGATCAGTCCATTCTTTTTTGCAGGGGACATGATTTAACAAAATCGTGTTATGCAAACTTCTACAGTTTTCAAGATATTGACTTGAAACTGAAATCATATGTTCTGCATGAAGTGCGCATGTTAGTGACATTTTTTATGGATCAGTCCATTTTTGGTTGGAGGGGAGCATTATTTAACAAAATCTTATGACACAAACTACTTCTCCAGTTTTCAAACTTTTAACAAACGTTCGTGATTAGATTTACATGACATATTTTTTTCATTTGGATCAGTCCATTATTTTTAGAAGGGGAGCAGAATTCAACAAAACCTTGTGACGTCAACTACTTTTACAGTTTTGTTTACATCCGGTGAAAACCCAAGTCACTATTTTTAAACACAAGTTTTGCTTTACACGCACATGGCGTTAGCATTAGCTCACCAAATGACATCATTATTCTTATCCCTCTCAGAAGAATAACAACATGTGCCCGGGTGAAGGTCGAGTAGCTGTGTGCTTATCAACAGATTGTAAAAAAAATACTCAGAAGATGCTCGATCGTTTTTTTTCTGACACAGAGACAGCGTAGTAAGTAATACGTATGTAATTATCATGCAACTGAAATGGACTTGTATTGGTAGGTGGATATAGTCCTACGTTTGGTTTCGTTAGCATTAGCTCTCCAAATGACGTCATTATTCTTATCCCTCTCGGAAGAATAACAACATGTGCCCGGGTGAAGGTCGTGTAGCTGTGTGCGTAAAATTAAATACAGATTGTAAAACAATACTCAGAAGATGCTCGATTGTTTTTTTTCTTACGCAGAGACGGCGTAGTAAGTAATATGTATGTAATTATCATGCAACTGAAATGGCCTTGTATCGGTAGGCGGATATAGTCCTACGTTTGATTTTCTAAAATTGTTATGCCACAAGAAAATTTAATCTCGGATTACACAAAATGAAAGTAGGTCTACATCAGAATATGCCGTCCAATGATGTACTTTGGAAACTAAAATGCGCAAAAAATTACTTTGTATTGGAGATATTTATTATAAAAAAAAAAACAAACAACAGCAGAAATAAACAACTACCATCAATTTCATAATTATTGAAAATATTCATGAAGTTCTATAATTTTTGTTTATGGAGAATTTTCACTGAATTGAGAGGCATAGTTGATTAAGATAAATGACAATAAATGATAAACCCATGCCTCCAGATGTCTTAATTTTGTGTTTCAAAAAAGCTCAAATGCACTTTAGAAATGGCTTCCCAATGGTATATAAATTGCTTTCTTCCAGAAGCTTCGGGGGGCTTCGACCCCCTTGTCCCCCACCAGGGCTTTGCCCTGGACCTACTGGAGCCCTAGCGGCCCCCTGGACCCCGAGCAAATTTTCAGGATTTCAATTATTTTTCAACTTTCACCAATGAAAGATGCAAACATCATTTCTGTATACTCTGACAAAGCAGTATTGCGGGGCTATTAATCACCTTCAGTGATAGCTCTAGTTCGTTAAGCCATTATCATCTGTTCTATCACGTTTGGGGGCGGTGCGGCTTATACATGAGTGCGGCTTATATTTGAACAATGAGGGTAATCAAAATTATCTAAGTAAACACCCCATGAACAATGAATGGATTGGCTCTCATTGATGAAAAGTGGAGTCCATTACATTAATTTACAAGTTAAAGGGATTTTTCTGTCTAACTCTGATTCCACAAATACATAAGTATGTTTTTATTACAGATAAAAATTTCCCCAACTTGAAGAGTCCAAGGACCACAGTGCAGAATCTTACAGAGTTCCCTACCCCTCCAGGACAACCACTGTGAAGAAACTAGAACATAGTTCAAGAACAGAGAATAAAAATGAGGCAGTGTGTTGCTGGACTTTATGATAGCCAGACATATACCCTTTCCTCCATATATACGCATTTTTACGCATGTGGGACCAGTGTAGATCCAGAGCAGCCGGCACATCCGTGCCGTCTGATCAGGATCTGCACTGCTCGCTTTTTTGTCAGAAATAACCTAATGAATCAAAAAGCGAACAGTTTAGATCCTGATCAGACTGTTCGCCCTAGCAATAAACTTTAAGGTGTATCTAGACAGGAAAGGGTTAAAAGAATGTCAGTGCTTTATGACATGCTCAAGGACAAAATAAATTATGTATTTTTATTTGAAGAGGGCATTTATATATGGAGTGAACAACTTGCTGTTTTTTTTAGCTCAACTGAGCTAAAGGCTTTTTCGTGAGCTGTTGTGATAGAACTTGCTGCATATGTTATCTCTCTGTTGTCAGCTTTTGTTTGTTTACATAGTAGAACCCACAATTATCATCAAATTATCATCCAGCTTTCCACAGAATGTTTTTCTTAATGATTTATCACACAAGTGATCCTGAAATCTGTGATCATAAGGATGTCACTGGGTTAAATAAAAATAGGCTATGTTAAAACATGAGAGACATTTTTATCTGATTATCTTAAAAATTGATCAGAATGTTAATCTCCAACCAATTAAAATCGGATCGTTTGTCCGATAGATACTTTAAGTCAGATAAAATAACAACATTGTTATTTGCCACAAAGAGGCCATACTCTTCATCGGATTATCAATTTTTCTTGTAACTTTTGTTAACCATTATATTGTATGTTCTCATGGACATTTTGTCTTTTGCATGATTAAACTTTTTATGCCCCCGCCATGTAATGGCGGAAGGGCATATAGTGTTCACCCTGGCTGTGTGTGGGTGGGTGTGTGTGTCAGTGTGTGTGTCAGTGTGTATGTTCGAAAATCTTGTCCGCTCTATAACTTTGTTATTTCTTATTGGATTTTAAAATTACTTGGTATGAATGTTCACCATATCAAGACGGTGTGTCGCGTATAATACCCATGCATGTACCTCCAAGGTCAAGGTCACTGTTACTAAAAATAGATTTTTCTTGTCCGGGCTGTAACTTCCTTATGAATGGAGGGATTTCAAAATAACTTGGCACAAGTGTTCACCATGACAAGGCGGTGTGTCGCGTACAACACCCATGCCTGTAGGTCCAAGGTCAAGGTCACTTTTACTATTAATAGAATTTTGTTGGGAAAATCTTGTCCGCTCTGTAACTTTGTTATTTCTTATTGGATTTTAAAATTACTTGGTATGAATGTTCACCATGATAAGGCGGTGTGTCATGGACAACACCCATGCCTAAAGGTCAAAGGTCAAGGTCACTGTTACTAAAAATAGAATTTTCTTGTCCGAGCTGTAACTTCCTTATAAATGGAGAGATTTCAAAATAACTTGGCACAAATGTTTACCATGACAAGGCGGTGTGTCGCATACAACACCCATGCCTGTAGGTCCAAGGTCAAGGTCACTGTTACTAAAAATAGAATTTTGTTGGAAAAATCTTCTCTGCTCTGTAACTTTGTTATTTCATATTGGATTTTAAAATAACTTGGAATAAATGTTCACCATATCAAGACGGTGTGTCGCGTACAGTACACATGCCTGTAGGTCCAAGGTCAAGGTAGCTGTTACTAAAAATAGAATTTTCTTGTCCAGGCTGCAACTTCCTTATGAATGAAGGGATTTCAAAATAACTTGGCACAAATGTTCACCATGATAAGGTGGTGTGTCATGTACAACACCCATGCCTAAACGTCAAAGGAAGGTCACTGTTACTAAAAATAGAATTTTGTTATAAAAAGCTTGTCTGCTCTGTGACTTTGTTATTTCTTATTGGATTTTAAAATAACTTGGTATAAATGTTCATTAAATCATATATCAATACGATGTGTTGTGTACAATACCCATGCCTGTAGGTCCAAGGTCAAGGTCACTGTTACTAAAAATAGAAATTTCTTGTACTGGCTATAACTTCCTTATTAACAGAGTGATTTCAAAATAATTTGGCACAAATGTTCACTATGAAAAGGCATTGTGTTGTGTACAATTCACATCCCTGTACGTCCAAGGTCAAGGTCACTATTACTAAAACCAGAATTTTCTTGTCTGGGCTGTGAGTTTGTTATTACTTATTGGATTTTAAAATAACTTGGTATAAATGTTCACCATGACAAACATGCATAGCGGGGGCATCCGTGTCCTATGGACACATTTCTAGTTTATGAATGATTTACATTTAGTGCTCTTTATATTTGATAAATTTGGTGAGTGTCTAAGTCAGGGTGTAGGACGTGGCACTGCTTCTGACGATAGTTAAGCGAGGACAATGTTGCATTGGAGATAAAAATGGCGGTTTAGTCGGCCTTTTATTAAAAATGGATTTATTTTGTAAGGTAAGCGCCTTCATACTATATGTAATTTAAAGTTCACATGTGCATTCTGCGACCAGAATCCCGATGTTTTGCGGCAGTTAATGTATCACACATTTTCAAAATGATCACCAGTCGTGTTCTATGTATTCTGATTGCAAAAAACAAAAGGTTTGTCCCTGATTTTACTATTGTATGAGATCCAGGTCCAAGGTCATAAAACTAAGATTTGAGACTGATCTCCAGATTTAGTTTTAAGATCCGGGGCACAGGCTGCAGTGAGACTTCTTACCGAGTTTTTACATTCTTTGAGACTATATAAATATTAGAGGCAAATTGCGAAACTATTCTGCCTTCTTCATATTTCTTTATAGGATAGATCTTAACCGACAATATTCTCAAGATTATGTTAATTCAAAAGATACGATTTGTGTTGAGTTTGAACAACACCTGTCTCATTTATTTACGGAAAGGAATTCACTATAAAGATATCACATATGTGCATGAACCTTTCTATACTCGGCTGGATTGAACAAGTGGACAGACTATTCACTTCAAGAACTCATCTTTAGCAAGCTCAACACAACAGAAGAAATTTAGGGAAAAAACTAACAAAAAATCTATTTTGTAACTGAAATTTGTCATCCGATGGCGTCCAAAGACGCCGAAGTGCGCGCAGTATCTTCAAGGATCGCCGCAGAAACGCAGTGGGGTCGCATAGATCGCCGACCGGCGGCGCTCACTTTAAGCATGCACAAAACAAACGCCGTCGCTCGGCGTTCTTATAAGAGCGCAGCGGAGTCACCGTAAGGTCTCCATAGCAACGCAGTAAGGTCTCTTTCATCGCCACAGAAGCTCCGCGAGTGAGCACTGCGCGCTAACACGACACGTATAAAAGTGTTATTTTTATGCCCCTGAAGGGAGGCATATAGTAATCGGACCGTCCATCCGTCCGTCGCGTCCGTCCGTCCGAAATAATCTTGTCCTCCCTTCTTCTCCAAAACCGCTTGAGGGATTTCTTTGATACTTCAGAGGAGTGTTTGTGCACCAAGCCTAGTTGTGCATATCGTCAGGAATTTCTGCTCGGATTATTTTTGGCTGAGTTATGGCCCTTTTTAGCAAAATCTTGTCCTCGCTTCTTTTCTGAAACCGCTTGAGGGATTTCATTGAAAAATCACAGGAGTGTTTGTCACCAAGCCTAGTTATGCATATCCTAAGGAATTTCTGATCGGATTTTTTTTGGCGGAGTTATGGGCCTTTTTACCTAACCCTTACCCTAACCCTAAGCTTTTTTGAAACCGCTTGAGGGATTTCATTGAAACTTCACAGGAGTGTTTGTCACCAAGCCTAGTTGTGCATTTCCTAAGGAATTTCTGATCGGATTATTTTTGGCAGAGTTATGGGCCTTTTTACCTAAACCTAACCCTAAGGTAAATTTTGTTAAAGCAATAGAGGTTACATTTTTTGTCCGATTGTCATGAAATTTGGTATGAATATTGATATTGATGATTTCTACATAAATGATTAAAATCATGTTAAATTGACCAGGGGCCCCGCCCTGGGGATTTTATTTTTTTTTTCTTTCAAAATCTGTTTTTAACCTTTGATTTTCTACAGTTATTAACCAGATTTTGACACAAGCTTTATACCATCTTAAAATTCAATCTTTCCTGAACAATTCATTCACTGGTTGTTCAGTGATAAAATTTGAAACAAAAATTTTAGTAGCAGAGTGAAAATTTCAAGTGTCAAAATCCAATATTTCTACCTGTCTTCAGCTACATATGATGTTTACCAGTTTATTCATTAATATTGGTCAAGTTGCTGGACAATGACCTGATGAACTTTGCTGATTAGATCTGTGTTATGCAATATTAAGAATTTGCTCTGGAAGATTTTATAGGGTAAATTTTGTCATTTTCTATGGATAGTGACCAAATAAACTTTTTTACTTTATAGCACTTTGAAAATCAGGCTTTTCTGAATATGTTATTCACTGTTTGTAAGTAAAACAACAAAAAGAACAACAACAACAAATTTGAAGCACATTCTCAAAATGTTAAGACTAAATTTAAGAAAGTCTTAGATGTATACAGTGTATGTACACAAACTGGCAAGTTAAGGCCACACTTTTTTAAGCTCCCTGCAGAAATTCGGGGGAGCATATAGTCGCCAAGTTGTCGGTCAGTCCGTCCCACATTCTTTAACACTCTAGCGGTCACATATTTGCCTCGATTGTTTTGAAACTTGGTCAGGATGTTTGTCCCAATGATTTCTCAGATGAGTTCAAATATGGGTCATCTGGGTCCAAAAATTAGGTCACTGTTACTAAAAATAAAATTTTCTTGTTAACACTCTAGCGATCACATTTTTGCTCTGATTGTCATGGAACTTGGTCAGGATGTTTGTCCCAATGATTTTATGGACAAGTTTTAATATGGGTCATCTGGGTCCAAAAACTAGGTCACTGTTACTAAAAATAGAATTTTCTTGTTAACACTCTAGCGGTCACATTTTTGCTCTGATTGTCACGAAACATGGTCAGGACATTAGTCCCAGTAATTGCTTGGAACAGTTCGAATATGGGTCATCTGGAATCAAAAACTTGGTCACTGTTACTAAAAATATAATTATCTTGTCTTGGCTGTAAATTTGTTATTTCTCATTGGATTTCAAAATAACTTGGCACAAATGTTCACCATGACAAGGCGGTATGTTGAGTACAAAACCATGTCAGTTGGTCCAAGGTCAAGGTCACTGTTCCTAAAAATGGAATTTTCTTGTTAACACTTTAGTGGTCACATTTTTGCTCTGATTGTCCGATTGCAAAGAAACATGGTCAGGACATTAGTCCCAGTTATTAATTGGACGAGTTTGAATATGGGTCATCTGGGGTCAAAAACTAGGTCACTGTTACTAAAAATAGAAAAATCTTGTCCAGGCTGTAATTTTGTTATTTCTCATTGGATTTTAAAATAACTTGGCTCAAATGTTTACCATGACAAGATGTTGTTTCGCGTACAATACCCATGGCTGTTTGTCCAAGGTCAAGGTCACTGTTACTAAAAATAAAACTTTCTTGTCTGGGCTGTAACTTCCTAATGAATGGAGTGATTTCAAAATAACTTTACATAAATGTTTACCATGACAAGGGGTTGTGTTGCGTACAATACCCATGCCGGTAGGTCCAAGGTCAAGGTAACTGTTACTGAAATTAGCATTTTCTTTTCCAAGCTGTAAATTTGTTGTTTCTTATTGGATTTTAAAAGAACTTGGTGTAAATGTTCACCATATCGAGACGATGGGTCACATACAACACAACTTTGTTGTATTCAGGTGAGCGATAAAGGGCCATCATGGCCATCTTGTTTCCCTTGATTATACCAAACTTGCACACAACTCTTACAACCTTTGAGCAGTTGTTGACAGGTGAGCCACCCTATGGACCCTCTTGTTGCAAGGGTTATAGGCCCTTACTCTTTACTATTTAACTTCCACAGGCATATTTTTACTACATATGTATACCAATTCGATTTCAAAGCTGCATTTCGGGGGCATGTCAATTTCAAGTGACAGCTCTTGTTTATTGCACTCTTACAGCGACTGTACGGAGCTGTCATGGCGATCATTGCGCTTCTACCGTTTCAATCGTCGTTTCCATGACAAAAACGAACTAAAGTGGTATAATTTTATAAGATATACTAATAAACATTCATTTTATCACGGCTGATGTACGCTTGATGTTGCTCGCATATTACGAGCATATTACGACAAGTAGAATCAATACGTCAATTAGAATCAACTCTTAGCAGAACTTTATGTAAATGTTCAAGCAAGCAATTGATCTTTTACACAAAAATTACAAATTTTCAAACCTAAGTAATTTAAGTTGGATATGCAACCATATTTTAATATACATATTCCTATATTTATTGGAAGCTGGCATCTCAATCCTTGAATTTTATTCTATGAATGATACTCTTACGTAAACGAACAATCAGGTTACCGATCCTTTTTTATTTCAAAACAAAATCAATAGTATTTTTGGTTGTGAAGTATACGTTAATTTTTCCAGTCATGGGTCATTTACAATGACCAAAGTGGCTCTACAACGTCACTTTTAGAATGCACACACACAATCACTCGCTTAGGTGGGTTTTTTTTGCTTATTTCTCAATAATTTCTGGACCGATTTGATCAGATTAAAAAAACACCGTACTCCTGTTAAAAAGCATTTTCATCGACCTCCAATATCAATCGGCTTCCGTTTTCTAAAACATTTAAAGAAACTTTTTGTTTTAAATGTCTTAATTTCAAAGAAAACGACAGCAGACTGATATTGAAGGTTAAATGTCGATGACTGGCACTTACTGCTTTAGCTAGCAAATTACCGGGTTCTACACACTAACTGGCCCGGAATGTATGTGTATTAGCTCGAGTAGAACACTGGCAAAATGTCAGCGAGGATTCAAAGATATAGGATCAAAAATGGTTTTACTCAGACATTAAATGCATAACAAAATATTAAGTTATTCGCTTTGCGCAACAAAGAAAACAAGCCGTTCCAATCTCCGTTATATTGCTAAGGATCGAACTAACTTATGCCTATGCTCGCCTTCCATCTTGCGCACACGACCCGGGCTTTTATTCGGGTCATTGCAATACAGGGGCTATTATTTCAAGGTTTGAACTTGAGGGATTTTTCGGGTTGTTATTACATATTCACATACATAAATAGCGCAATGCCGCAAATGTCGTGCCAACCATAGCACTGGGAAAGGCCGTAATAATGTTATCCTGATGTTCGGTAGGAAGAAATATCATAAAATCTCTTTCATAACAGTATAAAAAACAGATCAGCAACAAGTGGTGCACACTTAGTCCAAATTGGAATGACTTTTACTTGATTATAACAAGAGGTCCCTAATCTCACATTGAAATTATCCAATAAAAAGTGTGAACATGTACCTCGTGATTATTTAAAAAATATTTGAAATATTGGAACGTCAACTTGTGTGTGACCTTAAACATATATGACTGGGTTTTGGCTCAAAGCATGATCTCAAAATGAGGAAAATGTTATTTAAATCTTAAGAGTGAGATATTGTATTATGTAACACTACCCTAATACTACAATCAACGTTAAGTTCAATGTATTGCGTCCCTTTATTCAGTAACTACATTGCATGCATGCAGTTTCCTATTGTTAATGTTCACAGACATCCCTTGCAATTTAACAAAATAAATCAGAACTGCCCAAAATAAATTAGAACTTCCAAACCTACTTCTTTTTATCTTCCTTTTACTTGAAACTGAAGAAGTAATATAGGGAGTAACATTTAAGAAAAAATGTTAAAAAATAAAAGTTGACTAAAGCATTAATATAAATGTATTGATTATCTGAACAATTCTTTAACACCTTTAAGTCATGGGCGAACAGTGTATTTCCAGAGCAGCCGGCACATCTGTGCCGTCCGATCAAGATCTATACTGTTCGCTTTTTGATTTATCAGGATATTTCTAATCAAAAGTGATCTGTGCAGATCCTGATCAGACGGCACGGATGTGTCGGCTGATCTGGATCTACACTGGTCGCACGTTCGATCAAATGTGTATATATGGAATAAAGGATTAAACTCATTTAGATAAATGGCTGCTAGAACACACAATATTTGGTAGATCTGAACGGCTCACCTTAACCAAAATGGCCAATGTTCGCTCTCTGACGTATTTTGGACACATGTCCGATAATCAGGAAATGCTTTATGGTGTTTCCAACCACACATGCACACTCCCAAGAACAAATATATGGATATCGGGGCTGTAAACTGTGCACGTAAAAGAACCATGGGCGCGGTTTGCGGTAGTGTGGTACTAGTATTAATCGTAGTACATCACAACACAAAAGGTTATCTGAAATAAGACCTAATCATAATTGTGGATTCCGCGGTTATCCCGTGTGCAGACATACTTCGTCATCTTCAATCGAATTTTCCTTTGTTTGCGTAAGGATGTTGGGCGCCCGAGTAAAACTACTTTGGAATGTTGGGCCCCACGAAAAACAACATTGGAAGTAGATACAAAATGACAGTTCTGGGCCACCCTGAGGCCATTTTTAACAATAGCCTCTACCAAATATAACAAAGAACTCTACCGTTTATAACAATGGCCTCTACCGTATATAACAATGCCTCTACCACTAGATTGACAATAGGGGGATTAAACAGGTATAATGGAATCATTTAAAATAATTTTAGATTAAATAATACTCATTTGAAAATGAATTATTATTATTATGATTATTATTATTATGATTATGATTATGATTATTTTTATTATTATTATTATTATTATTATTATTATTATTATTATATTTTAGCTGATAAATGCGATTATTTTAGCAGATAAATGCGATAAAAGGATTCACATTTATTTACAACAAAAACGCATCGAAGTGAGCTTTGAGAATACTCATCGAAGTGAGCTTTATTCACTCTTCAATCCTTTTAATTTATGAAATGGACTTTCCTTTATATCGATTTAATCCAGTTCATCTCTTGTGGTGTTTTGCAGAAATTTATTAACTGAATCCTGAACTGTGCGTAGACCCAGAGCAGACGGCGCGGATCTACAGATCATAGCATTTAGAATTTGCCTCGCACTTTTAATCTATTGTGCACAGGAGTGTTTATTAAATGAATCATGAACTGTGTGTAGATCCAGAGCAGACGCAAACATCTTGATCAGCTCGGCTTTTTATTATTATTGTAGCAGATATAACAATAATAGCATTCAAATTTATTTTCAACAAAAACTCATCAAAGTGAGTAGTTAAACTCTCATTGAAGTGAGTTTCTTCACCGTTAAATTTATGAAATGGTTTCTTCTTAACGTTTTATTGCAGTATTAAATAACGGACGCGTGTACACCACCTTTTAAAAATGTAACGATTTTATTCTAAATGTTACTATCACAAAATAGTTTATGCGTTTTTGTAGTATTAACGCTTTTCATAAAATAGTGCATTCTTGTTTCTTATTCTTAAGAAATAATCAACTATTCCTAATAATCATTCCGAAACTATATTCGAAATTCAGTTTTTTTCTTCACAAGTTTTAATTCACAACTCAGATGAAAAACTTATTAAATTAGAATTTATAAATATTTTTTACTTAAACATAGAAGATTCGTTTTCACTACGTTATTCTCATATTTAACATGTTTAGTATTCATCATAATCAACTGGTGCTTGAAGAATCAGTATGTTATTCAAATATTTAAGAAGCCGCAATATTGTGCCTTAATCCTCGCAGTGAAATGTGGTCAGGTGTAATCCTGTACATAAATAACAACTTTCGCAATTCATACGAATTCTTGAACATACAATGAAACAAATTTCATCATTCAAACCAGCTTATCTTTTCTGCGATTCCATCACAAAAGTTTCATTTTCAAGTAGCTTTTATCCTGGGTGTCACAATCCCTGTCATGTAGGTATTACATGTAAGTGTTATTTAATGTATCTCAAGTACGTGTATGCGAGAGCTAAAAGTTTTTGCGCGTGGATTGACGCAATAATTAAGTAATTATTATTCTTGTCCAGTATAATCAAACCTAGTGAAGTGTTTGTTAAGTGGATTGACGCAATCATTAAGTAATAGTTAATCCAGTCCGGTATCTTTAATTTCAGTGAAGTAGGCGTTAAGTCAAATAAAGTGTAGCACAAGTATGAGTAAACAGGATAAGTTTTTATGTCACTCATTTCACTTCAACTATCGAAAAAGCGACGCCCTTTCAGCATTTTTTAGCGAATGAAAACCTAGGATGAAGTGTCGTGACAACATTTTTGATTTGTGTTAAATGCTCTAATTTTATTACTTTAAGATCATTGCTACAGAAAACATCAGTGTGTAAACAACAGGAATAAATATAGATAAATTACCTTCAACTGAAAAACACGTCGTGTTAAAGAAAAATTTGGAATTAATAGAGACTCGTGCGCGAATATATTGAAGGTATGTATAGTATTTTATTTCAAATATTTTTATATATTTATCATTGGCATCTACTCCAAACAGAAATGATTAATTCTTTATATCAATCGAAGATTGTTAAAATGTGCCTGCATAACATATGTCTGCAGATATTACAGTAATTTTTTATATCAATTGAAGATAAATATTGTTTAAATGTATGCGTTTGAAATTGCAGATATAACAGAGAATTAAGCTTTGATTTTCTCTTATTTTGTAGAAATGGACTGCAAAACATGCGGCAAGCAATTCGCCAATGCCTGGAACCGGGACAGGCACTATGCGTCGGTTCATGGCGATGAAAAATTTACATGCGACATATGTGGCAAATATTTCACGCAGAAATCAAGTCTAAAAAGACACCAAAAGACTCGATGTCAAAAGCAGGAACCGCAGCTACAACAACAACAACAACTACAACAACAACATCAGCAACAACAACAATATCAGCAGCAGCTGCAACAATATCGGCAGCAACAACAACGGCAACATGTAAGAACTTTACTATACTATATACTTTACTTTACTATAAATAGTTTATTTTTTGAACATATTGAATAATCTTTACCAAACACAAATCAAAATCGATTTTCAAGTTTTACGCTTCACTTTCATATCTTGAACATTAAATGTATGTAACCGCCTATATTTTTCTAACCGAGAAAATGGATTAACATAAGATTCCTTCGGAAACTTGTTTCCAGATTCTCCTACCATATTGTGACTATATATGTTTATGTACTTGTAACATGTCATATGGTAAATAAATATTGTTTAAACTAACAACAGCAATATGAACAACAACAACAACAACAACAACATCAGGACCAACAACAACAACAGGACCAACAACAACAACCACAACAACCAGAACAGGATGAACCACAACAACAACAACAGGACCAACAACAACCAGAACACCACAGAACAACTGAGGAAATTGCTATCAACAATGGACTTCGAACCGTCACCATTTTTCCCAATGACATAGATAAGTATGATTTACTTATATTTTTTGCGAGCACTAAAAACGAAATTATCGAAATTATTAGGAATGATTTAAATATAAAAAGAGGTGTAAAATTCAATCTAAATGTTCAGGTCAAATTTTATAAAGAAAAAGACGGTAGAAGAATTTATTCTTCGCCGCATTTTAGATCTAAATATCAAATTGTTCTCCCTCATGATACGGAAATTGATTTGTCAGAAGCTCACCAGAAAATCTTTCAGTCTTTCGAAGCTTTCGTGCGTGAGGGGTCGGGGTGGATTATGGATGAAATTTTGAAAATGGATGTTAATATTGCGCGCTACGTTCCTTTACAGGGACGTAGCTACATCCCGACTCCTCCCGCTTTGAATTCAAAACATTGTCTAATTAATGTACAAAACGATGATAACAAGTGCTTTTTATGGGCAGTTTTATCGGCCTTAAAAAGATTTGATCAACACTCGTACAGAGTTTCCAAGTACGAGCAATTTGAAGGGGAGCTGAATATGACCGGGATCTCGTATCCCGTTCAGATTCAACAAATATCAACATTTGAAATGCAGAATGACATCTCCATCAATCTGTATGGATATGATGAAGGTGAAATATTTCCATTACGCATTTCAAATGTTGATCATCCCACGAAAATTGACTTGTTGCTCTTGCGGGATGGAGACAAATCTCATTATGTTTGGATAAAGAACTTGAGTCGATTTCTCAGTCATTTAACCAAACATGATGGGGCCGCATTTTACTGTCCATACTGTCTTCATCGTTTTAGTGCACAGTCTCTGTTAAACGAACATGTTGTTTTATGTAAAAAACACGAAGCTCAAAAAATAGAAATGCCCGATGAAAAGAGCGACATCTTGTGTTTCAAACAATTTAAATATCAATTGAAACAACCATTTAGAATATATGCCGATTTCGAGTGTTTTCTCGAGCCAATTGAAAGCTCTGATGCGAATACTTCTGCATCAACCCTCACGCACAGGCACGTGCCTTCCGGTTTTTGTTATATGGTGGTAAGTGAACAGGAAGATTACTGTAAACCCCCTGTGGTTTACAGTGGCCCGGATGTCATAAAGCATTTCATCGAGTGTCTCATGATCGAAAGCGAGGAGATCGACGAGATCCTGAGCACACCCGCTGAAATGATTTATGATGATCAAGCCCAACATGATTTCCGAGGTGCCACTTACTGCCATATATGCGAAAAGCCGTTGGGTGCTGACCGTGTGCGTGATCACTGTCATCTAACGGGGCGATTCCGCGGTGCCGCCCACTCCTACTGCAATCTGCAATATAAAATATCTAAAACGGTCCCAGTCATATTTCACAATGGAAAGAACTATGACTCCCACTTTATCATCCGAGAGTTAGGACAATTTGAAGAAAAGAACATCTCTTGCATTCCCAACAACATGGAGAAATACATCTCCTTCACGGTCAATAATCTCGTATTCTTAGATTCGGTTCAGTTTATGAACGCTTCTTTGGATACATTGGTCACAAATTTAAGCAACAGTGGAGGACTGTCACGGTTTAAGCACCTGGTCAAACACACCGAAGAGGGTAAGGCGAGCTTGCTTTTACGCAAGGGCGTCTTTTGTTACGAGTACATGACAGGCCCCGAGAAGATGCTCATGAAAAACTTGCCTCCTAGAGAAGCGTTTTATAGTTCTCTGACAGAGGAAACTGTGTCCGAAGAGGACTATCAATATGCTCAGGAGATATGGCGGGCTTTTCATGTGCAAACTCTCGGGGAATATCATGACCTCTACCTCAAGTGTGATACGCTCCTGTTGGCGGATGTTTTTGATGCCTTCAGAGAGATTTGCTTTACCAATTACGGCCTCGACTGTCTACATTTCATCACTTTACCTTCCATGTCGTGGCAAGCTTGTTTGAAAATGACTGGGGTTCAATTGGAACTTCTCACGGACCCCACCATGTATAACTTTTGCGAAGATATGATGAGAGGCGGAATAAGCTCCATCAATCTTCGTCACTGTCAAGCCAATAACAAGTACATGCCCGACTATGACCCCGAAAAAGAAGACAGTTTCATTGTCTACCTCGACGCTAACAATCTGTACGGGTACGCCATGTCCGAGCCCCTGCCCGTGGGCGATTTCCAATGGTTAACAGAGGAACAGGTCAAACACTTTGATTTAAGTCGAATAGCTAATTACACAGAGACAGGCTTTATCCTCGACGTCGACCTGGCCTATCCCCCTGAAATCCACGATGCCCACAACTCCTACCCCCTATGCCCCGAAAGATTGACAGTGAATGATTCCATGCTGTCCGACTATTCGAAGACTCTTTATCAATCGTTGTTTCCCGAAAAGTTTAAAGAGTCTGGGAAACCTTTTGTGTATAAATCCACGCCCAAACTCATTCCCAATTTAATGGACAAGACAAATTACATCCTTCACGGAAAAAATTTGCTTCTGTACCTTAAATTGGGGATGAAGCTGTTGCGCATAAACAGAGTTCTGACCTTTGCCCAGAAACCCTGGATCAAACAGTACATTGACTTTAACACCGAAATGAGAAAGAACGCTAAAAACGCTTTCGAAAAGGACTTTTTCAAATTGGCGAATAACGCCATTTTCGGCAAAACTTTGGAAAACGTGCGTAAGCACCAAAGAGTGGAGCTAATCTCCACTTCAAAAGAACGAAAAATGAATAAGCTCATAGCCTCCCCCGCCTTCAAATCATTCCAAATTTTCAACGAACATTTGGCGGCCATTCATATGTTGAAAACGAAAGTCAAACTGAATAGACCTGTGTATTGCGGGGTGTCTATTCTTGACATTTCGAAATGGCTCATGTATCATTTTCATTACGATGTTATGAAGCCAGTGTACGGTGACAAGGTAGAAGTCTGTTTTAGCGATACAGATAGTTTGTGTTATTTTATTAAGACAGACGATCTGTATGCGGATTTCGCCACAAAATTCCCAGACGTTTTCGACTTTTCGGATTACCCTCAAACACATCCTCTTTATAGCGTCAAAAACAAAAAGAAACTGGGGTATTTTAAGGACGAACACAACTCACGCATTGTGCGTGAGTTTGTAGGGCTAAAACCAAAAATGTACAGTATTTTGGCCGAAGATGGGGAGAAGAAAACTGCAAAGGGGATAAAAAAGAGTGTAATTAAGAAATCTCTCACCCATCAACGCTATAAAGAGACTTTGTTTGGGGAAAGATCTTCAGTCGTACACATGACCCAGATCAGAAGTCATTCGCATCAAGTGTATACAATTCATTCTTCAAAAACTGGACTTTCGCCTTTCGATGATAAGCGCTACATTTTCGATGACAAGGTGTCGACCTTTTCATACGGGCATTATAAACTTAAATAAGTCAAATTATTGTTTCCATTTTAACCAAAATATTTTGTGAAGATGTACATTTACTCCGTGTTTACGAAATTATAGCAAAACTGCAAAATTGCAATAAATTAAAATCCATTATTTATCGATTCTTTGGCGTAGTGCTAATAAAATATATTTCACCATTTAAATTATAAATGCATGCATATTCTTTCTGATGAGCTTCTGACAAACGGTCCCCTTCAAAGTGCTCGCAAATGATATGTGTAAATCATACTTATTTATTTATTTATTTATTTATTTATTTATTTATTTATTTATTTATTTATTTATTATCATGTCCCGAAAGTGTCTTATATCTTGAAAACGTGTGCAGATCATGACATTGTGTATAATGTGTACAAATTTTATTTTATGTTTTATCAAAGACACTATAATTGTACCATTTCTTGTTGCACATGATTGTTAAACCTTGTAAATTTCTTATGTTTTCACCCATTGTTATTACTCTGTATTGTTCAAGGTGATTATCTTGATCACGGGCGTGACAATTATTATCTAGAGGGGTGAATTGGCAAATCATGCGTTACATAGCGTGATGATGATATTGAAAAGTGCTGTTTATTTTAACTTTTAAAGAAGATTCACCACACGATAATGTTGTTAGTGTTTAAATGCGCAATATATATCTAAATAAAATGTCATGAATTTTTATATTGTCTTTTTATATTATTCTAAGAAAATACACGAAGACCCTCAAACAGTTTGATATTTATTTACAACTAGCATAATGTACACATTTACAACGGGTTTCATAAATACATTGAAAAACAAATAAACAATGATTAAATTACACAAGAAAATGTCAGTATTGTTTCCAAATTTACAACGGGTTTCGTAAATACATTGAAAAACAAATAAGCAATGATTAAATTACACAAGAAATTGTCAGTATTGTTTCCATATTTACAACGGGTTTCATAAATACATTGAAAAACAAATAAACAATAATTAAATTACACAAGAAAATGTCAGTATTGTTTCCACTTTAATTTTTTCCTAGGTCTAGTACTGGGAATTATAGTTTTTCTTTGAATCGGCATCCATTTTGAAATATGTGTTTCAACTTCCGGTTGCTCATCGGGCAGTGTCTGTGGTTCAGTCTGTAGGCCAACACTTGAAACGGTTACGGGTTCTTTGAAATCATGACTGGGTTGCCGCGATAGAATTTCAAACTTATCCTTGGGCACCAACACTAGTTCGTCTGTACTCATGATAGAGACTTTAAAGCCGCCTTCAAGATATGAGGAAGCACTTCCGATATTTGTTGTAGTTGACGAAGTTTCTGTCCCCTTTTAACTTTCTTTTCCGCAATTTGTCTGATGGATTTTTTGTAGCGAACCAATAATTTCATTTGCTCTGTCGGCACTTTAAATGTTCCATCTAGAAAGTTGAAGATAATTGCGCAAATACTTCGCAGTTGCGAATCGTCTAACGTTTTCAATACAGCTTTTCTCTGCAACTTGTTTGAAGCAATAATGAACTTTAACAGAGCCGTATGCGTCTTTATTTCCTTGATTCCCGCCATCATTTCGCGTCGTCTATTATTTATACACGATCGTATCTTCACCAATGAAAATCTTTGTTCTCAATTGATATTTTTTGTCCGTATGTGGATTTAAATCCACGAGCAGGTAGCCATAGGATAAACTCGTCGCTTTGTGAAATGCCGACATGATAGATGATGCATTTCCTTGAATCTGATGAGCAAATGTTTTCACCTGTGACACCGATCTTTTATTTGCCATTAACACAACATAATGAGCGTTTAATGAAATGTCCCTGGCAACTTTACCGCGCGGAAACAAGTTTTGAAGCAATATAATCGCAGTCATGTTATAGTGATGCACCAGTACAGTTACTAGATATTGCATGTCTTCGGAATTCATGACTGACATTTGCATGTCATCTAGCACAATAACAGAATGTTCGTTGTTACTTCTGGCCAATGTTTCCAAACTTTCCTTGCTCGGCATCCCTTTGTGCATGGTCAAATTGTCGATGCTTTGTTCCAAATTTGTATAGATCGGTTGCCATTCTTGGTAACAGTATAATATCTGTTTTGTTGTCTGGTCAAACATACCCGGTGCTTCGCTAAGAAGTCGATGAATAAATGTGCTCTTGCCCGACTGACTTGGTCCACAGACAACAATCGTTGTCGGTGTTTTAAAAGGCAACAGTGCCTTCGAAGTCCACCACTGTTGCTCCATATTAAGCGCAGTTGCTTTGAATTATGTCTCTCGCTTCGTTGATTTCAAAACACGAGTCGTATTCGCAGAACGCAATGACCGTGACCGACTCTGTTAAAGGTTGTCCGAAATAAGCTTGAAGTTGAACATGCCCCGCCTTTTCCAGAGATCTGAATGGTGCACTGGCATATGGTTGCAAGCTAAATGCGTACAGAGCATATCCTTTTTGAATGTCACCTATCGCGAACGGTATGGCGTCGTCTTTCTGCCATTTCCCGCTGACATCATACAGGGTGGAGAGAGATAGCACGCCGTCTCCAGTTTGCAATTTAAGCGGCTGTCCGTGCACGTTCTCACCGTTAAGCGTTACGCCAATTTGATTCAGATTGTAATACTTAAAATTAAACGGATTCCTGTCTAATGTTCCGACACACGCAGCGGCATTCACGAAACCAATTATCATGCGTCTAGGGCACTTGCCTAGAAACATGTCTTCCCAAACAAATGATATCTGACCGGCTGGTATCGATGTAGATTTCACTTCGGATCTGATCAAAGGGTATTTCGCCGTAACCTTTTGAAGCGCTTTTGAATGACCGAGAAGCACGGCCATGTTTATCTTAACTTTGCACGCTTTGAAAATAACGTCTTCCAGTATGATTTGGAATTGTTTAGAAGAGTCGGCGTGCAATAAACAAAATGGAACTCGGTTTCTGTAAAGTTTTATGTTGACATCCACTCCGTTTAATATAAATCTGTTATTATTTGCAAACACATCTTCGTGCAGAAACCCTTCTAGCTCCACCGACTTGCTTTCGGCAAACTGACGCGATCTTTGATAAAATCCGTAGTTCCCGCCATTAAAGTCCATAGATTCTAAAAATCCAGCCGTGTCTTTGTAAAAGCAGTGCGACTGAAGCTGGTAGTTCTGTGCATCTGCCCCGTACTTCATGAATACGTTAAACAATGCCTTGTATGGGTATTTGTTGTCTGAAGATGTTATTAATTTTCCACCTAGGGACACATCAATTTGACTCCACAGGGTGTGCAGTAAGTTGTTTGACACCCCTACATCTGCATCGTGTTCTAAAGGAGATCCGTCAGCGTTCACAATTTTTAGCTTAACATAAAGTTTACTACGTCGCAGGTCTAAGTAATCCGTTCCATTGCCCGAGATGTTGAATTCAATGGCAGCATCTTGACTCGTCAGTTGGCTTATAGGTCTGTTTTCAACGCAATATACTCTTTCAACTCCTGTTTGAACTGGTGGCAAAGTAAACAATGACAGTTCTTCTAGCTGTCCCTCGGTAAATGTTTCGTCGCTGCTATAAGACATTATTACTGTTTGCTGAATACGTCGATGTTGTCGCTCTGACGTTTCTTAACACTTTGTTTCTTCGTGTGAGTTTTCTTTCTTTTATTTCCTTTTTGTATCGCATCACGTTTAACTTCTGATTTGACTTGTTCTAGCGCCATTTGTGCCGGAGAGACCATTTTTATCTTCACGTCGTCATCTTGAACCACGTGACTGCTTCTTCGGTTTTCTATCGGTATGAGATATTCCCCACCCCGGGCATGCGTGTTGTACGAGATTGGTCGGCTATCCAATTTTCCACTGACCATGTCGTCGTAAAATTTTTCCCACTTTTTCACGTCGGGTGCATAAAGCATTTTCCTACTCATTGCTCTTGGAATAAAACTGACAAAGTCGCAGGACCCTTTAAAAATGTAGCCGGTCGATTGTCTTTATCTCTTATATCAAACTGTATAGTGTTCACGTTTCTGATAACTATCGGAATGTAACACAGTGTATAAAACTGAACTGGTTTGTCTGAGAAAGAAGGAATCCAGCGCAAAAGCGAGGTTGTATTTCCTCCAACAACAGTTCCCGCACAGATACTAGAATAAACGTATAATTGTTCATCTTTTAAATCGTTATCGCAACAGAACTCCAGCAGCGCCATTTTCCATCGACCACTTTGATTTAAAGGAGACGCGATCTGAACTTTAAACGAATATGATTGGTTATCTAAAAATATGTCTTTGTTATCCGTGCTTTTGAACACACAGTACCGACTCATGTTTGCTCATCTGCTGGTTTTATGTCATCCGCATTAATCCATTCGTTAAATTTGGCCGGCCAGCCAATAAAGGATACGAGCCACTGCGTTTTTCCCTTGTGTCGCCTTTTTCTGATGAGCTGATCAATTTCCCATAGGCTGTTTTGATCTTTTTCGACTCTCTGAAGTTCGCTGCTGTAAAAAGATCCTTCTATCGGCTCATTGTGAAAATCAACCAGGTAGTACACCGGTAAGTTTTGCTTATAGCGTCTCGATGCTACTTTAAAAATTTCAGATGTCCATTTTTGTTGGTAATCTTTCCTGAAGACGGTCTTCAAATGCGAAATTCGCACAAGAGCACCCAATTTAAATCTGAATTTAGGTCGGTTTTGGTTCGATTGGACAATCTTAGGTTTCTGCTGTCCCATTTTCACGGTGTCGACGTACAGTTGTTCCCATAATCGAGACTCATTTGTTGCATCAACATCGGCAGGCGCCATGTTTCCCAGTGATGAATGAGGAGAGTGATTGTAATTGGATACTAAATCTTGTAGTACATCGATGTATCGGTATGTCTTTTTGCTTCGGAAATATATAAACATCATATTTCGCAAAGTTCTTATAAATCGCTCGGCATAGTTTGCCTTTGTGGAATTTTTTGTGCTGAAATAGTAGACATTGTTTGATTTCAAAAACTTTTTCACGTATTGATTGCGAAATTCTGAGCCAGGATCGGATCGTATAGTCCTCGGACGAACTCCGTTTGCAAAAATAGTTTTTAAAGCACCCATAACACTGACTGCCTTTTTATCTAACAGCGGCTGCACATAGGCATATCTTGAAAATACATCAATGGCCACTAAAAGATGAATAACATTGTCATTGTTCTTTTTTAAATTTTCTACCGATGCTAGATCAACATCCCACATATCATTCAATCCACCCACTATCACTCTGTTTCTTTTGAATTTATGTTTTGCCGGTCGTTGTAAGCTGTAAGCGTCTTGTTTCTGTAACCATCTTTTTATTTTGTGCAATCCAATTTTATATTTTCCTTCTTGCCGTACAATATGATACAATTTTTCGGGTCCACTAAATGAGCCTGTTCTCTTGGGATCATAAAACAGTTTACTTAAGTAGGTCTCCATGTTCCGAGCGCGTGTTTGTTGCTGTTCCAAGGAAGGCTACCGCTAAATGACACGGATCCAATATTAGTCCGTTTATTTAAAGTCCCATTGTCCTGTGGATGAGGAAATTGGCTCCTTCCGACCATTCTTAAATATAAACACTGTGGTGACCACTTCATGTGCTCGGACCATGCATTGTCTGTGCTAAGCCACTGGCTTAAGCGAACATTACAACAAAAACATTTCACAATATCTCCCACCCCACTATAATACATTCCAGCCTCTGCCAGCTCAGATTTTGACGGCGTGATTTGATTCGGCCAACACTTGAATGTCTCCAAACGATCTTCATACATGCAGTATTGCGGTGAACTAAAGCACGTTTTAAACATTTCATTTGCCATGTTGGGTTTTTAACACCGAACAACAGAGAAAAATGGACTCCTTCAGTTCGCAGAGCTCTTGGAGAAAGTCTTCTGATAATGAAAGGTTTCGTCTACCTTTACTTAAACATATCGATAATTTATCCCGACGTCTTACTACCAACACAGAATAACCATCCTTTAAAGTCATTACCACTTTACATTTTCCCTTGAATTTAACTTCACCTACTTGATTAGAAGGTCGAGGAAGCGTCTTGTCCATATCTAGCATTGCTTGAGCCATTGCAGTATGTCTACTCACAGTTTGAATACAGCGGCGAATGAACAGCAATGTTTTTGCGCGCAAAAAGTGGCAAAAAATCTGGTGACGTTCTGGGCACAGATTGTTGCGATCTATATCGTGATCGTAACGTCAGTCATCAATCTAAGTCTAAACAGTCCGCATCAAGAGTTGTGGTTGATACTTTTGAGTAGCTGTTTAGGATATGTTCTTCCAAATCCTGGTGTAAAATACAAAAATATGGCGAGACTGACGAGCAATGACGACCTAGAAAGACGATTGGTGTAGTCCAATCAAATTTCGGAATAAAATGAGTTACCATGACAACATAAACAAAACAAGGGATTAAACGAACTTCTGTTTATATTGCTTACAAAGAGATTGCATCATGAATGTGTTAGTTTGTTTTCAAACAAAGCAAACGCTCACCAGTCGCGACGACATGTCTGGACTTGCCCTATATAACTTTTGTCCAAATAAATACGTTTCAGTACAAAGTTTCTTTTTAATCCTTCAACATAGTCGAATTAAACATAATGGCGACCGAACACATTCAAAAGACGACGTCAAATGCCGGCGAGAGAAAAAGTGCAGAAAAGAAACACTTTAAGCCGCGACTTATGCTGCAGATTGGAAAGGAACTTTACGTATATGATAGCGAATGGGATGGTGAAAAATACATTCATATAAGAGAGCTACATTTTGAAGATGGAAAGCCTTATCCAACCAAGAAAGGTGTCGCGTTCCCTTTGACAAGATTTGCGGAGTTTGAGGAGCAGTTTTCGTCGATTGCTGAGGTCATTGATAAATATGATCATAAACAAGCTTCACTATGTGTTCACTTGGGAGGAAATTGGTATGTGTCGATACATCAGGGTTATCCTGTCGTCAACATCCGAAAATATTGGTTACCAGAAGATGCAACGTGTGTGGTTCCAACGAAGAAAGGACTTGTGTTGACATTTCAACAATTTAATCAACTTCAAACAAATGTGACAATCATACGAAATATTGTGCCGGAACTGTCTTTAAATATTCAGTGCTATAAACGCAGAGACCATGTTGCACATTTGTGCTCAGAATGCAATCCTAATGCAAATTTGTACTCATGATTGCCTTTTTGTTTCTCTGTTAAATATGTTTTCAATAAAGAAAATAAAATAATTAATGTTGTTATTTTTGTAATAAGGGTAATAATTAAAAACAACGAGTGTTTGATTTCAAGATTTAATGTATAAAATATTGCACGGATTAATAAAGAACTTGATTATTACAAACATTTTAATGCATACAAATGAGACAAGTTAATAATATTTCAACAAAATCTGTGTTCCAGTTTTATCAAACGATGTGCCGTCCAAATTATGTTATGTTTCCAAGAGTCAGTTTTCATCACAGTTTCACGCCAGTCCTTGTTCAAAAATGTCTGCATAGGTTTATTCACAGTGTCTTTGTACACAGATTGAATCGACGCTTTCCACTGTGTCAGCAGCTCTTCCTCATCTAAGGATTCTAAGGCTTCGTGACCGTAATAATCGAGTCGTTCTTCTGCGCTCAGCATAATGCAAGAATGTTCTCGCTGAGATGGGTGGTCTATTTCGCAACCATAGCAGCGACGCGTTGCGATACTATTTGCATTCTCTATCACAGCCTGTGCGTAACTAAAGTGCAAGGCAAATTCCATCATACACCTCTTTTTGCTTTCGGCAACTTCCGAGCTTTCAGTTTGGTATGCCATGCTTTCTTACAGCATTCGTTCGAGAACTGAAGCCCGTTTTTCAATTATTTCATTTAAATGATCATATTTAAAACGAGTCGTTTTCTGGTTTAAAACGTCAAGTTGCACCCCGTTTAAATGCTATGATCTGTAGATCCGCACCGTCTGCTCTGGGTCTACGCACAGTTCAGGATTCAGTTAATAAATTTCTGCAAAACACCACAATAGATGAACAGGATAAAATCGATATACAGGGGAGTCCATTTCATAAATTAAAATGATAGAAGAGTGAATAAAGCTCACTTACATGAGTATTTTCAAAGCTTACTTCGATGCGTTTTTGTTGTAAATAAATGTGAATCCTTTTATCGCATTTATCTGCTAAAATAATCGCATTTATCAGCTAAAATATAATAATAATAATAATAATAATAATAATAATTCATTTTCAAATGAGTATTATTTAATCTAAAATTATTTTAAATGATTCCATTATACCTGTTTAATCCCCCTATTGTCAATCTAGTGGTAGAGGCATTGTTATATACGGTAGAGGCCATTGTTATAAACGGTAGAGTTCTTTGTTATATTTGGTAGAGGCTATTGTTAAAAATGGCCTCAGGGTGGCCCAGAACTGTCATTTTGTATCTACTATTGGAATGTCGGGCGCTTAAGAAAACACATTGGAGTGTTGACCGCCCACAAACATATTGGAATGTTTGGCGCCCAAGAAAAACTACAGTGGAATATTTTAAAACTTTGTCAGTTAATTACTGCATATTCGTAGTTTGTTTAAATATAAAAAATATGTAAGCTTCACCGGAATCGCTTTCAAGTTTTAAGTCCGATCATGATCCCTCTATCTATGAATACAATTACTAGTATGTTTATCTTCAGTTGACAATGTTTTCGTAAAACACAAATTTTGTCTTGACTGGTCGCCATTTCAGCCAATCCGATGCTTGAGATTTGAGACTGGTTTCCATGCTCAGTTTTATAACCTTGGGCTTAATGGACACCTTGAGAAAATGGGAATATTTGATCTGTTTACAGGGATTCTTGGTCATCGATTGCTCCAATACACTTAGAGGTCCTTTGTTTCACCCACTGTTGCCTGGACAAGATAAACTGTTCAACTGTCCTGTTCTGTTACAAAAGTAGTCACTAAATGCCTCAATCTATAACGGTTGAGTTTAGGAACTAATATTACTGCACGAAAAGGGAGCTCTATATCAGGGAGTCGACGTGCCACTGCATCCGAAGATAATTAAGCGGGGACAATGTTGCATTCGGATAAAATGGCGGCTTAGGCACCTATTTTCTAAAAAATGGATATATTTTGCAAGGTAAGTGGCTTCATACAATATTTCATTTAAATTCTACCTGTGCATTCTGACCAGATGCCAAAGGTTCCATCGACACTTCATAAAGCAAATCTAGTAACAAAAAAGTTATTGAAGGTATTAAACAGTTAAGGCAGTATAAACACATCAAAAAGAAACTTTCGGGCTTATCTTCAGACATGGGCAAATATGTTTGGTTTGTTTTAACATTTTATCAAGTCAAAATAACATATTCTTTTATCTACCTGACTCGTCCCCAATCAGCAACCCCAGATTTACGAAAAAGTCGGGACATGTCATCATCCGGCATTGAGACATTCCTTTTTTGACATTACCTGGATAAATTTACTGAACTTTTTTTTCATAGCGAATATGCATATTAAGCTTTAGATGTTTTATTTTTTTCTTGGATTGATTTGGATAAATATACCAAACGTATTTTTCATAAACATATGTCACACCCGTCAACTGGCAGATCCAGGTGCCGACACGGTAAGTTTTTTGCACATTTGACAGCGGTGTATTTTTTTTATTTTCGCTCAGATTTCCTTTACTCTTGGAAAGAAATATCGACTGACTTTTAAAGCCAAGTAAATTCTGTACCTAGAAAGGATAATAAATATAATTAATTATGCCGATTCCATCAAAAAGATATTCCATCTGGCTTTTTTAACACGAACATGTACATTTAAGCAGGAATGGAAATTAGCATAAAGGTTAGTTGATAATTGGTGGACAGTAATAGCGTAAATATAATTTTACTTCGTTTATACACCTCTGCGGTTTAACAATCAGATGGGCCTCATAAAAAACATACATAGTGAATGATAGCTTAATGTAACGTTTTAAGTACAGTTGCAGGTAAAACGTGAATAATTATACAGTATTAAGTTATTAATCGAATAGGCTGTAGCTTTCCTTTAAGGACCTCTCTCTTCTTCTTGACTGTGTGGGGAGGCTGTTTTTCTGAATGTGGCAATCCTGATATGCATATTTCACCTTTTTTTGAACAAATAAATGTTATTAATGTTTCTTTATGAAAGAAAAATATCTAATTCTAAAAAAATCCCTTAACTACTATTTACGAAAAAATAAATACATTTACAAAAACTAAACAACGCAAACATCCTTTTTAAAGAAATGTTATTAAAGTTCTTCAAAAATGACAAACGATTTTCTTGCCAGAATCATGTTGGCATTTAAAATAATGTTATGTGTTGCTTTGTTTTTGAGCGAATGTACGTAAATATAATTTTAGAGAATTTTAGGTCAAGCTTTTTTTCTTTATTGATTTTACTTTTCTTAATATATGTTAAATGAAGATACATAATAATAATTATTTGGGCAAAGTTTTATTAAACTGAATTGTGCCATTACATTTGATATTCTTATTTTTTATCATTCAGTGCAATGACGGCTGAAGACGGCTCTCAAGAAAACATGCATCTGATATAGATGAAGTTCATGAACGTAAACATTTTAACTTAAAGAAATCAACTAAAACAAAATCTCTAAATAAGTTAACAGCAAGTGTTATTATTAATAATGCACCATGCATCTAATTATGACGATGAAGTCTAGTAAATATTGAGCTCACTGAGAAGCATAAGTCTTGCAAAAACAAAACATGACTTGCATACAGATGCAAGTTCTAACTTTATACATCTAATTTTACAAGCATTTTGTGATTAGCATCTTACATAACCAAGTAAATTTCTTTCAAACAGATCATAGGTTGCAAATGATAACTGCACAGGTATTTCTGATAATATCTTACCGAAGCTGAAAGAGGGGTTAAGAAAATAGCTATGTCACATCAAATTATAACAGGTATATTTCACAAATGTATCATAATTAAACAAACGTGACAGATAAACATTTCATAGCAATGAGTGCAAACAATTGCAAATTGCTTAGATTTTTATATAACTTTGAGACATTCGGAACTAAACATTTCATAAGAGAGGATCTGTAAACCGCTAAATGTCTACAATTATGCCTTTTCTTAATTTCTTTAGATATTTACCAAACTTTACGTGTGATCTTATCAAATATCCAGAGAAACTTGTCTTGCCGGCACCATGAATAATGTAGGTGCCTGACGGCCAGAGTACGGAGACAGCCACCTTGTCGCCTCGGTTTAGGCTGAGGAGTGCCATAGCATGACCCTGGTCCCAGAGATCTTGTGGTAGTAGTCGGTGGTCACTAATTGCTAAAACAGTTGCTTCACCGTTAACTACAATGCTAGCTTCAACGTAGTATCCTTTTTCTGCTACAATATTTGTGTTGAAGTTGTAGAGACCGCTAACTGGCGCCGTGAAGATCCCGGTGTTGCTGTCATATGCTCCGCCGATGTTGGTTATCACGTGGTTGAACTTGATCGCTTCTTTTACCTCGACTGTTTCTGCTAGTCTCGTGAGCGTTGCTTGGAAGGCGATCTCGGGATACCTTTTGACTGTAAAAAGAACGTAGTTGTCATAATTCATGATTACATTCTATTACATGCAATTAACAGGTTTGTGTTTGAAAAAAATCTTTTCACTCGGAAAAATGATGCAGAGCTTTATTTTGTACATATTTTATTTATTTTACTTATTTTAAGTATAGGTTATAGTTTATTTGGAGGCTTGTATGAAAATTAAACGGTCAGGCCCAGCGCAGCTGGGCGACCGTTTAGTTTTCATTCAAGCCTCCAAATAAACTATAACGTATATAATGGTCGAAATTATTTTTGTAACTGACAAAACAGTAGCCGCCTAAATTACCATATATGGGTATGCACAAAATTAATAGTCA
This sequence comes from Corbicula japonica, assembly GCA_038501625.1. Lineage (NCBI taxonomy): Eukaryota > Metazoa > Mollusca > Bivalvia > Venerida > Cyrenidae > Corbicula > Corbicula japonica. The sequence continues at coordinate 4,775,067 of JAZAYU010000016.1, forward strand.
AACTGAAAGCAGCTTTGTTATTCAATGGCCCGTAGACATGTACTGAGAGAATATTTTAGAAAGTGAATTATGCCATTTCTTTTTCTGAAAACACCATGTGAACATAACTGAATCTTAGGAAAAAAAAGACCTGTGTAACAGTCTTTCGTTGGGTTGAGAAACAATGGTTCCATTTTGCCCGTTACTTCATAAATAAATCTTTTATAGCATGGCAAAATAGTTTATATCCGGATCAAGGGGCTGATCCGTGAAGTATGATCACGATCGACGCTTCTCACTGTTAGATTCACTAGATACTTTGTGACAAAAAAGGTAAAGTGCATATACTGATCAGATGACATTGATTTTATGGGTGATCTGGATCTAAACTGGCCGCCTATGAGATAACAGACGAATCTATGAAATAAATGATTTTAAGCAATTCACGCCTCCTCGACCACTGTAGAAGATCGTTCACGAACTATACATGTTTATCAATAAATGTTCGAACAATATTATGGAGGAAATCGACCTATAATAAACACATTTCAGACGCGCGACTTTATGAGAATTAAGGTTCGAAATATTTGAAAAATACTGCATTGTCATTGGCTCAAAAATAATTTCAACCATTATAATATTTTTTTTCATCTTTTAAACAATTTGTACACTTAACAACTTTTCTGAGTATACAACTTCGTACTGGAGCATTACTGGCTTGATTTTAGGGCCACCGCCCTAAAACTTTTAATAAAGCATGCAATGAATACTAACTAATTTATTAGTAAAACTTCATTCAAAAAGACAGACAAATGACTGCTCAAAATTATTTAGAATACTGACACCCGCAGAATACAAATTCACAACATCAGTTAATAAAGCGTATGATCAATTTAATTAACGAATTACGCGTATGTAAGACAACAAAGTCAATATTGTTAGTGAGTAAGCAAGAAACATCATAGGTAAATGTTAAGTTCATCTAGGTATATAGGTTAACATGTATCGTATGATAGTATTTCCGGATGTTGTCGGATGGTTCTGTTGAATAATTTATGAATTACTAATCTTTAGTACACTTGAGCACGTTCTAGTATACGATTCGTTGTTCTGGAGCGCTTTTGACTTATTTGGGTATGAGTTAGAAGTAACGTTGGAGATTTATAAAAATATACCTCGATCTTTATTCCGAGCGTTCCGATTAGTCCAAAGGTCTAAAGTTTAGAATGATCTATCGCGCACGGCAGCGTTGTAGTCAGTCGAGTCTTGAATCAATCGCAGTCCAGATCGTTCGCTTTGAACAACTCTTATTCTAGGACGTGCGGAGGTGATTTTGTATATCAACAATAATGTTCCATATTAATATAATAACAAAATCACCTCCGCACGTCCTAGAATAAGAGTTGTTCAAAGCGAACGATCTGGACTGCGATTGATTCAAGACTCGACTGACTACAACGCTGCCGTGCGCGATAGATCATTCTAAACTTTAGACCTTTGGACTAATCGGAACGCTCGGAATAAAGATCGAGGTATATTTTTATAAATCTCCAACGTTACTTCTAACTCATACCCAAATAAGTCCAAAGCGCTCCAGAACAACGAATCGTATACTAGAACGTGCTCAAGTGTACTAAAGATTAGTAATTCATAAATTATTCAACAGAACCATCCGACAACATCCGGAAATACTATCATACGATACATGTTAACCTATATACCTAGATGAACTTAACATTTACCTATGATGTTTCTTGCTTACTCACTAACAATATTGACTTTGTTGTCTTACACGTACATATAAATGAAAATTTCGAACCTAGAAATATGCTATTCTTCTATTTCTTTTAAATTAAATTCATTTCATTCTGATCTTTATGTTTTATAATTGTTTATAGTCCAACCCACTTTTTGAGCAAATCAATTTGAATGCATAAAATGTAGTCGCCTATCTTTTAATTTTTCCAATATGCCTGTTAATTTCGACCAATTCTTCTAATAAATCAGTTAGTATATATTGCATTTTATTGAAAGTTTGAGAGCAATAGTTCAATTATCAAGCCAGTAATGCCCCAGTACGAAGGTGTATACTTAAAAAAGTTGTTAAGTGTTTTTTTTTCCAAAGCATGATGACGTATGTTTTTCTAGAGTTAGTTCAAACAATTTTTTATTTCAACCAAAACAAACCCTAATTTTGAGTGAAAATTCATTTTTCGTGTATCTTATTCGGAAAGAAAACAAATTATTGTGCAAGGGTTTTCTTAATTCTCCAAACATATTATTTTTACTTGTAGTTAGAATAAAATACAGGGTTTAATTTAATTTTGGGCTTTTAAGATGTTCTTGTTAACTGGGTTATCCTTCTCCCTGCAGTTAATTAGTTTTTCTTAAAAGCTCAAAAAATTCATAAGCCCGGTGACGAATCATTTTATTTCAAATTTTTATTATATTTATAATACCCATCAACGTTGATATTTTTTATCAAAATTCTATTAGTAGGATAAATGTTGACAAACAATAGCAATTGTCTTTAAGGAAAATGAAATTCCGTTTACACCTGAACGTAAGCAGAAATCCATATGACCTGACAGAATATTTTCACAGATTCAAATAAGATCGAAACTTTAAGTTGTTAAACATTAATAAAAACATTTGTGCAAAGTTTCATTTAACGGCATATTGCCGTTATTGAGATTTTGACAATTTTCTTTTTATCGATGAATAGGATTGGGAGGAGTGTGGTAAGCCCTTAAGATAAATGTAGATTATAAATGAGATCATTTTTTATTAGAATAGTTCATATTTTAATTTTTAAATGTAAAAATGGTAAACTTACTTTTTTGGTGGAGGCCTTTCATGAGGACACTCTTATGTTTCCTTGTTCGAGCCCCACGATCATTATTCAGCTCAGACGAGTTTTGGCCAGCATTTCCATTAGTTAGAATGATACTGTCCGAGTATTCCGTATCCCCCGGGAGAATAGGCAGACATTGTGAAAGTTGTAAACAAATGATAAAGATAATTTCACAAAATAAAATTTGTATTTTCATTTTGTAATTACACTGCAGAGTATTGCTTGACTAAATCAGCTGGTTACCTATCAGAAATCATGAACGTAACATATTTATATACTTTCACTGCATCAGTATAGGTCTGGCGATATTTCAAGTATTAACATTCAATGTAATTTGTAGTAGTTGTCCTATGAATCATAAATGTTAAGTTAATCCCATGAATGTCATATTTTTCAAAAAAAGTAAAAGGGAGTTCAATATCACTTCTACTTTTGGTTTCAGGTGTATTGTTTACTAAAGTTGGACAGATGACCGAAAGATATTGTACGAGATAAGTGTTAACGTAAAATAGAAGATACATTTTGTCAGCTTTGTTGTTCGTTCGTAAATGTATATGGTAATTGCTAAGAAACGCCAAAGAAATTTTTATATCCTGCATTAATTGATTTTCTACATAAACGTGGGCATCAAAAGTATTACACTGTCTCAAGTGCAAAATTAATTCCGGATTTACCTGTCGGGCAACCGGTTCATGTGCAGAAGTGATACGTGACAAATATCACACATGAATAATATCTGGCAAAAGTAGCAATGCCCGATCAAACATTGTACAGGCGGGTAATGCAATGTGCAGCAGGTAACGACAGAAACAGACTAGAAAACAATAATGCACCGGCGCAAGTAGTAATGTTTTTCGATTATATATATATCAATTAGATAACAGTCAAATTGCCATGCCTTCATGCAGCAGTAATGATAAAACAGGAGGAATTTATCAACAGAAGTAAGTCTCCTCAATGATCAACAACAGACTTGGAAATACGGAGATAAAAGTAAAAGGGGTTATTCAAAGATCATTCACGTTTCCTGAAGAAAAACAGCAACCTTTTATTCGAGAACTCCACTCTGCGTAATAACAAGCTGCACTAATACACTATTTTCTATGACAAGACCGCATGAAAATCATAAAACAACGTTAAGTAATAAAGTATTGCTCATGAAACAACGAATTTACTATTCAAACTTAACTTTTTATCAGTTGTGCAAATAAAATCTGTTAATTTATTAATTAGTGTATTTTTATTTATTCATACATGCACAAATTTGTCTACGTTTTGATAAATCTTACAGAAAGTTACAAAAATTACGATTATCTAATGAAAACCACTCCTGTTAGATGTAGCATGATACTATGACAGTATTCAAGTAGTACAGCAGTAGTGCTTAAATATTGCAAGTAACAAACTACAGTTGTTGTGTCTGTAATTAAATTGATTGACAATCAAACCTTAAATAATTTGACACAATTAAAACTAACAGTTAATTATTTTTAACAAAATCAGGGGCGGTTCCAGAGGGACTTGCGCGGTATTTAATATTCATAATGATGACCGTTACAAACACCCTACAACTACGTTGCCACACCCCTTTTTATCAATGAACGTTAACGTGGTTGGGAGGAGTGTGGTAAGCCCTTCATATCTCAGACTAACTCATTCCCTGGAAATGTTTAATGCAACTCTGAAAGCATATTACTGTTATTCATCGACCTCACTGCTCAGTCAGCAATGTTGCTATCCTGCAAAACTTTACTTCTATCATGGAACTGAGACGTCAAACTCATAGAAAGGCGGACGTATTTCAGAATGTTGAAGAGAACTTTGATATGAAACAGTAATCCCATTAAGCAAGTATGATTCGTTTAACAATTAAAAGAACGATACGTAGTGTACGATAACGAATGAAAGTACAGCATGCTTACAAAAGGTTCGTTATTTTTAACTTAAACGCCCATATGATTCAGCGGAATGTGTGTGTTTCATCACGAACACCGGGAACAAGATCATAAACTAAGATTGGAGACCATTGTCACATCTCAAGCATCTGATTATATAAAATTGCAACCAGTCGCCATTTCAGCCAATCTAATGATTGATATTTGAGAGTGATCTCCCGATGTATTATCATGATCTTCGCTCAGCATTTAGTATATACTACTCAAAGTTTCTTAAGCAATACGTACAACCTGAATACATCCGTCAAATAAAGTCTTAAACGCTGGCATGAAGTAAATAAAAAAGGCTAAACCTTAATGCCAAATCTCTTTTATTAAATAAAATAAATTCAAATTATTGTGTACTTACCAAATAAATATAAAAGTAATTGTATTGCAATTAACAAAATTATTTATGCCGTAAGCCGTGCGAACGAGGTGATCTTATATTTTCTTGTTGTCTATTTCTATTGTAGTTCTGTTATGCTCCGTTCATAATGTACTGACGTAGCGTACATATACCTCACATTTGTAGGTTTCCCAATTTTTAATTTTACTTGAAATGCTGAACGTTTATGACTGAATTATGGCAAATGCACATGTTTGCATGCTTTTATCGGTAGTTGTTTTTGGCAAAAAACGATTTTTTCCGCACTTACCAAAACACCCATCTTAAACATTATCCCATTCAAATTCTAAATAAGCCCAGAAACACGTACATTTTGTTTAAGGGATTTTTTATATCGTTTTATAAATCTCTTATCAAGTGCATTAAAAGAAATAAAACCCAAGTGAATGATCTCAAGAAATTATACTCAAGTGCATATCAAGAGCATAAAAATCATAACTGGCAGACACTAAATGAAATATCTTACTCAAGATCTAGATCAAGTTATAAACTTCAATGTTATACTTAGTCTAACAAAAATGAAGTTATATAAATTATTGATTGATAGACCCTGCAAAATCTTTGATGAGATGATGAAAAATTTAAAGATAATTGTGGCTATAACTATGTGCTTAAATATATTATTGCTACAACAGCGGGTTTAAGAAATAATTGAAAATAAGTTTATACATAAACCAGTATGAAGTTATCATATACGGAGTACAAAGCAACTTAATGATAAAGAATTTTAATTACATGCTTGCCCTTACTGGGAAGCGAACATGTACCGCGCGGCGACAGTGCCTGGCCATGCTAATCCGATTACGCTACTAATTGAGCTAGCCGGGACAACCCAAAAATAGGTTGCGCGGTTTAACCCTGATAAACGTTATCTTCATTACATAACATCGGTAACCGATTATTGTCTGTTATTACATGAACTATAAATAGACGCAACGCGATTGGTCACACCCCCAAAATAACCGAGTCAATAAATCTAGATATTGACCCGCTTTCGCTGATATTGACCTGTCTATAAATAGAATGCGAAAGTTTCCATCTTTTATATTATTTATAGTTCATGTAATAAACTATTGTGTATTATAGTTATATATATAACTATTTATAGTTCATGTAATAAAACAGTTATTTACTTATTAGCTGGGAAATATGCTGTTGATATTGACCGCAAAAATCGTTATTGACCTCGGCTATCGCCTCGGTCAATAACGATGTTTTAGGTCAATATCACAGCATATTTCCCAGCTAATAAGTAAATAATTGTATAATAACCGTACTGACTTGAAAGTATAGGTTTTTACAATGAAAATGAAGAGATGAGCGAAATCAATAAGCGGTTTCACAATTTTAACCGCTGTAATCTATTTGCATATGCGTTGTTTCATTGATTACAGACTGTCACGTGATCAACTGCTTATAGAAACCCGATTGTTTATAATATGGGCGTGTTTAGTAATATTTATTCAATAAACATTTTAAAAAAGGGAACATCGATATCGAATTTGTAAAGCGATTCGCTGAAGAACCATTATTTTAAATTTACTTGGCTGTCACCTGACTGTTTTTGGTAAACTGTAGAGCTACAATTTTGTTGAAAATAATAAATCCATCTATTGTAAAAAGGGAAAAGGAATACTGTTGATTTGTAATACATGATCGTGTAAGTGTTTACAAAAGAAACTCTAACACACCGAGAAACGGCAATCCTGCTAACAAATAGTTCATTTTTATACTGTTTCCAAGTTGGGCATGTATTGACGAGAACGTATAATTTAAGTTTTAGTACATGATTGTGTTGATACATTGTTGTTTATGTTACCAGAAGAAACCCGATCACTCAGACAAACGGCATCTCTGCTAACAAATAATATTTATACTGTTGCCATGATAGGCGCGTTATGACGAGAACATATATATTCCTCTAAACTTGTCGCCCTTAACAACAACTATTAGCATGGAAATATCTTGTTTGATGAGTAACGTATCCATTTAAATGAGATAATTGAGATAACTGTCAACAAAGGTGAAATATGCGTATCAGGAATGTCTACATCCAGCAGACACATCCTCCCCACACAACCAAAAGGAAAGGAGGAGAAGAGAGCATGGTATTACAATAATCAATTTCAAAACGCCACAAACAATTAACGAAAGTGAGAATCCGAGGGGTTACCGCCTTGGAAATATTGATGTGCTTTCTTTGCTATTTTATTTCTTTTAATTTTTTTATGAAAATGTCTCACGTGGTCTATATTTCACAACTCGTTTGATTGTTCAGAGCAAGGCCGAAGATTTTAAATGTGCCTAGTCGCATATAAGAGGGGCGAAGATACTTGTTTTCAAATACCGTACAATGTTTTTTTCGCGAGGATAATATTTTCGCTATTTTCGCGACCGTCGTGAATTCGCTGAAATAATAAACGCTAAAAATTCCCAACTTTATTTTCGCGAATTGAATATCCATCATTTTGCTAGATTATACAGTACGCTTGATTAAAACTAACGTTGCAATTCTTTTATATTCTGGGTTAATCGAGTGTATAGCATAGTGCACAATTTAGTAATTGCTTCAGGCGGATTAGGTAAATATCACTACAATTAACGGATTAACGGTTCGTGTTGATCTGTTGAATAAATTGAATAAAACTTGAGCATTTGCTAAGTAGTTGTTAGTTGTTCGTGCAATTAAATTGTGAGTAAAATTTAGCCCTGTGTTCGTAGTTTTTTTATGTTTACTGTATATTGTCATATCGGTTGTGTAAGCTTCAACATGTATTTGTTGAAATACATCGAAGTTAACAAATGAAGAAAACAGACGACCCTTGTGAAATTGCTTCAAAATGTTTTGAAGATACAATAAGAAAATGTTTAAGCCCGTAACGAGGAATTATCAAAATACACTCTGTGAGGTTTGAAATCGGGAAATATACCACTGAATTTGGTACCCCAAAGCAGTTGCATAACTCAGTACTAATGAAAACAAATCAACGAAAGTGTACTTCGTGGACTTTGTACTTTGAGCATCTGTCGATAGAAAAAAGCGTAAACTTGAATCTGACGGTGATGATGATCCTTCAATTACAAATGGCGTTTTAACTCCCGAGAAAAGGGGTCGTAAGAATAAGCTTGTAGAGAAATTAGGTAATTTGGTAATCTTCGATTGTTTCCTAGGTCAGATTAAGATGAGTTTCGAGACCTCTCTAAAAATCGGTGTACGTGACAGTTCCACTAAATTGCACTGATAAGCTGCAGCAAATTGTCCTCAGCGTAAATAAATGTGCAAAAGAGAAAATTGTAAAACTGTTACACTGAAGCTGTTATGTCCCAGCAAGAGAAGGGTGTAAACCTCGCGTCGGTCCAGGTAGATTTGTCGCTTACACAGCTGAAACCCTTGGGTGCAAAGTGGCTTAGCGACTTGTATTTCTATTTCAAGGATAACTCTGATACAATCAGAAATGGCTTTCGCCATGCATGCTGGAATTGGTCAGGAAACTGGACTGTGGACTGTAAATAGCATTCACATAAATGATACAGAACCAAACGGACGTTATTTTCTGAAGGATTATTGTAAAATGTTTAACTACATGTTTATTTTTTCAGATATATATGATTGTATGCTAGCTTTTATATGCAGTTTAATAAATTCATTCGAAAATTAGCTTCATCCTTTTCTCCTTCACGTTATTCTGACTATACTTAGTTTTCTTCCTTCTCGTGTGGTTTCCGTTTGTAACACTGTTGAAAAGAAAAACATCGTCGAAATTAAGCGGTTCTTTATCAGTCAAGATTACAACTATGCTTAACAATATTGCACTGTAACCAGCAAAAACGCGAAAATTAAATTCGTATAGGTTGTAGTTGACTAACTATACACAATCAATACAATACAAGATGTATTATAAAACTGAAAAATTAAATCCCCATAAAGCAGCTGGACCAGACATCATTAAACCTATAATCCTAAAAACTCTCTCCTATGCTTACTATTCTCTTTCATAAATACTTAAATGAAGGTTAAATCCGTATTGGTTGGAGAAAAAGCAAACTTCTCTCCAGTGTACAAGAAAGGTGAAAAGTCTTCTAAAGGCCTAAATATTTATCCATACATGCATATTATGCAAAACCATGGAACACATAGTTTCTTCTTTCATAACCTTTTATTTGAATACTTGCAATATATTCTATGAATAACAGTATGGTTAACGGGAAAACGTTCTTGCGAGACCCATCTTCTTATGCTTGTTAATGCCCTTGTTAAATCTATCTATCAGAAAAAGCAAACAGATCTTTTACTCCTTGACTTTATTAAAGGTTTTGACCAGGTATGTCAGAAATAGTTCTGCTGAAATTGCATAGATATGGTATAAGAGGTTACAAAAGTAAATGGATTGAGGCCTTCCTTGATAATAGGCAACAATCAGATGTCATAAACGGCATATGCTCTCCTTCCATTCCTGTTTCCTCAGTGGGTTCCCCAAGGTTTCGTGCTTGTGCCCCTACTATTTTTAGCATATGCTAATAACCGAAGATATATACAGTCAAGTCGCGATTTTACTAATCGCGATTTTACGAAATAATTTACGAAATAATACGCTATATATGCTACTAACACGAACCGGCCCTGTCCGTATTCCTTCTTTATTCAATATGAAAAAGATGCGATCGAACGAAAATGCAATTTCACGAAAAATGCGATTTAGCAAATAATTATGACAGTCCGCTAAACTTATTTACCGTGTAATAAACATGCAATTTAACGAATTTCGGTCAGGCATGTGATTTTACACCCTTTCGAGCGATATCCATTCTTTGTATTCTTGAGCAATTATCGACCCAAGCAGTTGTGACACGATATGCTCTGTAAACAACCAGCGGGCGTGTTTGCTTGCAACAAACAGTTTGAGTGAAATGTCAAATGTATAAAATTGTATTAAATCTGAAACACTTGTATTGCTTGTCATTCTACTTCCTATTAATAAATAAAAATAAGATTCGCGTTATGTGCGACCGAAATCAATCATCACTAGCGATGTGTACTGAACAAGCAATTGTTGAAAGTGTGATTGACGAGTGTCGTAATGCCTTGTTAATACTGTGGACTCAATGACCTTGAATGTTGATGTTATAATAATGTTATACATGCAATTTAAAATTCATATTGTTCTTGTGTATGTGAAACAGCCTGCTGCCAGCTAGACGCTTTACTTATGTAATTTGAAAATGTGCTATTTGTTTTTATGTTTTGATTTTAGTCTACAGTAAGGCTTTTTCAGCCATATATTGAACACTCTCATCCAAACATCAATCAAAAGTCCTCCAAAATGACCGTTGTACTCTAAGAAAATGGAGCTATGACTAGGATACGGAGTTTAACCATTCTAAATGCCAGGTGATTCATGTTACTAGGTCCAAAACACCGGTACAAATTAAATATTTTCTGTACGGTATTCAGCTAGCTTAAACCTCCTCAGCTAGATTCTTAGGGGTAGACATTAAATTAGACCTGACTAGGGAAACCAATATTAATAGAGCAACCCAAAAAGCTAATTATACCCAAGGCTTCCTTCGAAGGAATATATAATCTCACTCCGAACCCCTCAAAGCAACTGCTTACAAAATGTAAGTAAGACCTCAACTGGAGTATTGCTCTTCTGTCTTGTCCACGTACACAGACACACAGACCGAGGCGGTGCAACACAGGACAGTGCGATGGGTAAAAAATTATAACGGGCGACTTTCCAGTGTATCAGAGATGCTTGAATCTCTACACTAGCGCATATTAAACCAACGACGCATAGACAGTCAACTCTCAATGATGTTAAAAATAAACAATCGTGTGAAATTTGAAATTGATTTTTCTTTATTCTCATGCTCTCTTTTCTTCTTTACTTTTTGGCTGCGTGGGGAGGCTGGTTTTCTGGTTTTGGCAATGCCTGATACGAATACTTCATTGTTTTATTTCAAAGAATCCCATGTCAGGGAATGCAAAAATCGGAAACATTGCCTCCCTACATATGTAATAAATAAGCCAATTAATTTTTATAACAAAACTATGGCTGTCAGAAAACAAAATGTACAATAAACGCAGTAGAGAACCCACTAAGAAACCGCCTTGGAACCGATGTGGCAATATATTTTCCAATATGGGTTTTAAATCCGGTTCAATGAGAAACCAAGCTCACATCAAAGCATCGTTTATTCGCATATGTAGAAGTATACCTCCGGTATATTTCTTTCTCTCTCAGAACTGGAATTGTACTCCAGCGCAAAAATGAAACATGTACATAATAAAGCGAATCTAGTGTATCAGATTATGTTTTACCTTTCGTTAACAACAAAGTTACAGAGTATGTTAATAATGGGAATCATTTGATAGAACTGGAGAAGTCAATTTTATTTACCACTTTATTTCAATCAAACAAACGTCAAAAAAGCATTCCATAGACATAGATTGGATTCAATATATGAAATCGCCATATACATTTTTATACAAAAATAAAAAAAATATCTTCAGCATAAAACAAATTTATTTTATTCAGTTTTTCCTTCTTCAAAGTACCCTTTTGTTTTCAATCTCACACAAAGCTTACAGTGCTCTACGAATTAGTTTTTTCTTGAATTAGCGTTTGTCACCTCTTGGATTCCCATTTCACTTTAAACTTCTAATTTAGAAACGAAAAATAATGGCGGGTATTACAAATGTAGGAAATAATACGAAGATTGGAAAATATCGTTAAAACGGACTTAGCATAAGGATTTATAAAGCCATATGTAGAACATGCAATAGCCAATTATTCCACCAACAGATGTACGTATTTTGGTACCCTTTTCTGTCCACAAATAAGTGAATACAAGAGAACAGATCAGTAGGTCTTCCACCTTCTAAAACAATAGCTAGAGAAACATTGAACCTTAACAATATCTAAAAGATTATGAATGCAATAAAATTGACTACATAAAGTATAATAATAAATTCCACTTGCTAATTTCACAAAATTCAAATAACAATCAAAAGTATACTTTCAAAACATTTCTTATCTGCTTTCTGAGATACCATCTGATCTCTCTTGGGTCGAAACAATTCACAATTTAATAATCATTCAGAAATAGTTTACTGTAAATGCAATGCATGGTCCATATTTCGTCCAGAAAATATGATCTTCGTCCGTTGAATTATACTTTTTGCGAATTAATATAATAAAAGAGTTAAATATGCATATCAGGAATGTCCACATCCAGCAGACACAGCCTCCCCACACAGCCAAAAAGTAGAGAGGAAAAGAGAGTATGATATTAAAACAATCAGTTTCAAATGGACGTCACAAACAATTAACGAAATTTAATAAACATTTTCTAAAACGGTTGTATCAAACGTTAATAATATACTTTTCTGAGTGATAACTGTGAAAAGTAATTAAGTCTTGTTTATAAGTTTATTATATCCGTGAAAAGCGTATACAAATATAACAGAACGTGAGCTATATTTATAATAAATATGTGTAAATTATTTTCAAAAAACAATGCCTCACTCATTTGACTGGTTTATCAGATGTGACAAAGTACGATTTCTGAATCGGTTCTTTTTGATGCCCTTTCTAAGCAAGGTACAAGGTACAAGAAACTTTATTTAACGTCGGTTGTGTACAATAAAGACATTAGCTATAAGCTATTTTCCGACATAACAGTGATCGTTTAACACATGGACATAAAAAGACAATCAACAAAGCCTGTAAAAAGAAGGTTACGTACGTTACATTAGAAAATAAACATACAAACTTGATAAGACTGACGTTCTAACAAATAAAATACATCACAATAGGTTGCACATGAAATCGCATAAAACATTATATAATTTCCTTTAAATTATCTTGGCAGGGATAATAAGTATATTACCAGTTTAAAAAAACTTTATTAAAACGTATCTGCCATTGGCCTTCTTCAGTTTTTAATGCTACAACACTTCACTTTACATTTTCTTTTTTTCACGTTGTTCACAGCAATTGTAAAGTGAAGTGTTGTAGCATTAAAAACTGAAGAAGGCCGATGGCCGAAACGTTTTAATAAAGAGTTTTTAAACTGATTATATAATTTACACATGACACATGTACAGGTCTGACCAGTCCAGGTCTGGATCATTCTGGTAAACTCATTGTCGTTATCACATATTCTTACATGATTAGGTATTTTGTTCAAGACCTGAGTTGCCTCAAACCTGAACGATTTCTTACCATGTGTTGTTGATCGGACGTTTGGAACTAAAATGGTATTACTCTTTCTAAGAGTATAGGTTGATTGTTTGAATTCAACAAAATCGTGTAGATAAGGGGGAAATAAACGGCAAAGGCATTTATATGTTTCTTTTGCTTTGGTTCTAATTCTAGCAAGATGTAATGAGGGCGTTTTTAGTAAATCTTCGTAGGTTGAATTAAAATCAGTATAAACAATTTTATGTGCACGGTGTTAATGTTTCTCTAACTTTTCAGTAGTCTGTTTACTACAAAAATGCCATATAATAGGACAAAAGCTAAAGTTTGACCTGATAAAAGATTTATATACTAAAAGTTTACATTCTACAGATAAAAAATTACTAATTCTTAAAAGTACATTTAACTGACCAGCCGCTTTTTGCAAGAAGCAACATAACTAATCTCAAATATAATATATCTTTAAATTAAGTTATTCAGTACAAAAGACTTTAAGATAAACATTGTCTACTTCTCTTTACCAGTGTCAAATTGAAACTGACCAACACAGTAAGTCTACTTCGATATAAACTGACGGCATTTAAAACTTTGCGCATAGTAAACAAATGTATACATAGCAGTTTATTACGTCAGTGTAAAGGTTGTACAAATATTACATGATATATTTGTGTAATACATATGTGTAAATTATGACCACAATACAAGGACTCACTGATGTGAATGGTTTATAAGAGTAAACCATCAACAAACGTGAAAAGTGCGATTTCTAAAACCTTTCTTTTAATGCCTCTTCTACACATGAAACAACGTAAAAATCTAAATAATAATAAGAAAGGAACACAGTATAAAATAGTTTAAGATGAGTATTTTCTACTTCTCTATTATCAGTTTCTAGCTGCAACAGACCAAAACAATAGGTCTCCTTCGATATATACACTTGAACGCGATTTAAAACTGTGCATAGTATAATATGCGATATATTTTAGTTATTTGATCATGATGAAAATAATTAAGTCTTGTTTATTCGTTTCTTGTAACAGATAATCATGATGCCAAAGCATCTTACCAACCATAAAGATCAGAATGCAAAGCTAATAAACAGGAATTATATCGCAATACCTGAAGGCAACTAGCTAGGATATTATAACCACATGTATACATTTCAAAACTGTCTAAATATTCAATGAAAAGCTATACAATTTTATCAACAATAAAAATCCGTTAAGATTCCACCTGTTCTATCTTGTGGGTTTCTTCTTTATTTATTTAACGGGCACATTTGGGTTTATGTTCATTTTAATTATTTTTCGTGGCTTTAATTTGCTTCAGTCATACCAACGAAGACTCAAATGGTCACTAGTACTTCAGTGAAGTTTTTGAAAATGTTCGTGTGATCTTATCAAATATCCAGAGAAACTTGTCTTGCCGGCACCATGAATAATGTGGGTGCCTGACGGCCAGAGTACGGAGACAGCAACCTTGTCGCCTCGGTTTAGGCTGAGCAGTGCCATAGCATGACCCTGGTCCCAGAGATCTTGTGGTAGCAGGCGGTGGTCACTAACTGCGGAAACTGTCGCTTCACCGTTTTGGACGATACTAGCTTCAACGTAGTACCCTTTCTCTGCTACAATGTTTGTGTTAAAGTTGTAGAGACCGCTTACTGGCGCCGTGAAGATTCCGGTGTTGCTGTCATATGCTCCGCCGATGTTGGTTATCACATGGTTGAATCTGATTGTCTCCTTTACCTCTACTGTTTCTGTCATTTTTGTGAGCGTTGCTTGGAAGGCTATTTCGGGGTGTCGGATGCCTGTAAAAGAACGAACAGGTCATCAACTATGCTGGGTACTTAGTACATTTAGAAATGATTTATAGGTTATATTATGATACACATCCGAATAGTAGAAAGTAAACTAGATATGCAAACAAAATGTTTACGATCACAATTTTCGGGAACAAGCAACAAGGTGCCTGCTTAAATTGAACTGCACTTTGCTGTTCGAGAGATTGTGATAATTTTCTTTCGACTGTAGACGGCCCTTAAGTATATATATAAACAATGGACAATAATGGAAATGCATATTGAAATCTTAAATCTACGCCGCCCAGCCCCTTGTTGAACGCGACTCAATATTTACACCAGTAAACATCACAATCGATCCATCCCAAACGATGGTGGGCATATGGCGGTGACCATGGAACCTTCAGTGTGGTATTTTTAGATTAATACGATTCCATGATCAGCGGGAAACAATAATATAAACATAGATAACATAAATACATATTATATCAACAAAACAATTGATCTAAGCATAATATAAATTTGACAGGGGATTTGAGAACATAAATCCTGCATACCACAGAGAATGTCAAAGGCAAAAATTGAAAAGCAGGGTGTTTATCATATATATTTGCTGGATATTAAAACTACACATTATAAAACTGGCCGAACTATTCAAAGAAATGTAACTTTAGAAGTACAATTAACATACATAATCGTGTTTAAATACCTTCAAGGGACATAACTGACAACAGACAATTGTAATTTGACATTTTTCAAATGAGGCACGCCACGGGAGAAGGTACCTTCGGGTCATTTTTGTGTCATTTTTATTGTTACTATATTTAGAAAGAACTTTCAAATTTCTATTATTTTCTCATAAGAAAACAGTAATTTTGTTAAACATTTTAACAATAAAATGGTATTTTTACCGCGAATTGCATAATAATTAATGTCGTCTGCTCAACTTTATGACGTCGTTTCAAGGATTGACGTCAAATTCCCGACGGGTTCCTTTCCCCGTGGCGCGCCTCAAATAAAAAAGACTAATATCTGAATATAATTGGCAGTGAAGAATAACATGTTTCCCCACATCCTTATTTGGGAAATGCAGCTCGATGTCTGATTTGCAAAATTATTTTAAACATTTCTCTGAATTTTTTTTTTTAATTTTAAACTGAAGGCAAGTTCTCAGTTCGTTTCTACATGTACCTGTATATGTTTTATGAACAATTAATTTAAAGCAAAAACCTACAGGAAAATCACTTTAATAAACATTTTAGCTAAAATTTATTCTCAGATTCTATTAAATAGACTTACTAAATGGACCCAAGATATTGACATACTTTCATCTAATCAGTTTGTATTCCAAAAGGGAAATCTATAATAGATTGTATTTTTATTTTTCATTCAATAGTTAACAAAGTACTTAATAATAAGCAAAAACTTTATGCAGTTTTTATCGATTTCGAGTTGTGCTTCGACAAAATTGAAAGAAATTTCCTTTGGCAAAAACTTTTATCAGAAAACGTCAGTTTAAAAATGACGAAAGCCTTGAGGTCTATGTATATTACGGTTAAACAATGTGATAGATATACAGTACAAACTATTCATTGATTTGAATCTTAAATGTCCACAAACTCTAAACGTACTCAGTTAAATGTAGCTAAATTTATTTATTTTGCAAATAAGCTGCGAAGCGCTAATAGTCTAGCAGTACAAATTGATTATTGTCAGGTGAATATATACCAAATTTTTGTGTTCTTAGGTATTTCCTGCCTCTTTAAATGATATTCGTGTAATATTGTATTATTTTCCATGACATTTCGCTTCTATGTATTTTCTTACATTTTGTAAACGTCAAGCTGTCTTCACTATTGTTATACATTGTATTGAAATATTGTACATGTAGGCTATAAACATTATATAATGTTTTATGCTGAATAAACTTATGGTATGGTATTTAAAATTTCTTCTATTAATGATTCTATATTTGAAGCTACTGGGCGTTGCCATATTTCGATCGCAATACAACTCCCTTTCATTCAGTATATTTTTACAATATACATTTTTTACATTGTTTTATCAATTATTTTAAACTTGAGAATAATCACCTACTAATTAGGCTCAATTTTCAAAGGTAATCACGCTTAAATAAACAAATGCCAGAATTGTTTATGACATTAATCTTACTCTACAAAATATTTTATTGACCACAGGAACTTATAGACATGATTTCTGTATACATTTTATTCGTTCATATTTTAACATTCTTTAGATTACTGACTTCTATTTTTAAATATTAAATTAATACAGGAAAAACTTACTTATTCGTAAGATTCTATATATTGTCGAGATTATTTTATTTTCTTATTAATTTTAAAGAAGTGAAAATTGTCTAAATTAAAGAAAGATGAGATTTTCCTTTTTCAATTTTTCGCAAAATTGCTGGTATTAAATCCTTTAACTGATCACCTTAATTACAACATCATCAGTCCGTCATTGTAATGACAAACAAAACAGTAAAGTGTGCATTTGCGATGTCTGGAGTATTTATGTTAATTTACTAATTTTTACAAATGGTATCAAATATTTGGAAAATACGTAAATATATATTTATTATGAATGATTTCTCTTAAGAGTCGTTAACATTATCAAATGCATTAAATCAATCAATAGATAGTAAAACGTTTAATATTTTGCATAATTCTGAATATTATCATTAGCAGTCGGTCCATTAGGCGACAAGTGTAGACCCCGAATGGCCGGTTCGCTCGATGTCTTCACTGTTGATATCCTACAAGATACGTGTATTACTTTAAACTAGGAACGGACTGATAAATGACAGGCACGCTTTTACAGAAATTAAGCAGATTAAGATAGACGTCTAATAGATTTTGTCGTTGAATAACGATATATAAACAATTATTATGATACTCGTAAAAAGCGGTAACGTACCTTGCGGGTGCATCTTGTGGACACGATGGTGTTTCCTTGTCTGAGCCCCAATATCATAATTGGGCCCAGAAAGCGATTGCCCATCATTTCCATTTGCAATAATAATATTGTCGGAATATTCCAAATCTCCTGGAAGAATAGGCAGACACTGTATGAGTTGAATACAAGCGATAACGCCTATTTCACGAAATAAATATTTTATTTTCATTTTAATGACACTGCTGAGCACTAATAATTTTATTCCAATTCTGCTGGTTAACTTTTACACCAGATCCATGAAAGTGACGCTTTATATATTGCCCACGCCTGGCAATACTTCAACATTATAAACGCAAAAAAATAAAATGATGCTTAAACATGATTCAGCAGTGATTAATTATACTCCCCCACAGTTATTATTTCCCCTTACAAGCACCATCAAGCAGCGCTAAAGTAATAAATACCGTGAGATGCTGAATAAGAAATGAATAATTTGAACTAAACTTTATTTTTTACTTTTCTATACAATGCAATATGTGATGTTCAGTTTAAAGAGGAGATCACTCCTAACATATAACAATTTGAAATATTTTACCGTAGTTTACTAAGATTTGAAAATGACTACCCACTGTTTTGTGATATGACCAGAGAGCATAAAAGACATAATATAAAATGAAATTTTATCATTTTCCTAAACATTACTACATCTGAAAGATCTTTATTTTAATAGATGAATATACTATAACACTGCAGTGATGTCTGCAATTATACAAGTACTGTTCACCATAACACAGATGAAAAGATTGCAGAATTAATGAGAGTTCAAAGTACCTTGTGAAACGGAAAACACAGTCCTATCCCTTAATTTCATTTCTAATTAAGATATTTTCATCATAAAATGTTTCTCACCTGGTTTAAACCCCCAGTGGCAATTTGATTTGCCACTGACCGTTCCAAGGCGGTAACCCCTCGGGTTCTCATTTTTGTTAATTGTTAGTGGTGTCTCTTTTGAAACTGATCATTTTATTAACCATGCTCTCTCCCTCTCTTCTTCTTGACTGTGTGGGGAGGCTGTTTTTTCTGAATGTGGCGATTCCTGATATGCATATTTCACCTTCACATAGCTTGTAGGGTCCTATTTAATATGCAAAAAGAATTTTGAAGATATATTTTAAAATAAAGAAATTAAATGGTAGGACCGTGTTTTCCGTTTCCGACTAAATTTTAGTCAAAAGACGGCCCATCTTTAAGACAAAATTTATTTATCTTCTAGTTGAAAAATTTTCAAAATAAATGATTCTATTATAGCCACGAATGTTATCTTTAAGATGCAAAATGAATTTTGAAGATATCTTAGGAAATCAAAAAGTTAAAGGGAGAACGGTTTTTCCTTTGTGGGCCGTACTTTACTTTTACGACGGGGCCGTATTTTAAACCTGTCCGTATTTGAAACTCGAATTTTTACAGGCATTTCCGTCGCACAAATACACGTTGGCGTAGTTGTGTTCTGTCAATAACGCTCTACTGGGTTGTTTCCGTATTTTTTGACGCTTACGAGCATTAAATCTCACTCGAAAATCACGTTCTACCTGCATTAGGTTTTGTACTTTCGGTTTGCATGCAGGGAATTCCCAGTACGTCACGTGACCAGAACTTGGGTTTTTTAAAATTATTTTCTTTCTAAACATGATATATGTCGAAATGTTTGTCTTCTATAACATATTTTGAACCATTTTAACTTTTAACCTAAACATTAACAATTTATTTTGTGTTATTTGGTAAAATTACATTTTTCACCGGGCAAAAACGATAACTACGGCCGCGACCGAACTGTGGCGTTATCGACCGAAGCTCATTAGGAGAAGCCTTCCTTAATTCGTAGTACCGAGAACCTTGTTTCAAGTTTTCTATAATGCATAGATTTTATGTCATTGAAATCATTTACATCATTATAAGCTCTAGAAAAGCGAACTCGCTGTGAGATACTAACCCTGTAAGAAGTTGCACGACGAACATCGCCGTCTCAAAACGGAAAAAACTATATTAAAACTAAAATCATCACTTTAATTATATATTTTAGTAGTGACGTAACCATTTTCAATGGACAGATTAAGACCAAGAAAGTTTGCTTGCTGTTCTAAAGTGTTCGCGTTTTAAAGATGTAGTTCTTTAGGATAAATTTTATTACATGTAACGCGTGATGGAAAATGGTTATTATCTATATTTAATAAATCATCAAGGTATTTCGAGGTGTTGTTTAAAGCTGTAATAATATCATCTTGATGCTCTGTATAAAGAGATAACATAAAGTCTCTTACTAACCAGTATAAAAAACAGATCAGCAACAAAGGGTCACTTTAAGTACCCATTGGGATGCCTATTACTTGTTTATAGAGGTACCGATTCTAACAAAATTGTTATACAGTAAGAAAGTAAGCGATTCTTTCATGTCTTGGCATGTCCGTAATGTATAATTATCATTAGAAACATGTAAAAATGATCTCTGTTCATAACAAACGATAAAAGTTTTATTTTCTCTTGCAAATGTTTTCTCATTGAGACTGGTGAGCTTGCCACTTTTTAAATAATGACGGAGTGAGGTGTATATAGTCGAAAATCATAAGTTGACAAACAGAACGCCTAAAATTATATGATTTTAGGCTTCTTTAAAATGTAACCTG
This sequence comes from Corbicula japonica, assembly GCA_038501625.1. Taxonomy (NCBI): domain Eukaryota; kingdom Metazoa; phylum Mollusca; class Bivalvia; order Venerida; family Cyrenidae; genus Corbicula; species Corbicula japonica. Next base: position 4,795,842 of record JAZAYU010000016.1, read on the forward strand.
AGTTTCTAATAGACAAGAGTTGAAATGTCAACTTCATCAAATTGAAGATGTATAAAATTGTAAAGATAACGCAAAGAGTTTAGTGCATATGGAAATGTGTAAAAAGGTGTTTCTTTAATAAAAGTGTAAAAACATCAGCAACAAGGAATGAACGATTATTCTAACACGACTTGACGTTTTTCCCATTGGATTTGCTGTGAATTATTACACGATAATTCACCGCGCGTGGGCACGGCTATTACTAAATACCTGTCGGTATAAACTTATCACGTGACAATTGTATTTTTCGCTGGGATTTCATTTCGCGCATTTAAGAAAGCACATAATACGCGAAATTTTTACACGCTCGTAATATGATGATACCAATAGAATAATTATTTTCCGCTATTTAGCGGCAACGTTAAGGTGACATTAACGCGCCATTTTAACGACGTCACTTCATTTCCGTTGTTTACATGTTATTTCCTGGTGCAGTATTAAACCGTTGGAATGACAAACACGGTTCGAACGACGACTGGAGAGTGCTGGATGCGCGGTTGGATGAACATGTATTCAAGTTCGTTATTTAATCTTTTAATTATTATCAGTTTTTGAATTATGGAGATGTTTAGGGAGTAAACACTAACTGTCGACCATATAACCCATTTGCGTTAATTACAACGCGCTAATATTGAGTCATGATTATTTCGCTTATTCAGTCAGATGTGCCAGCCCTAAAATTGAGTTATGATTATTTCGCTTATTCAGTCAGATGTGCCGTGTTAGAATTGAAATAATCAATAGTTTCCGATGAATTATTGCAGGATAATTCACGGGGCGTCGTTCAGCTGCGTAGATAAATATCACTCGGGGCTACGCCCCTCGTAATATATCCTTACGCATCTGAACTCCGCCCCGTTAATTATCCTGCGATAATTCACCGGAAGCTATTGATTATTTCTTAAGTATTTGACTTCGGTAAAGCAAAGAAGCAAAGGTATCCTTTCTTCTGTAGGAAAATCGGGTCCAATCACTATTTAACAGAGCTGATGCATTGGCCGTACTTTTTTCCTTGAAAGATCTAATTCACTTCGGATTGTAAGTAAAATAAAATAAAACACTCAACGGAGCTGGGACCACAGCAGTATAGGATTTGACAGGAGAGCTCAGATATTAAGGTGTGTTACAATACCATATTTTAATCATCAATAATTTGATTTATGTTTGACTGCGGATTCACGACGTTCCTTTATTGTTGCATAAAGGAATTTTGGAATGTATATGTAAGGAATGAGGAATTGCAAAAAAGACGCATTAACAGTACATAGCAGCAATCCAATCCAATAGCAGCAAATTACATCAACAAATGATCACATTCAACGAGTCTCCTGGTAAGATTATAAGATTAATGTAATAGTCTTACGCTTGATTCCTAAGATTCGTAGCTCAGTAAATATTCAAGGTTCATGACACGTCGTCAACATGGTCAAAAGGTATCTGTTTACGTGCATCATGTGTATTATATCTTTTCTATGAATAAATTACGTGCCAACAAAAGATAATATATAGTTGTAAAGAATACAGTCCATGATTTAAAAAAAGAGCATCAGGCTGAGAAGCGAAAGACAAAGTACAACCATGAGGTCGGTCATAAAATCAATGTAATCCTTTCCACTTGAGGGTGAGAACAGCTTCTATTTAACTTGAACTGTCCAACAGTAAACAAGAATATTCTATATTCTGCAAAACTTGTCAGTAATTTACTCCATAGGATATTGCTGTAATTCCTTGAACGAACAGTGAAGATCCAGATAAGCATCCACATCTATCATCTGATCAGGATTTGTACAGTTTGCTATTGATACTCGTATATCAGGAAATTTCTGACCAAGATGTGACCAGAGTAGACCCAGATCAAACGGCTGATCTGTATCAAAATTGATCACACATGCGAAATAACACGTTTACATGGAGTAAAGGGTTAAACAACAGACTCGGAATTGATCACACATCCGATATAACACGTTTACACGGAGTAAAGGGTTAGACAACAGACTCGGAATTGATCACACATCCGATATAACACGTTTACACGGAGTAAAGGGTTAGACAACAGACTCAGAATTGATCACACATCCGATATAACACGTTTACATGGAGTAAAGGCTTAGACAACAGACTCGGAATTGATCACACATCCGATATAACACGTTTACATGCAGTAAAGGGTTAGACAACAGACTCAGAATTGATCGCACATCCGATATAACACGTTTACATGGAGTAAAGGGTTAAACAACAGACTCGGAATTGATCGCACATCCGATATAACACGTTTACATGGAGTAAAGGGTTAAACAACAGACTCGGAATTGATCACACATGCGATATAACACGTTTACATGGAGTAAAGGGTTAAACAACAGACTCAAAACAATATATAAATGTGACACGATTCTTAAAAATAACATTACGTTTAAAACATGGACAATATACACTGATATCACAATTTAAACGAACAACTCAATGATAATTTTCAATTATAACACAAATGAATTGGTATTAAATTTCGTTGATTGTAACTTAAAAGAAAATACTAGTACATGAATCTCAATTTCACGTATTTTCATTTGAAAATAAAAAAATATGTACAAATGTTTATTTGCCGTGACACGGGTGTGCTAACAACCTTGTGACGTTCTTAGGTTGTATCCAATAATAAAATATAAACAAGAACGAGCCGACAGCTCAGTGTATCGTCGCGTGATTTGATCATTTAATATTGAAATATCGAATCAATTGCTAAATACTTTCATGCTGCATGTCACGTAAGCTTTTGTGTTCAACCAATAAGCAAACCAAATAACGTTGTATTTTATTTTTTGTATCTGATATAATCAGTATCCTGTTATATGACGGTACTATTAACACACTGCTCCGATCTCGAGACGGTATCTTCATTCAAGCTTCGTACAAGTATTTACAAATACGCAATATAAATTATAATACCAATCAGAATGTAGTTAGTGAACCAATTTACTGCAACATGAAATGCAATTGTGAGTCAGTCACGGTAAGACGCTATCAAATTACATACAAAACAAAACAACAGAGCCTACCAACACCGACAAATAGAATGGAGAGCATAAAGCTTTAACAACTAAACCAGGGTTTGGCTGTTTTAGCTTTGAAGAATGTCATCATATGAAATGATTCTAACTTAATGTTTTTTGCCGTTAGACGTTTTTGCTGTTGTTTGATTGCTTTAAATCCTGTTCTGCCTCTTACGAGCCCGTATCTTGGTGTGGACATCTTTTTTCTGATCGATGAAGGGATGCCCCAAGTCCAGCCAAATACTTTAACCACTAGTCCATGGCCTCTTGCGTTTTGCTACGATACACATGATTTATATCATACGAATACCTAAACGTCTTATAGATTGCTATATCAAGTAAATACCAAATTTACATCGTGTAGTAAGGACCAAACTGCTTATTCTTTACTTGTGTTAATCAGTGAGAAACGACCGTCGTGCAATTACGCAGTGCCCATGGCTTCCCACAGTCTTCACGTCGTTTTGCTGTTACAGCTGATAGAAAAAGCCTCTGTCACAATATTCCGCGTTTCCACTGCGTTGTCATGGAGAATATTATTTTAGTATGACGGAAGTAACCATGAATTGTTGAATCTTATTTCTAGCTTTAACATGGACTATACAATATACCATTTTGTTTAAATTTGGCTCAAGAAAGATTTCTAAAATTATCAGAGCATATACGCTTAATTCGTTGAAATCTCAGGAATGATTCTTGATATCGGGCGTTTAAATTATCGCCATTACATTTCAAGCATAAAGTTTATCCTTGGGAAAATTTGCTTTCCGTCAAAGTCCGTTTCTCCATCTATTTCGTAAAATAATATTCAGTGTCGATAAATAATTGCTCGAGTTTATCAACGTTTGTTTAAGCATTCGTGTGGACTAGCCGTCGATATATGTCATCATGGTATGAAATGAAAAGTTTCATCTTTGCAATCAGGAGTTTCATTTCGCTTGTTTTATGGTTTTAATCGATTTATACACTATATTCTATTATTTAAATAAACCGGATTATAATTTAACTATTACTCATTTCGTCATTGCACTGTCTTTCATAAAAAGCAATGACAATGTTGTAAGTATGATATAAACTCATTCCCATTGCAATTATTTGGTATTAATTAGATGTGTTTGAATGTTGATAGAAAGTTTTCAGATCTATTTTTTCTTAACTTTTCTAACTTATCTCTTAATATTAAAGATACAATATTAATATTTATTTGGGCAAAATTTGATTTATCCGCATTGAAGAGATTTCTATATGTTTTTCCTCTATACCGAAAACAGTGCAATGACAAAGAAGTTATTTCTTAACATATTTCTAAATACGACATTGAAAGATTGACAGAGATCAAGCAGCAATTACTTGAACACGCTAAAATAAGAAACAATTAGCTCAAAGTTCTAACTTGGAGCACTTGACACCAAATATTTGTGAGCTTAGCATCAAAGTATTCAAGTGGATAAGGAAAGTATAAAGAAAGTTCCATAGATGACAGAAGTTTCTTATGGATGCGATCTCTTTAATTATTGACTTTAGAAAAAACACCTCCTCGAAATGTATAATAAACATGAGATAGCAAACATTTTTGGGGATGAACCTTTTCAAATGCTGACATTTGTATCTAGGTGTGCAAGAGCACTACTAGATTAAAATGTAATGAAAAGGCTATATTACGCTTTTAATAAATTACGATATCGAACGAACGTTTAGATGCAATCAATCTTTGATAAAGGATAAAATAGGAAGGTCACCAAGTACTTAAAAGAGGCATAGCAAGCTGTAATAAGGAATTCTGCATATGTAACTATATTGAGCTCCTAAGTATTTTACCTTTCATAAGTTATTCTTCTCTTTATTATATAGTACTCTAATAGTACTCTTATAAAGCGGTTTTGTTGTCGAGCCCACTTGCGGTGAGCTTGACTTAGTCATATTGGCGGTTCGGTTTGTGTATGTGCGTGCGTGTGTGCGTGCTTTAGTGCGTATGTGCATTAGTTCGTGCATGCATTAGTGCGGCCGTCCGGATTTGTGCGGCCCGTAACTTTAACATTCATTGTGCAATCGTGTTTATTGTTGGCATAAATATTAACCTCAGTAAGAAAGAGTGTCACGTGCAATCCCCAGGGTTCCATCTAGAAGGCCAATGTCACATTTAGGGGTCAAAGCTCTTGTGAATGCTTATCCGGTCCATAACGTTAACATGTATTGAGCAATCTTTTTTATATTTGGCATGAATGATGACATTAATAAGACGGATTGTCGCGCGAATCCCCGATCAAAATCATATTTAGTCAGTTTCACTTTATCGTTTATGGCTATACAGTATTTTCGATTTTAAGAAAAAGTGTAAATCTATACACTGAGATATATCAACAATTGGATTTAACTGTGATACAAAGATAAGCTCAACTTGGGGGAGGGGGGAGTAGGCTAACGCTCATTTAAATATTTTCCCGAAAGCAGAACATAGAAACGGTGAAATGTGCTTATCCGGAATACACGGAGTCACATTCAGAAAAAATAACCACACATAATCAACAAAAATGAAACTAGAGGGCTACGTCCTATGAACGGTCAGTGGTAAACTATCATGCCACTTAATGGGGTTTAATCCAGATTTTATACTCTCCCTTAAGGTTCTTTTATGTACAAACAGGTTTCTTTTTGAATTAGCTCCAACTCTTAACTACTTCAACAAAGTTGCATACAAAAGCACGCAAACACAACACCATTCTAGATAACTTCGAACAAACACAACAAACGTGACCTAGGTTTGACACAATTCAATACCCATGCAATCCATTCAAAATGCCAGTATCCACATAGAAGGGAGGCATCAAACAGGAGCATTAGACAGTCATCAGGAATTACAATTATCAGAAGAAAAGCACAGTATATGATTCAGCACATCTGATATCAAATACAATAGCGCTTGCCTCATGACTTGGCATGAGGTTGGAAAGTGCAAACAGAGAAACCATAATATGTCATGAAATAAAATAAGTTCACGTCAGGATAACTTTTTCTTGCATACCGGAGAAGTATTTCCGCGTGTTTTACCGAGGAAAGAAAATCTTATCTTTTCCCTAGGGAAAAGATATCGTTCGCGTGCTACACGAGTGACGTCACGTCTTCAAGTATCTGACGTAATTTATTCAAGTTAGTGACGTCATTTAGAAAATAAGGTTTGAGTTAACGTCGATATTTCAGCCTAAGGAAAGAAAATATAGTTTGTAAACATGTACACAAATGTTATAAACAGTGAAAGGTATGCAAGAAAAAGTATCTTGCATGGGTCATTCGGTACAGATGGAAAAATCTGTCACCTCGGGTGAACTGTTTTGGCGGGAACTCGGCAGAGCCTCGTTCCCGCAAAACAGTTCCCCCTCGGTGACAGATTTTTCCATCTTCACCTCACACTCATGCAAGATACTTATAAGTTAAACATTTAATTGCTGAAGGCTTCAGATCAAGTTTATGACTACCGCATTGGAAGGGTCATTGTCAGATATAGCCACTTGGTGTTTTAAAAAAGGTTTCCGCCATAAAAACTTCCTTTTGTAATATTTAAACAGTCTTTAGAAGGGTCTAAACGGTTAGACTGAACACACAATTCAAAACGTCTAAATATAAACCTTATCTTACTATACAAAATGAAACTTTGTTTCCTTTTAAATAACATTAAAGTGTTAATTTATGTGAATCAGTTCGTGAACTGTTGCTTGAACGCGAAAGTGAAAGATTTTTGTTGTAAGATACAAAACATTCAATGTCATCGGAAAAGTACGTGTCATATTGAACGCAATTTCGCTACGATTCTAAAGATTATTTTTCAATTACAGTATATCAAAATCGAAATCACTGCATGAGTCAGCAATAATTAATGGAAGTTGCATAAGGTACGTTAGGAGTGCAGAGAAGCCCTTCATTATGTGTAAAATTGTTTATGTTAATATTTCTTAACGATTATTGTTGTGTTTAACTATTTTTTAAAATATTTTATACACATTTTAAGGCTACCTAAACAGATAATCATATGTTATAAACATAGCGATTGTGAAGAAAATTTATTTCCTCATGACAAACGAATTGAATGTCACGTTCGCTTTCGTACTTCCTTCCTTAAATAAACAGTCGCAAAATTACGTCCTCGTATTTGATATTATTGACACACTGTTCTGTTTTCAAGACACTGAAACTTGGGTTTTCTCTACGTGAGAGCTTACATTTCAAACATGGCCGTTTATGAAATATGTCTCCAAGCAGGGATTTGAAAGTTAACGAAGGTTTACATATGGAAATCTTCATAACAGTATAATACAGCTTGAAACTGGTTTTTACCTCACTTGAACCTTTGGCTAATTGTGAGCTATTGTGACCGGTCTTCGTCCGGCGTTAACAATTTATTTTAAACAACATCCTGTCTGAAACAACTAAGTGGATTTTTATTAAATTTGTCCTGAAGCATCTTGGCACATGTCTATAAAGTTATTCAACTCATACCATAGGGTTAAACATGCACCAGCCACAGGGCTTATAAGCAAAACTTTAAAAAGATATTCTTCTCAATAACCACTAGAAGAACGATTTTGACCAGTTTGCATGAAGAAACCTGGCATTAACATCTTATAAAGTTTGTCAATAATTGACTCTAGAGTCAACCATTTCCAAGCGACAGGGCGTATTAACAATTCGCTTCAAACAACATCTAATCTGAAACAGATGGATGGATTATAATTAAAGTGGGCCTGAAGCATCCTGGCATTGATCTCTTCACACTTAGACATAAGGTTAACCGTTTCTCAGCCACTTGGCTTTTAATAGATATCTTGAAAAAAATCTTATGAAACACTGAAGATTTTTTTTACTTTGGTCTGAAGCATTGTGGCATTTACTTCTTTTAAAGTTGTTCAAATTATGATCCAGTGGTCAATCCACAGGGCTAATAAGAAAAATCTTCTAAAAACACTAGATGGGATTTTAACAAGAATTGGTCAAACTAATGCTTGCGCTAATATCTATAGAATTGTTCAAATCTCGACCAGAGGATCAACTGTTCCCTAGCCTACAAAGATTATAAGCAAACTTTTATTAAAAAATCCCCCAAAACATATGGATAGATTAAAACCAATGTGGATTGAAGCATTGTGTGATTGACTTCTTCAAAACTTATAAAATGCCCCTGGGATTAACCGTTTTCCAGTCACAGGGTTTATTAGCTTACTCTTATAACATTTCCTCATCAAAAACCTCTAAGCAGATTATAACCAAATTTGGCATGAAGTATACTGGCATTATGTTTTTTAATATAAAAAATATTCACTTTCATACCAATAAGTTTGCTTAAGCCCCGCGGACCCATGCCTAAATCCATGCCTAATATTGTATTTTTTTTCTTATTTCCTAGTGAAATTTACCATGCTATACCTATACTATACTATACTATACTATACTATACTATACTATACTATACTATACTATACTATACTATACTATACTATACTATACTATACTATACTATACTATACTATACTATACTATACTATACTATACTATACTATACTATACTATACTATACTATACTATACTATACTATACTATACTATACTATACTATACTATACTATACTATACTATACTATACTATACTATACTATACTATACTATACTATACTATACTATACTATACTATACTATACTATACTATACTATACTATACTATACTATACTATACTATACTATACTATACTATACTATACTATACTATACTATACTATACTATACTATACTATACTATACTATACTATACTATACTATACTATACTATACTATACTATACTATACTATACTATACTATACTATACTATACTATACTATACTATACTATACTATACTATACTATACTATACTATACTATACTATACTATACTATACTATACTATACTATACTATACTATACTATACTATACTATACTATACTATACTATACTATACTATACTATACTATACTATACTATACTATATACTATACTATACTAAGGCCATACCGCTCAATTTCATTGGATATAAAGTGTTCCTTGTCAAATATCACAGGAAGAAGCAAAAAATGAAGAAAAACCAAAAACACATCTTACATCATAAATGTAAAATTATTTATTATTCCACTGGAAATCTGCATCAAAAAGTAACAAAGGAAAAATAAAATAAATTAAATGAAAATAAATAAATAAATACAACAACGATATGCAACACACAAAGAAGTTTTACAATAATATAATATAAGTACGAAGGGTTTTTTTTGTAAATGAAACAGGAAATATTTAGTAGAAAACAACAGTTTTGTTACAATATGCATTTAGACTTCGAACGTTGAGTAATATTTGGTTCATATAGATTTTTACATGTGTATGTAAATATGCTATAAAATAATGTCTATTGTTTACTATTTTTCAAACGACAAGTCATTACGTAAGTAACATAAACCAACATACTACTTTACCACGGAACCTTATCCCAGCAATAGTATTTTCAACTACAGGAACAAATGGTACATTTTGCTACACATTTTCGCTGTTCCAATCAAGCAGTTTGACTTGTGTCAGAACTATTGTTCATAAAATAGCTTTTGACTAGTTTCATATTGTCCATGTTGCTCTTGACAATATACTGTCCCTTTTCGCTCTTGACTTATTAATTTAAGTTCTCATGCGACCTTAGCAAGTAACCAGAGAAGCTAGACTTGCCGGCGCCGTGAATCGAGTGTGTGCCTATCGGCCATAGTATGGTAACCGCCACTTTGTCGCCACGGTGTAGACTCAACAAAGCCACGGCATTACCCTGGTCCCAGAGGTCTTGTGGAAGCAGTCGGTGGTCACTGATTGCTGAAACAGTTGCTTCACCGTTAACTACTATGCTAGCTTCAACATAATGCCCCTTTTCTGCTACAATATTTGTGTTAAAGTTGTAGAGACCGCTAATTGGCGCCGTAAAGATCCCCGTACTTCTGTCGTAAGCTTTGCCGATGTTGGTTATCACGTGGTTGAACTTGATCGGATCCTTTAACTCAACCGACTCCGTCAGTTTTGTCAGCGTTGATTGGAAGGCCACTTCAGGACCAAGGAAAGCTATAAAACGACGACCGGGATTTCGGGTTCCTGTAACACAGATAATAAAGTTACATAAAGACGAAACCTCATTCGAAATTTTGGATAATATCAATTTTATTCTGCATTAGTATGTTCCAGCAATTAATTGATGCTGTTATTAGTTACTATTTGTTTTATACGCGTGTTATTTAGAAGAGTGTTTTTATTCATTAGGGTCGGTCAATGATACTTTTGTCGGTAAAGTTGTACGGTATTCATTAACAAAATGTAATATGCACAACCAGAAAATCAGCCTCCCCATGCAGCCAAAAGTAGCGACGAAAATAAATCACGAGTTTATAAGAGAATCAAGTTCAAATTAGACATCACAAAGAACTCTACTTAACATGCTAAAACCAGATAGCCTTAAATTATTTTTTTAACGACATTATATCTATTTGTAATAGTCTCATATACTTCTTGGGTGGTGTTGAAATGCCATGTTAAAATATAAAGCAGTAATGCTTTCTCTAAAAACCTTTGAACTTTATATTGGTCCTATTTTGGTTAATAAAAACTTTGACAATAATTATATTATCATTTGACAAGCCGTCATTCTTACATCAGATTCTGGTGGTGGTTGTCAAAATTCTGTTGTAAATTTTCGGAAGCTACCAAACGTTTAAGCTTTGGACTTTGATTTTTCAATGTTTTGTGCCATGTTCATCCGTAAATCTCTGTTTTGCGCGTCAATATCAAGGGCATACTGTTCTAAGGTATTTCGTGTTCGGTTGTGTGCGGGGGGAAATGAAAATTCGTGTTTTTACCTACTTGTTCACCCTACAGTAAATATTTCAGGCAGAAATCTTATTTGTTGTAAATATCAGTAAATATATTCCATACATTTAACTTAGTTTTACATATATAAAAACTACTTCAGCCATTTTTGCGAGATAGAAGGGTGATTACCTTAATTTGTGGATTTTTTTTAAAGCTGACTGTTCTCCAGTTTAAGCTGCATATCATGTGTAAAACTTTAATGTTTTATTTGTGGTCAATATTTAAATTTCAACATCATCTTAGCAATACGATTTACAACGTTTGGTTAAGGGTTGTGACTTACCTCTTTTGTCTATCTTGTGAACACTTTGTTGATTTTCCGAGTAAGAACTTTCTACTGAATGTCCAGAAGGCTTAATTGCATTTAATAGAACAGAAATTCCCTTATGTAATCCAGCACTTTTTCTTGCAAATGCCTTGTTTTCTAAAGTTTCTGAATTTCCTGTAAGCGTACGCAAACTGTGTGACTGTTTAACGTACACAATCAAGATTATTACACAAAGTAAGACTTTAACGTTCATTTTACGGCAGAGTTTAGTGTTATTAAACCGTTTGTCAAAATGTCTTACCGTTAAATCAGATAAGGCTTATGTGTGTGTATTTATAGGTTTCGAAAGACATGAGTCATGTCATGCACACGTAAAACATTCTTTTAATAGAATACATCCCACAATTAACATCTCCAATGACAATATGAGGCTCATACATTGTAAAGACCTTATCTAAAGCATGTATTGTTGCCTTGGACGGAAACAAAAATGCTTACGTGAGGTAGTGCACACGCTTTAACGTAATGCATGTCTGACTCAATCGCATCATTTTCTAATTGTAATTATAAATCTTAAATCAACCGAAACCAAGAACAGAAAAGATCTTTTATTTTCACCCTAGTACGGTAACATACAATGAGTGCAATATGACACAGTATGAGGTTAGCTAAGAACGAAAAGAAGTTAGCTATGTTTATTATTTATATATTCAATGCGATTCAATTGTACAAATGTATAGAGACAAATAAATGTTCAACTATTTGACTAGGGGCAAGTTAATTCATTGGATAAAACTTTGTACGCAAGGTGTATAAGGCGTATAATTGGATGATTCGCGTCCTGTTGCACCTATTTACTGACTGCACCTGGTCAGAAAAATGCAGATTGTTAAACAATTTAAGTTTTATACTACAAAGAACTTTTCTTCACATTCATTTTAATAATTTTGTTGTTTCAGTCATATGAGTTTCACAGGATCGGTGACAACCGGAAACCATCTTGACCGTTAGCTGAAATGAAAAAAAAGAAAAAAACAACATTTTTTTCCAAATTATCCTGTAGACGACGAGCTCAAGTATTTGCAAAAAATAGAAATAAATGACATCTGGACGTTAGTTTAACTGTGTACCTTTCTTGAACACTGGACTGAATAGAGCTGAATTTCAGTCATATGAAACTTCCGTTGGTTGAGGGAGAGTTGGAAAAGTATTGTTAGACCAGGGACCAAGATTATAAAACTGAGATTGGAGACAAGTTAAGCATATGATTGGCTGAAACGGCGACCAGTCGCTAGTCAGTCAGATGCTTTACATTTGAGGCTGGTCACCTGATATTGTTTTATGATCCTGGGTCCAGGAGGTAATTCGGCAGCAACTAGTTTGAGACTTGCTCGAAAATTCGTCCCCGTAAAATTTACCGATAACAAAGAACTTTTAACATGACTTTTTCAAGTCTAGGATGTTTTTTATCTGGAAATACCCACTTGAAGGTTCCATGTCCACCGCTTTATGCACGCCTTCGTTTGGGATGGATCGAAATTGTACATTTTATTGGTGAAGTTGCGCTCAACCCCGGGGCAAGTTGGTGTGGTAATTAATATGTATATATTTAAATTACACATTTGCACATGAAAAGGCTCAATCAAAACAAGCCTGCAATATTTTCATATTTTGTCGTGATTGGTGGCTTTCAAAGTTTCATATTTATCTATTTTATTTCCCTGCAAAGTGACAAATAAATTAGAAAGAGATAAAATCATTAACTTTGACGCCAATTGAAATTTAATTATCCTGATTTAATGTAGTAGTGATGAACTGGGTTGGAGGTTATAAAACTGAGATTGGAAACCAGTCTCAAATCTCAAACATCTGATTGGCTGAAATGGCGACCAGTCGCCATTTCAGCCAATCAGATGCTTGAGATTTGAGACTGGTTTCCATGCTCAGTTTTATAACCTTGGGTACGATGCATGTTGTTGTTCGCGGGGGTGATAATTAATTAAATGGGGCACGTCACGGGAAAAGGTACCTTCGGTCAATTTTAGTGATTTTTAGTTTTTAATAAATTTAGAAAGAACTTACAACTATAAATCAATTTTTTATATCTAAAATGTGATTTTTGTTACTCATTTTGACAATAAAATGGTATTTCTGCCGCGAAAAGCATATTAAATAGCGTCGACTGCTCAAATTTATGACGTCATTTCAATGATTGACGTCGACTGTCCGAAGGTACCTTTTCCCGTGACGCGCCCCAAATGAGGCTCACTTGTTGCAGAAGACGGTAATGGATTATGTTTTATGTAAAGTGCGTAAGCTGGTGTAGCCTAAGATGTTATTATTTGTCAGTAAATGTTTACATTTCGCGATAAAAACATGAAGAAGGAAAAAAAGTATTTAAAATGAGTGTTTTCGAACAATGTTCCTTTTGTTTTTGTTGTAGGCGAGCGGTAGAAAAAAAAATATTTGAAGCAATAAAGACATTATATTAGGACTGCCGATTAAAACGCATCACTTTATTTTTGTGAATACATGTATTTTGATATGTGTAAAAGTTTAATAAATTGGTAATTTCTTCCGCCAGTTACATGTATCATCATGATTTAAACTCGTGTGTACTATGCTCTTAAGAGACTTGTAAAATAGAAACGTTTGCAAGTTCTGACTGGTTACGACAAGATTTCTGAAAGTGTATGGAGTACAACAGTTTTGACAGTCTTTAACAATGAACGATTGAACTCGAATGCAATACCTCATGCGGTGAATGAATTTTCATAAATTAAGAATGAAAAGATGATGCAATAAAATGCTTTTTTGTATTAAGATGTTTGTCATTTGATCATTGCACTGTCATCGATGTATAATAATAATAATAATAATAATAATAATAATAATAATAATAATAATAATAAAATCTCTCTCAACAGCAAAATTCATTTCAATAAAACTTTGACCAACTAAACGTTATTAACGTATTTATTTTACATACGTTAAGAAAAGTTAAAACAGTAATATAACAGCTAAACCTAAAATCCCTTACCATTCTATTTACAATTAAGCACAAAAACTTAGCAACAGAGAACACCAATTTAAATGCCAACATGAGTGTAGCGAAACAGATAACAATGAATATACAATATATGAATTAAAGTTTATTCAATTACGAAGATAGATATCAGCGTTTTTATTTATTGTCATCTATTTACGCGACCAGAAAATAGCCAGATAAAACAAACTTTAAAAAGTATCCCATACATTTGTTAGACAAAGGGACCTCACACATTGTTGTCAGTAACATATTATTCATGTTTATACTATACCATTCATTATATTTATAAGATCCAAAAACAAATGCATGTGAACTGCAATCAGTTGTGGTTAGAAGTGTTAAATGTGGTTATTTAAAAGTCCTCTTGATTCAAATATATTCTTAATTACAATTAACACATCGTAATAATAGCAAGTTTCTATTTAAACTTAAGTTTCTATTTAAACTTAAGTTTCTACTTTAACGAAGTTCCATGGGCCCAAGATCACAAAACTATAATTGGACACCAGTCTCAAATCTAAAACATCTGATTTAGTTTTATGATCTTGGGCAATGAATAAACAGCATAGCTTTTCTGGCATAATCTGATCAGGGCCCAAGATCATAAAACTAAGTTTTTAGATCAGTCTCAAATCTCAAGGATCTGATTATTTCAGCCAATCAGATGCTTGAGATTTGAGACTGATCTCCAGATTTAGTTTTATGATCTTGGGCACAGATCATTATGGCAGTGGTAGGAAATATTGATGAATAGATGAAAGCCATGGAATACGACAATTACTGAAATATTTCAGACTCAGATTAAGCCTATACATGGGCAGTAATTGAAATAAATTTTTCTGTCCATACTGCCTCATCCCGTTAAATCGTTACTCAGTAATTGCACAATATATGGATATATGGATTTATTTTTTTCTCACTTACTAGACAGAAAAATCTCTATTTTTAGTCGTGTGAGATTTCCTTATCATTCACGGCCTCATCTTTAACCCCGCGTGAGCGCTTACTTTCATTTTATTGCGCACCATATTGAGTATACGTAAGTGAGAAAAATAATCAATCGGCAATGCATGGTTTCCGTCTGGAAAGAATTACCCTCGGGTTGTGGTCGATCTTCGTCGAATACTAATGATAGATTCTCTTTGTCTTCAATGTGCATTTTGTGATCAGTCAACAGGCCAGACATTTATTATCAACATTTTAAAAGGTTAAACATAGTTCTCACTGATCTTTTACCGGCCGATTAAATGCTAGGTTGTACACTTGATAAAAACAGGTTAAAATGTTCACTTTCCTTTTCTAGATAAGTATGTTTTGTTCAGCTATCATCAATAGGAAAATTAAACACTAACTAGAAATGTGTCCATAGGACACGGATGCCCCCGCTATGCATCGTTTTCAGATACTAAAGTGCAATGATGGGAATAATAGCATTTCAAAGACAGTGATGTTCGAATAATCATAAGAATATGCATAAACTTGATATTCAAGTAAATTATTTGTATTTGTGGCACTGTTGTCTTCTCATTACGGAAATGTCTGTGAAGAAGTTGGTGGTAATGCAATGCAATGTCATAGTGAACATTTGTGCCAAGTTATTTTGAAATCCCATCCTCCATAAAGAAGTTATAGCCCGAACAAGTAAATTCAAGTTTTAGTAACTGTGACCTTGACCTTGGACTTACAGGCATGGGTAATGTACGAACACACCGCCTTGTCATGGTGAACATTTGTGCCAAGTTATTTTGAAAACCCTCCATTCAAAACAGTTATAGCCCGGGCAAGGAAATTCTATTTTTAGTAACAGTGACCTTGACCTTGGACCTACAGGCATGGACATGGTACACGGCTCACCACCTTGTCATAGTGAACATTTGTGCCAAGTTATTTTGAAATTACTCTATTCCTAACGTAGTTACAACCCTGACAAGAAACATCTATTTTAGTAACAGTGACCTTGACCTTGGACCTACAGGCATGGGCATGGTACGGGACACACCATCTTGTCATGATGAACATTTGTGTCAAGTTATTTTGAAATCAATCTATTCCTAACAAAGTTACAGCCCGGAGAAGAGAATTCTATTTTTAGTAACACTGACCTTGACCTACAGGTATGGGCGTGGTACGCGATACACCGCACTGTCATGGTTCTTTTTTTAGTAACAGTGACCTTGAACTTGGACCTTCAGGCTTGGGTATTGTGCGGACACACTGCCTTGTCATAGTGAACATTTGTGCAATGTTATTTTGGAATGCCTCCATTCATAACAAAGTAACAGCCCGGACAAGAAAATTCTATTTTTAGTAACAGTGACCTTGACCTTCAACGTAAAGGCTTGGGCATGTACGTGTCATACCGTCTTGATATGGTGAACAATTATACCAAGTTATCCAAAATCCAATAAGAAATAACAAAGTTACAGAGCGGACAAGATTTTGCAAGAAAATTCTATTTTTAGTAACAGTGACAGTGACCTTGACCTTGGACCTACAGGCATGGGTATTGTCACGACACACCGCCTTGTTATGGTGAACATTTGTGCCAAGTTATTTTGAAATCCCTCCATTCCAAACAAAGTTAAGGGCAAAGTGTATATTTTTCTTTATACAAAATGTAAGTGAAAAGGGGGCATAATTTGAAAAATATTGGAAGCAGAGTTATGGGTCTTGTTGGTTATGATGTAGATTTTGATGGTGAAAATATATTTCAAGTTTCAAGGCAGTATCTCAAGTAGTTTTAAAGTTATGGGCAAAATGCATATTTTGCTTAACACAAAATATAAGAAACAAGATATATTCCTATTAAAACTAATGAAAATGGAAGTATCAAAGGACCATAACTTCTGAACGGAACATGTAAGAGCAAAACCCCACCTTTATGCACAACAACATATCAGGCCAAGCATTGTGGTAAAGTTTCATCAAATTCCCAGCAGAGATGTAGGAGGAGTTGCGTTCACGAGATATACTCCTATTAAAACTAATGTAAATGGAAGTATCAAAGGGCCATAACTTCTGAACGGAACATGTAAGAGCGAAACCCCACCTTCATGCACAACAACATATCAGGCCAAGCATTGTGGTCAAGTTTCATTAAATTCCCACCAGTAGTGTAGGAGATGTTGCGTTCACGAGATATACTCCTATTAAAACTAATGTAAATGGAAGTATCAAAGGGCCATAACTTCTGAACGGAACATGTAAGAGCCAAACCCCACCTTTATGCACAACAACATATCAGACCAAGCATTGTGGTCAAGTTTCATTAAATTCCCACCAGTAGTTAAGGAGGAGTTGCGTTCACGAGATATACTCCTATTAAAACTAATGTAAATGGAAGTATCAAAGGGCCATAACTTCTGAACGGAACATGTAAGAGCGAAACCCCACCTTCATGCACAACAACATATCAAGCCAAGCATTGTGGTCAAGTTTCATTAAATTCCCACCAGTAGTGTAGGAGGAGTTGCGTTCACGAGAATATCGGACGGACGGACGGACAGACGGACGGACGGAAGGACGGACGGACGGACAGGAGCAACTCTTAATGCCCGTCACCATTTCATGGCGGGGGCATAAAAAGATGCCTGTCTGACTTACCAACGTTTTATTTTTATGCCCCCGCCATGAAATGGCGGAAGGGCATATAGTGTTCACCCTGTCCGTGTGTCAGTATGTCAGTGCGTGTGCGTGTGTGTGCGTGTGTGTGTGTGTGTGTTCGTGTGTGCGTGTGTGTGTGTGTGTGTGTATTTTCGAAAATCGTGTCCGCTCTGTAACTTTGTTATTTCTTATTGGATTTTAAAATAACTTGGTATAAATATTCACTATATTAAGACGGTGTGTCGCGTACAATGCCCATGCCCGTAGGTCCAAGGTCAATGTCACTGTTACTAAAAATAGAATTTTCTTGTCCGGGCTGTAACTTCGTTAGTTCTTATTTGATTTCAAAATAAATTTGTATAAATGTTCACCATAGCAAGACGGTGTGTCACGTACAATACCCATGCATGTAGGTCCAAGGTCAAGGTCACTGTTACTAAAAATAGAATTTTCTTGTCCGGGCTCTAACTTTGTTATGAATGGAGGGATTTCAAAATAACTTGGCACAAATGTTCACCATGACAAGGCGGTGATTCGGGTACAATACCCAAGCCTATAGATCCAAGGTCAAGGTCACTGTTACTAATAATAGAATTTTGTTGCAAAAATCGTGTCCGCTCTTTAACTTTGTTATTTCTTATTGGATTTAAAAAAAAAACTTGTATGAATGTTCACCATATCAAGACAGTGTGTCGCGTAAAATACCCATGCCTGTAGATTTTAGGTCAAGGTCACTGTAAGATTTTATTTCTGGGCTGTAATTTCGTTAGGAATAGAGTGATTTCAAAATAACTTGGCACAAATGTTCACCATGACAAGGCAATGTGTTGCGTACCATGCACATGCCTGTAGGTCAAAGGTCAAGGTCACTGTTACAAAAAATAGAATTGTCTTGTCCGGTCTATAACTTTGTTATGAATGGAGGGATGTCAAAATAACCTGGCACAAATGTTCACCATTACATGGTGGTGTGTTGTGTACAAAACCGATGCCTTTAGCTCAAGGTCAAGGTAACTGTTACTAAAAATTTATTTTTTGTTCGGGCAATAACTTCATTATGAATGGAGGGATTTCAAAATAACTTGGCACAAATGTTCACCATGACAAGGAGGTATGTCGGCTACAATACCCATCCCTGTAGGTCCAAGGTCAATGTCACTGTTACTAAAAATAGAATTTTCTTCTTTGGGCTATAATTTCGTTATGAATGGAGGGATTTCAAAATAACTTGGCACAAATGTTCACCATGACAAGGCGGTGTGTCGCGTACAATACCCATGCCTGTAGGTCCAAGGTCAAGGTCACTGTTACTAAAAATAGAATTTTCTTGTTAGGGCTAAAACTTCTTTATGAATGAAGGGATTTCAAAATAACTTGGCACACAAATGTTCACCATGACAAGGCGGTGTATAGCCCACAATACCCATGCCTGTAGTTCCTTAAAAAGTACATAGTTGTGATGTAAGTGAACAATAATATTGGTATGCTGTTGAACCCTGCTAAAACACCAGTAACCCTTCTTTAAAAGTTGTCTTGATAGTGTGATAATCTTATTATCAGGGATTCTACATTTTAAATAGCTTACCTTACCCCTAGTTTTTTAAACACTTGCCTTAAAAAGAAAATGATAACTTAATACTTACAAATGTAATTGTTTTGAAGGAGAAATAAAAGCTTTGCAAAATACAAACATGTATATATGTTTGTTTAAAATATTTCAATTGCATCACAACCAACTTCTCCACTGACATTTCCGTTATGAGCAGACAAAAGTGCAAATAATTTACTTGATCTTCAAATTTATGCATATTCTTATAATTACTCTCACAGCACTGTCTTTGAAATGCTATTATTTCCATCATTGCACTTAAGCGTCTGATAACGATGCACAGCGGGGGCATCCGTGTCCTATGGACACATTTCTAGTTTCTTTAAGAAAGTGAAATATGCATATCAGGAACTATCTCACTCACAAAACATAGCCTCCCCACGCAGCGAAAAAGAAGAGGGGAAAAGAGAGCATGTTTTTAAAAGTATGTCAAATTCAAATAAGACACCACGAACAATTATCGAATTGCAATTAAGAATTGCAACTGTGACATAAAACTTCTAAATTTATTAGATCACCTAGCTTCCAGAACCGATAAAACAGTTTCTTTCCTTGAGAATCCTTGATATTCTCGTCACACGTCATTGCTTTTTTTGCTTTAATTTTTTGTCAAGTTCTTGTAAAATGTTTTGACTCTTAACTCGCTTGCCCATGTTTTATTGTGTTTCGTTTTTATTGTTAATATTTTTAACATCTTTTTGTACGTTTTAATTTGTCACCTTTAGATTGAATTGTAACGAGTTGTATCATATTGGCATTAGTTTTGTTTTCAAACGTAATAAACTGATAATGATGGTGATCATCATCAGAAAACTACGTCGTGTTTTATTGGCATCATTAACACTAACAGCATCACCAGTTTCAACAGCATCGCTATTTTGTACAGAAATATTGTCGACAATAGGGCGTCGTTCCTTTCGTCATTGCTATGTCATAGATAAAATGAAAAATATTAAAATATTAGAAAACCCGTAAGACCAAAAAAATCCCTAAAATTCTATTCGCAATCAAACACAAAAACACAGCAACACAAAACAACAACTCAAATGCCCACATTAGTTAAATGATACTGACAACACTATCTAAGGTCCTTTAAAAGACATTTCCATTATGAAGAGAGAAATTGACGATTTTATTTTTGTTACCCGCTTTTTGCGACCAGGAAATTAAAAGTCAAACATACTTTTACAAATATCTCATATTATATACATTTGTTAGACAAAAAGACCTTAGATAATGTTGTCAGTAACTCATTACTCTTGAAGGCATATAAATTGATGTTATTTTGCTTCGTTTTTATGCTTGTTTGCAATTAGAATTTTAGGGATATTTAAGGTCTAGCTATTTTTTCGTACTGTTTTTAGTTTTCTTAACGTTTGTAAAATAAACAAACATTAATTACGTTTGTTTGTTGGAAGTTTTATTGAACTGCATTTTGCCGTAAGAAAAAAATTGATATTTTTCTTTTTTATCAATGACAGTGCAATGACAAAGGCCAAAGCACCTTAACGTGGTAATCGGTTTCAATGTAACAAGCAGTATCTAATGTTTTAAAGGATTCTTGAACTTAAGATGTTTCGCCGTGTAAACCCATCAACATAAAATAAATTTTATTTATTGTAAACAAAACTTTCATCATTAATTGCCAAACCATCAAACGATTGCAGCTAAGATTTTTTAGAGTTTTTACGATAAAAAGTAAATGAGAAATTAATTGCTTTTTTCTTATAATTATGAATCAAATCTTTATAAAACACTGGTTGATCATAGCTTGGTGCAATAGTAATTTTAAAATGCAGATGAATTTTTAATGAAAACTTTATTTGTTTCTTTATGCTACTAAAATATCATAATTAACGAACATGTATCTCCAATCCGTGCATAAACATTTCTGTTGGTATGTAAATAGGATTGTTCTAGATAGTTTTTTACTAATATTTCTTAACGTATGTAAAGATGCATGGATTAAATTTATGTGAGCAATGTTTTATTGAACTGCATTTTGCCGAGAGAGATTTTAATAAATGTTTTATCGATGAAAGTGCACTAGACTGAAGACGAATCTTTATGTATTTTTTAGATAAAATTATATATTTACTGATACTCTCTGTTAAAGTTTTAATTACCTGACGAAAAAAATGAAAGTGTCATGAAACATGAACTTTGACAAACTTTACTCCTACACCTGCACAATAACTAGCACAATAATTATAATATGTCTTCCAAAGATCTTTTTAGTAATGCACTTGAAATGTTTTCAACTGTTGATGCTCTTACCATTAATTTAAAATGGTTTTGCATTTTAAATTTGTTTTCAAAGTGAATATGGTAATCAACTTAACAATTTATCTTAATTACCATATTCAGCTATCTTTTAAAGCCCTCATCGTAGGTGTTGAAATAGTGCTTTTAAATGTTTTATTAATAATAAGTATAATTACAATAGATCAACAAACGATAAGATTGCGAGTCACGGGAAAATTATATGAATTTTTCCTATTAAAATGTCGAAAATATGTGTCAACCAAATTCTGTTACCATTCCGTTATGTACGTATACTTGCAATTATGAACTATAGTACAACTTATTAAAGGTGGTAAGATTGTTTCCCTAATCTATACAATCAAAGTTAATTAAACAATGATTATAAATAAAAAGAGCACTGATTTTTTTACATTTATCTTTTGATTCGGTACAAATATTCATCATTTTTACATTTTCAAAAGATTTTCGTTCGTACATTCGCTTGGCATATTTTCGTTATTAAGACGGGTGTTATTTTGCATATATTGTGACATAAAGAATGAGCAAGTTCCTAGCGTAACATACCATCAGGAAGACTGGTCGAGATCTGCCCCGAGCTTGTTCACTTATTGGCCTCTGAAATATCTCACCCCTCGCCGAATTTTTTTCCGATCCACATCTGTGGGCTGAAAGAGGTACAGACTGAGGAAGCGTAAGATCAACCCACAAGATAGCGAACAATTGCTTGGAACATAATTAAAACATTCTGGATTTTGGCCCAGGTAGGGCCCTAAGGCCTTGCAAGTGTTTGTACGAGTTGCTATGACCTTTTTGGTACAATATCGCAGCCATCTGCGTCCATCCATAAAATTGGTAAAACATTTTAAATTTTAAGGGTATTCTACAGCTCTTTGCATGCTGTCAGACCAACCCTTCTGCAGTACCTCGGTGTACTACAGCGAAAGGCGTTTAAGAGTTTATCACTTCAACATATAATTTAGTAGCTGCTAAAAGCCATTTTCAATAGAGTTTCGATTAAAAAAAGTTTGCTTGCTTTAATGAATGTTTGTTTTATAAAGCTTCAGTTCAATAGCATTATAGAGTGACCAAATATTGAATAATTGTTATCTATTTTGTAAATCTCCAAGGTACCTCGCGGTAAAGTTGTTTAAGGTTGTATTAATTTCATCTTGATGTTCAGAAGAAAGAGGTATATAACATATAATGTGTTTTCTAGCAGTAGAAAACCATATGGGAACAAGGACTACACAATTATTACCCATAGATGCCTGTTAGACCGTATATGTCACAAAACGTATATGTCACACATGTGTGACATATTCGGCCGAATTAATCACACCTGTCTTCATGTGACATATACGTTTGTGCAAATTAACGTTAAATGTCTGACCGTATATATCACACATTTCATACAATAAACCAATTATTCTAAACATCGTTGCCAATGTCTTTGTCCACAGCAGCAGCACCAGCTTGCCCTTATTACCGCCAACGAAACATCACCATCAACATCATCTCGAGTGAGTTTTTGTTGTAACGTTTTCGACTTGCAAATATGCGATGTACAGTAAGGGACAACACGAACACAATTAGTTTTAATAGACGAGAAACTGACATCAAGTTTTAAAGTCAAATTAACAACATTAGGATCTTTTTTATAACTTTAATAATTTAAAACAAGAAACTGACATAACTTTAACAGGTATTGAAAAGAACATCACAAATCTCTTTTTCAATTTTAATAAACAAGATAATGACATAACTTTAGTTATTTTAAAGAGCCTCACACCATTAGACGTATATTCTAACTACATACATTTGAAATCATACAACAGTTTACTGATGATATTAACCATTCCAGCACTAGGTTAATGTTCTTTAATATTTTAAATAATACACCGTTTTAATTTTTTGACACATTTTTGATAAGTGACAAATACGTTTTGATAAGCGTGGAAAAACTAATTCCAACCGAATATGTCACATTATATGTCCTATATTCGGCTGAAGACTGTGACGTATACGACCGAATATATCACACGTGTCACGTATTCGAACGAATATATCACACGTGTGACATATATGTTTTGTGACATATACGGTCTCACAGATGCCAATTACTCGTTTATGAATAAGCAGTAAGAATAAGAGCGATTTGAGCAGGTTTTTACAAGTCATACAGTATGATTACAATAAGAATCTATGGTGACCTTGACAAAAAGAACGCCTGGAAGATATTTGATTTGGGCTTAACGTCGTTAAGAGATGTTATAAATAAATAGGTGTTAAAGCCTCGAAAGAGCAGTTTTACTTTTATTCAATTGATTCATAAGTTTTTTTCCCTAATGCATAATACGACTTGCATTACAATAAGCATAACGGAAATTAAGCATGGTCACTATGTCACGTGCCATCAACACAAGATAATTATTCATCATCACATGACAATTGACGGAAACAATTATTGTTATTCATAAATAAGCTGACTGAAGGTCAATATTTTCAGAAAAAAAAACGGCCAGTATAACTTTACGCTTTGTTGTCAATTTAATTAAACGTTACTTTTCCAAGAGACCGCCAAGCATCGTCATAAAATATATCAACAACTTATTCTGATCTTATCCATTACATGACTTAGCCGAATAAGAAAAGCATGTTGCCTTCCCCAATCTATTTTTTCGTTTTGATTTTACTTTTGGATGTGGCTTATCCATATATTCATATTTTACTTCTTTAACCTAGAAAAAGGAAATTGTTAAAGAGTCGCCCCATACATAACTACAGGCCCTCTCAGAGTATTCAGAAAGCGGATGAAAATAACAATGGGAAACACAGTAACAAATCCACAAAACAAATTAGAAAAGGTAGAATGTAAAATGTAGGCCACACATTTTGGGGCAGGGGATATGTTAATAAGCAGTAGAAATAAATAAAATTCTGCTTTGACCTGCAAATTATAGCAGAGTCTGTTTATCTGAACCTTTTAATGTACAGTACTGCTCGCGCTGTGTACAGCAATCCCAGTATAAACAAAGGTTTGATATATCCAACACGATGGCGTACATACGGCATATTAAGAAACCATCGCGGTATTAAAAAATTATATCATTGCATGACCTCAAACAATAACCCAAATAATAAACAGATATCGATAAAGGATCATGCGTATCTCAAAACAAGTATGACAAAAGATGCCTGAGTGCGAGTGATTAAAGATTGTTAAACACCTGTTTAAAAATGTCCAAAACATTTAAAGATATTTTAAATTAAGTACTCTAACAAACACAATAGTTTCGTGTTTAAAACCCTCCAAGTTCCTATTTTTATTTGCTATTGAAGTACGTTGATGTTTCGAATGAGAAATGTTAAATTCCACTAGTCTCTTCTTCCCCAACTTTGTCAAACACATATGAGTAATAAATATGAGAATCTGTTAACATGTATTATTATAAAGATGAGCCATAACTTTATAAGCTTTCACGATATTTTTTTTTGTTTTTTGAGAAATTTAGAAAATACATTATCACAAAACTTAAAGCAGGAAAAATGTGTAGAGCATGAAATTATGATCAAACTGGTCAAATAATTTGATTGTGAGTGTTGTTTTCAGTTAACCTGTTATTAATTTCATCAAACTGGTCAAATAATTTGATTGTGAGTGTTGTTTTCAGTTACCCTGTTATTGATTTGATCAAACTGGTCAAATAATTTGATTGTGAGTGTTGTTTTCAGTTAACCTGTTATTAATTTCATCAAACCGGTCAAATAATTTGATTGCGAGTGTTGTTTTCAGTTAACCTGTTATTAATTTCATCAAACTGGTCAAATAATTTGATTGTGAGTGTTGTTTTCAGTTAACCTGTTATTAATTTCATCAAACTGGTCAAATAATTTGATTGTGGTTGGTACGCTGTTATTGTTTTCTTTGGTGTTATCTACTTATTTAACACTAATCATGCGATCTAATCAAATATCCGGAGAAACTGGTCTTGCCCGCGCCATGAATAACGTGGATGCCTGTTGGCCACAGTATGGAAACCGCCACGATGTCGCCACGGTGAAGACTAAGGACGGCAGCAGCATTACCCTGGTCCCAGAGGTCCTGCGGAAGTAGTCGGTGGTCACTGATTGCTGAAACAGTTGCTTCACCGTTAACTACAATGCTAGCTTCAACATAGTGCCCCTTTTCTGCTACAATATTTGTGTTGAAATTGTAAAGTCCGCTAACCGGCGCCGTGAAGATCCCTGTACTACTGTCATATGCTCCGCCGATGTTAGTTATTATGTGGTTGAATCTGACTGTTCCTTTTACCTCGACTGTTTCTGTCATTGTCGTGAGCGTTGCTTGGAAGGCTATCTCGGGGTATCGGGTATCTGTAGTATTTGTATAAGAAAGAAATTCGATATAAAAAAATAATACCGAACAATGTTCAAGGCCAGCATGTAAATTCCAAATATTTAATGATGCATATTCTTGATTAATTCGTGTTATATAATATTCAATGGTCTTATATGTTTTTTTTAATTTCCAGTATTTTCCTAGATGGACTGACGGAATTGGAAGATTTGTGAATTTATACGCAAATACATTGATTAATGCAGACGATTCGTCAAACATAAACGGTACTGCACATTTGAGTATTCGGTGTGATATGCCTGCTATTATGTGCGCTATTTTGTTTCGCTTTTTGTTTAATTAAGGAATGATTCTTATTTTGGTGCGGTTCATGCAGATTGGACGTGCACGCGAGAGCTGGCAAATCCATAAAGCGCGCTAGCGCTTTATGGTAAATTTGCCAGCTCTCGCGTGCACGTCCAATCTGCATGAACCGCACCAAAATAAGAATCATTACTTATATTTACATTTTATTCATTTTTTTCTTTAAATAAACTTAAGTCGAACGCTTTCAAAAATTAGTATTACGTGAAAAGGGGGAGTAATACGTGGGAGTTTTCAATAGTAACAGCCATGACGTGTTACTGACGTCATTACGGGTCATGCGGTTCATGCAAAATGAACTGAATTTTTTTAAACGAAGAAATCAATAGGAATGTAAATATGAGCTTATAGTCACATCAAACCAAAATCATCATTTTTGGCTCACTAAAAATGATGTAGATAAATAAACGATCTGTTCTTGCATACCAGATCAGGTCATCCGGTGTTTTCACCCGTGTAGGAAATTTCGATCCTACACCCCCCCCCCCCCATGTAGAATGAGTCACGTTAGTGACGTCATTTATAAAAAAAAGATTGCTTTAACGTCAATATTTCAGCATAATGAAAATAAATAAGTTTGTATACTTACACAAAAATGTTATAAATAATAAAAGGTATGCAAGAAAAAGTATCTTGCATGAGACATTCGGTAAAGATAGAAAAATCTGTCACCTCGGGTGAACTGTTTTGGCGGGAACTCGGCAGAGCCTCGTTCCCGCAAAACAGTTAACCCTCGGTGACAGATTTTTCCATCTTCACCTCACACTCATGCATGATACTTATAATCCGTTATGGATTCCTAAGAGTATCACTTATCTTTTAAGTAAACTGCAGCCTTTTACCTGTTTACTTTGAAGAAAAAACGCAAACATCGTGAACCTTATGGATTGGAACAGGTTCAAAGCAAATTCATTACATCAAAACAAGACGGCCGTAAAATAAAAAAAAAATATGCGGTTGTTTGTGCGGTGGTCGTTCTGTGATTAAACTAACTCAATGAATAACCCAGAAAACGGTTAGCTGTTAAAATTGGTGGTAGGGCCTAATAGATTGGAATGTTTTCTTTGAAGTAATAAACTGCCAAAGTAAGTTATATGTTATAAACTGGAAGTAGCCTAATAAATATAGGGTAACATGTAAACCTCGGATTAATGTCAACCTTTATATTGTTAAAAATGTGTGGATGATGGGATACATTTTAGGATATATGATCGATCATCAATGTGATGCGCAAATATATATCACCCTAGCCTACCCTCTCGTGATAGATTGTTATATATATCTTTATTCACCCAAGAAAGCAGGTAATACATGTATTTTTTTCACATAAAGAACTCAAAATGACCGATTGTTGAATACAAGTTAAAACAACAACATTAGTTTGCCAAATATGAGAATCTGTTTACATGTATTATTATAAAGATGAGCCATAACTTTATAAGCTTTCACGAATTTTTTTTTTTTTTTTTTTTGGGGGGGGGGGGGGAGAAATTTAGAAAATACATAATCAGAAAACTTAAAGCCGGAAAAATATGTTAAAATGCAAGGAAATCTGTATGTGGCGGTCCTCATGGGCAGGTGAAACAAAACTAGAATGTGTCCTCGGACACTGATGCCTCCACTGCTGCAACATAATTTTTAATAACAACGGGCCATAACTCTGGTAAAAATGGTCGCAGGAAAAATCCTTTCTTTAGGATCATCTACACATCCTGCTTGATCATCTGTGCAAGTTTGAAAGAAATCCCCCTTATAGTTTAGGAGGAGTTGATACCACAAGATTTGGGGACGTACGTACGGACCTAAGTACGGACGAGTGCAACTTTATATGCCTCCCACTTTGTGGGGGCATAAAAATCTTGTTGTTTCCCATTTTAAACCAAGTTATGGGCTAATTATATTATTATTTCCCTTTAAAGACCATATCAATACTGCAGTAGTTTTATCCACATAATAAGGAATATAAGTTAAAAATGTGTTTAGATAATAAAGTTTCTCTGTTCTCTAAATAAAAAAATTTTTGGTTGTTTTTCCCCTTCTGATATCCATTTTGTTCTTGATCTTATAAAAGATCTATCTAAATCTTTCAGCCGTATATCTAAAAGTTATTTCTTCTTTTTATATTGTAGTTCAGTATCACTTAGAGCCAATTTTCTAAAGATTCTATTTTAGATAATAATTATTGTTCTCTTTTTATCTTTATGTCTTTTTTGAAAGTACCGTATGAGATTTTGTTCCCCTACTTTCCATCATTAAGGTTTCAATAAAACAATGTATCATTTATTGTAAATTTTATATCCTTATCAGTTTCATTTGGTACTTTATAAGTTTGGTTTATTGTCTTCTTTTATGTTTTATAACCTGTTTGATTTGAGCCACGTAAACCTGGATTTTGTACGAGTGAAGTGAAGATAATAGAAAGGTCAGTTCTATAACCAGATAGAATAGAAGCATTATCAAGATTTATAAATAAAGTGCTAGTGACTTAAAAGAAATTTAACCTTGTCTTTTTAATAGGATTTTTCCTGAACCATGTATATTGTTTATTTTCAATATTTTGTTCGTTCCAACAGCCAATCAGATCATTTTGTAACATCATTTGTTAAACACTTTCACTTGCAGAAAAGTTATTAATATTGACATAATTAAAGTAGTCTTTTTCCGGGTCCAAACCCAAATTGAAATTTCCACCGATAATACATTCGTTTTTTATCTGTGATAACTTTTCATTTATGTAATTGTAAATTTCTGGGTAATCGTGATTTGGTCCATATAGGCAAAATAATGAATAGTTTTTGTCATAAATAATGCAATGTAAAATTAAAAGGTTACCATTAATGTCATGGTCCATTCTCCCCTCGTTATATATCCTTGCGGATCGAATCTCTGCCCGATGATATTTCTACGATTTATTACAGGAAGATATTTATTAAATATTTTATATATTATATATATTATATTCTAGGACCCATTATCACGAACATTTAATAAAACTTTCAAAACTCGGAAGTTATATAACAAGTAGATAAAAATGTTAGATTCAGAACACCGGAAATGATCTTAAGGAAGGCAACGTTGGTAGCGTGTAGCGTGTTTCCGATCTTGATCATAGTGATAGTTTCAATTTCCGTCAAAAGTACACTTTCAAATTCATATCAAACCATTCATATTTCATTTTATTTTATTAATCAGCTAAATCTATAGTCATTACCATAGTGTTAACTTTCTATTGGTGGGCTGAAATAAAATACGTTTTCTACTATTAGACTAAGTCATAAACACTGTAATAATGTTACTTTAATCGGCAAAAACAAATCAAACAATTTTGCCTGTTTATGCAATATATTCCTGTCAAGAACCCCCTAAATTCGAAGAATGGACAGACCGGAAGTCAAATAAACAGGAGCTAATTACAGGAAGATCGTGGATTAATCTTGAGAACTTAAAGACGATTGTGGTAGTTTCCGATTTCACATATTATGAATTTTACATGAGCACCGTTTGCATATCTTCTGTCTATTTGGATGTGGTTTAGTTTCAAGGGAATGTAAATTTCGTAATCTATGCCCAAGGTTATAAAACTGAGCATGGAAACCAGTCTCAAATCTCAAGCATCTGATTGGCTGAAATGGCGAACAGTCGCCATTTCAGCCAATCAGATGCTTGAGATTTGAGACTGGTTTCCAATCTCAGCTTTTTAATCTTCAACCGTATTGGAAAGAGAGAGACTTTCTTTCCTTAATAATACATATGAATCAACTCTTCAACGAAAGAGTGTCAATTTTTATTGTGTCATGTACGCGGTGAACGCGTAAAATTCATAAACTTGTGAAAATTGAAAATACCGCAATCGTCTTTAACGTAATGTTTTCATTTAAACAAGTTATCTTACCTCGATATTGTAGTTTATAATTCAATTCAGACGACTTTTGCCCTTCTTTTTCGTTTGCAAGAATAAGATTGTCAGAATATTCGGAAACTCCCGGAAGTATAGGTAGACATTGTAAAAGTTGTATGTAAACAACAAGAATTATTTCATAAAATAGAAATTTCAATTTCATTTTAAAAGAAACCTGATGTTAGCCTTACATGTATTTAAGTTCGTTTTGTTTAATAAAAACTAAGACAGTGATGGTTTATATATTGCGATCACATCCGTATAATGAGTACTTCGACATGATCATATGAAAATTGCAAATGTTCTATTAATTGTCACATTGAACGCAAATAAATTTTGGGGTTTTAAGTGCATTTTAAATATCTACTTAATACGCAATGAACCAAACTCGGTGCATATTTCAGCTAAAATTAAAAAAGTATTGAATATATCAGTTCAAATTTGAACGACTAGTGTGGAGATGGCCTTATGATATACCGTATAAATTAAATCATCATGAATTCGCTTTGCAATCCTCCAGGACGATAGAGCGACGACCATATTTAACCCCAACAAAGCCATGAAGGAAGCCATTAAAGAGACTATCAGATACAGGAAGAGCACCCAGACAGAGTGGATTGCCAACGACACATGGAAGGCCATCGAAGAAAGGAGACAGACTAAGAAGAAACTTCTGTACACCAAATCACCAAGGCTGAAAGAGCAGATAAGAAGTCAGTACAGGGAGAAAAACAGGGGAGTTAAAAACTCACACGACAGCCGACAATGCTTAGAACAACTTGCGGAGGAGGCTGGGAGGGCCGCAAAACAGAAATACACGAAGATCGTCTACACGATCACACAGAAAACAAATTTAGAGGAGATCGCAGACAAACCAGGATATCCCAGTGCAAGCAGAGGACGGAACACTCATCACAGAAGAACGGACCAAGCAAGAATGGTGGAAAGAACACTTCCAACGAATCTTGAACCGACCAGACCCACCAGCACTTGCTGACAACCCTGAGGCGGACAATAATCTGGACATCAACAAAGGAGAACATTAGAGTGGAAGAAGTTAAAATAGACGAAAAGGGAACTTTAAAGACCCTCGACCAGGACACATATGAAAATATTGCAGGCTCGGTTTGATTGAGCCTGTTTATGGGAAGTAATGAAATTACTGCCAACGACACCTAGCCCCGGGTTGATCGCAACTCAATATTTACACCAATAAACAGTACAATTTTGAACCATCCCAAACGATGGTATGCATATGGCGGTGAACATGGAACCTTCAATGCAGTGTTTTCAGATACATACCATTCCATGTTCAGCGGCGTATGGTCCCCAGATAAAAGAATGGGTTTGCCCTAAACGAGAAAACAATGGGCGGAACTAGACAGAATAGAATTTAGAGAGGGGACCTTAGAATACAAATCCTGCATATCACAGACAACGCCAAAGGCGAAATTTAAAAAGCAAGAAGTATATCCTTGGGGTGATTGAACAAAAACCAAATTTATATTGGCTGGGATATTAAAACCATCCATCTTTAAACTGGCCGAAATATTAAAAACAAAAAGGCTCACAAATTGGCTTCTGGAAGAAGATGGCGTTTTCCCCGAGATGCTGAAGGCAGAATAAGGGAAAACCCTACGCGTTCTTCAGCGCGTCTTACAAGACATCTGGGACAAGGAGAGATGCCTGGACGTTGGGAGAACAGGTGCCATCATCAAACTACTGAAAGGGGATAGGCGAGACTGCAACAACCAAAAAGGCATTACTCTACTGTCTCTCAACAGCAGGATCTTCTGCCGAATCATACTAAAACGAATCTAAGTAGCAGTAGCCTTTCTTCGCCAGGAGCAAGCTGCATTCAGGATTGGACGATCGTGCATTGATCATATCTTCACTTTAAGAAAGATATAGGAACAGTCCAATGAATGGAACAGCCAAATATACTCCGACACTACGGCATCCCGCAGAAACTGGTCCACATAATTCACAGCCTATATACAAATTTCGAATGCCGCGACATCCACAACAATTAACTGACCAAACCTTTCAACGTGAAACAAGGATTGATCCTATGCCCAATCCTGTTCCCCTTGGTCATCGACTGGTTGATGCGAAGACATCAGGACATCCAGCAGAAGACAGAAAGGCTGAGCGAGACTGCCAGCACCATTGGGCTCAAGATAAACAAGAAGAAGACCCAAGTCATGAGGAAGAACACCAACAGCAACACACCTGCCACCCTTGATGAAAATCGTGTCAACCTTATTAGAAAACATACAGGAGTTCGTCCATTGGGCAGCAAAGTGAAGACAGATGGCGACTGTGATCAAGACGTCAACACAAGAATTAGAAAAGCCAAACAAGCGTTTGCCATGCTCTGGCCCATTTAGAAAACGACCAGCCTCAGCATTCACACCAAGATCAAGACCTTAAAAAGTAAGGTTCTCAGCGTGCTTCTGTATGCTGTATCAGAACGCTTGAAAACAATGACTGCCATTGAGCAAAAACTTCGAGGTGTTCCATGATATTCCCTGAAACGAATCCTTTAGATCGTTTGGCAAAATACCATTTCCAATGAAGAACTACTCAGAAATACGCAGAAGGACAGGAGTAGACACAAACCATGAGACCTGGCGAAGAACTATAGAGAAAGAGCTGAAAAGCAGTGGTTGACCCTCGAAACAGCTCCCACGACAGCAGCAGACAGAGCCAAGTGAAAATTCCTTGTTATCGCCTCGAGCACCAGGCGGCGCAGAGAGAATTGAATGAATGAATGAATGAATGAATGAATGAATGAGTGAGTGAGTGAGTGAGTGAGTGAGTGAGTGAGTGAGTGAGTGAATGAATGAATGAATGAATGAATTAATGAATTAATTAATTAATTAATTAATGAAAGTGACAAACATGCAAAGTGATAGATGAAAAGAAAATATCGAATTCCACCGAAAACGACAAATATAAAATATTGCAGGCTCAGTTTAATCATGTCATGTTAATCATAAGCAGTAATGTATGTGATTTCCATAGAAAAGTATTACTCTTCATGTCATAGGATAAGATATTTTTGCCAATAAACTATATTAAGAGTGGGTGTTAGTTGCTTTTACTTTGTAAACCCTTATAACACACATATATATAAAAGCTCTTTAAAACGCCTATATTCACGTAATGTAAATCCAATATATCACTTATAATAATCATTTACCCTGTTATATTTGTTA
The DNA here is from genome assembly GCA_038501625.1 of Corbicula japonica. NCBI lineage: Eukaryota > Metazoa > Mollusca > Bivalvia > Venerida > Cyrenidae > Corbicula > Corbicula japonica. The sequence goes on from JAZAYU010000016.1 coordinate 4,829,479, forward strand.
TACTAACAATAACTGACCAATCACTTTTTGTCATAGGTTTTGTGCGACGGTTCATTGCACTTTCAGACATATTTTGACATAGACAGAAAATAAAAGTTGATATCATTGATATTGTTTATTTCAGGTAGTGATTTAGTTAGTTAAATATATTTAATGATAAACATGTATTTCTTTGTACAATGTCATGTTGTAATAAATGTTATTGTATTTATTGCACTTTCAGACAAATTTTGACATAGACAGAAAATAAACGTTTTGAGAGCAATGATACAAAATACAAAGTATTGACAGGTACTTTAAACATTCAATACTAATTCACTTGACACTCAGTGTGCATAGTATTATAATATGAAAGATAAGAATAAATTCCTAAAAACTGTGAACATATCTTGTAATGTTGTCTTTGCTAATTTACATATAAAACTACTTCTACACTTTCTTTCAGCAAGGTTATTGTTTCTACTTTACTGCTTGGACTCCTACTAGCCTCATTTCTTTATTAAATACCTACTTATTTTCCGTTTTGTACTGTTTCTGAAGCAAGCAGAATTTGACTTTGATGTATCCGAACATTATTTTGCGACACAAACTGTGCTAGGAATGGCGAAGTGTTTACACCAAAACTAGTCTGTTAAATTGATACACTTTTAAAAATCACATTTGTTCAGACCATCATTTTACAAAAAGATTGAATAAAGACAAGTTTTAGTATTGTTTTAGTAAAAGGTGCATTTATAAGGCATCAACTTTTGATAAAAGCGCATTATACTTCAAGTAATAAAAATTTATGCTATAAAGTCAAGCGTGGTAGATAAGAAAATACCTCAAGAAAATCCATACATATTTCTTTTATAAATTTTTAGGACTTTATAGATTAAAAGTACAAAACAAATGTTTTGGGTATCATTAAGTTTATTTTTCGAGGTGCGATAACTATAATATTCCCACCTCTATTGAAATTATATTTGTCTGCAGCTCCCTTCAGAAAATATCAGCTAAATTTGTAAGGAGTGTGACATTATGATCATATTGCAATATCCTGTCAACATATCCTTTTCATGAAAACAAGAGCATGTTTTTCCTAGAAGTCTATTTCATGTTATGTTAAATTGTGAAACAGGAATGTCCTTATTGAAACATTTTTGAGTACTCTGCACTACTTTTCCAGCCTTTTCCTTCCTCTTTGGTTGCACGACGGTGGCAGGGGTTTAAGAGTTTATGAAGGTTAATGGGGAAATCTTTTCTTAAAAGAACCTAGAAGCTCGATTTGTTTCTTTTATCCCTGTCATCGTGTTCTTGCTGATTTTACTCCAGGAGCTCTGGTCTCGGTAAGATCATTGAGTACCCGCCCCTTCGGCTTTGCAATGCTCTTAGCTTCTTATGTTTTATATGTTTGTGTGCTTTTGCATGCAACATTGTTAAGCCGATAAGTGTGTTGGAGTTTTTTCACCAAGACAACTTGTACTTGTTTTGTGATATGAGAACCTGTTGGGGCAAGTGTAAGGTTGGTGCATCCGAGAACCTGGTTTAAACCCCCAGTGGCAATTTGATTTGCCACTGACCGTTCCAAGGCGGTAACCCCTCGGGTTCTCATTTTTGTTTATTGTTAGTGGTGTCTTTTTTGAAACTGATCACTTTATTAACCATGCTCTTCCCCCTCTCTTCTTCTTGACTGCGTGGGGAGGCTGTTTTTTCTGAATGTGGCGATTCCTGATATGCATATTTCACCTTTTTTTGAAACAGCCCTTTTGTTGAGTAAAATAATATACCTTCTACCTGCAAATTGGCGGTACTTTGCAGTATTCCGAATTTCAATTACTTTCGTAATAGGGTTAAATCAAACTGATAATTTTATATGTCTTTCAAAAACTTTTTTCTTAAGTATTGATATATTATACATTCTTAAATGTTGTTTAAGTATATTAAATAGTATTTATACTGAATGATAGATTAATTTTAATGTATTTTAATGGATTTCGAGGGAAGGCTTTGAGGCCTTATTCAGAAAATGACAAATAATCGATACTAAATATTTATAAAAGATACTGAGGGGATAAGTGCGTAGTAAATCGTTGTGAAACGTTAATTTTCAGTTGAAAACTAGAAATGTGTCCATAGGACACGGATGCCCCCGCTATGCATCGTTTCCAGATACTAAAGTGCAATGATGGGAATAATAGCATTTCAAAGACAGTGATGTTCGAGTAATTAAAAGAATATGCATAAACTTGATGATCAAGTAAATTATTTGTATTTGTGGCACTGTTGTCTTCTCATTACGGAAATGTCTGTGAAGAAGTTGGTGGTAATGCAATGCAATGTCATAGTGAACATTTGTGCCAAGTTATTTTGAAATCCCTTCATTCATAGAGAAGTTATAGCCCGAACAAGTAAATTCAAGTTTTAGTAACTGTGACCTTGACCTTGGACTTACAGGCATGGGTAATGTACGCAACACACCGCCTTGGCATGGTGAACATTTGTGCCAAGTTATTTTGAAAACCCTCCATACAAAACAAAGTTATAGCCCGGACAAGGAAATTCTATTTTTAGTAACAGTGACCTTGACCTTGGACCTACAGGCATGGACATGGTACACAACTCACCACCTTGTCATGGTGAACATTTCTGCCAAGTTATTTTGAAATTACTATATTCCTAATGTAGTTACAACCCTGACAAGAAAATTCTATTTTAGTAACAGTGACCTTGACCTTGGACCTAGGCATGGGCATGGTAGGGGACACACCATCTTGTCATGATGAACATTTGTGTCAAGTTATTTTGAAATCAATCTATTCCTAACAAAGTTACAGCCCGGACAAGAGAATTCTATTTTTAGTAACAATGACCTTGACCTACAGGCATGGGCATGGTACGCGATACACCGCCCTGTCATGGTGAACATTTGTGTCAAGTTATTTTGAAATCCCTCCATTTATAATGAAGTTACAGCCTGGACAAGAAAATTATATTTTTAGTTACAGTGACCTTGACCTTGGACCTTCAGGCTTGGGTATTGTGCGGACACACTGCCTTGTCATAGTGAACATTTGTGCAAAGTTATTTTGAAATCCCTCCATTCATAACAAAGTAACAGCCCGGACAAGAGAATTCTATTTTAAGTAACACTGACCTTGACGTTAGACCTACAGGCATGGGCATGGTACGTGACACATCGCCCTGTCATGGTGAACATTTGTGCCAAGTTATTTTGAAATCCCTCCATTCATAACAAAGTAACAGCCCGGACAAGAAAATTCTATTTTTAGTAACAGTGACCTTAACCTTCACCTAAAGGCTTGGGCATGTATGTGACATACCGTCTTGATATGGTGAACAATTATACCAAGTAATTTAAAAATCCAATAAGAAATAACAAAGTTACAGAGCGGACAAGATTTTGCAAGAAAATTCTACTTTTAGTAACAGTGACCTTGACCTTCGACCTACAGTCACGACACACCGCCTTGTTATGGTGAACATTTGTGCCAAGTTATTTTGAAATCCCTCCATTCCAAACAAAGTTAAGGGCAAAGTGTATATTTTTCTTAACACAAAATGTAAGTGAAAAAGGGGCATAATTTGAAAATATTGGAAGCATGGTTATGGGTCTTGTTGGTTATGATGTAGATTTTGATGGTGAAAATATATTTCAAGTTTCAAGGCAGTATCTCAAGTAGTTTTTAAGTTATGGGCAAAATGCACAAAATATAAGAAACAAGATATATTCCTATTAAAACTAATGTAAATGGAAGTATCAAAGGGCCATAACTTCTGAACAGAACATGTAAAAGCAAAACCCCACCTTTTTCCACAACAACATATCAGGCCAAGCATTGTGGTAAAGTTTCATCAAATTCGCAGCAGAGGTGTAGGAGGAGTTGCGTTCACAAGATATATTCCTATTAAAACTAATGTAAATGGAATTATCAAAGGGCCATAACTTCTGAACGGAACATGTAAGAGCAAAACCCCACCTTTATGCACAACATCATATCAGGCCAAGCATTGTGGTCAACTTTCATTAAATTCCCACCAGTAGTGTAGGAGGAGTTGCGTTCACGAGATATACTCCTATTAAAACTAATGTAAATGGAAGTATCAAAGGGCCATAACTTCTGAACGGAACATGTAAGAGCGAAACCCCACCTTCATGCACAACTACATATCAGGCCAAGCATTGTGGTCAAGATTCATTAAATTCCGACCAGTAGTGTAGGAGGAGTTGCGTTCACGAGAATATCGGACGGACGGACGGACGAACGGACAGGAGCAACTTTTAATGCCCGTCGCCATTTCATGGCGGGGGCATAAAAATGCTTGTTAATCATTTTGCATAAGCAGACAAACAATGCAGAGGCATAATCGTCATTGTTTCTTTAAACACAAACAGACATTCATTTGCATGCGGAAACGATGCAGCATATTTTCCTTCAAAATAACTAATTATTTTTGTTATTTGCCGGGTTTTTTGGCTTTGATATATTGGTAACTTTCACCAATATTTAATAAAAAAAAAGATTGGCCGGCCAGCAGGTGTCACTATCTGAAGTGTAAGTGAGCTTTACCTGTAATGAACGAAGGTCATCTTCAACATGTTCAATATCACTGCTATTTAAAACATGATTTAGAAGGTAAAATATGACGAATATCATTTGAATGAGCCATTGAACAAACATACAACACCATTAATATTAACTTGTTTATTGCACCAATGTAAATGATCATAAAAATAAATATATATTAAAATATATAAAGCTTTTAAAAAGACATATACCAGATGTCGCAACAAAATATCTAGCTCCCTTTTTATATTGCATGTTGCATAACATCAAAAGAAGATATGAAAATTTTAATACATATTCCACAATTTAAATTGTATTTTTTTGTGTTATGTTTACTGCTGCAAGGGGTGCTACACGTGAGTATTAACAAATACTTCAATGAACGGATCTTCCAAAACACCAAAAACTCCACGATATTATAATCTTGAATTAAAACGCAATTTACGTTCACCGTGAATAAATTATTATGAAAGATACATGTAATTCAATTAATTAGAAATTAATTAGAAAAACAAAACAACATTTTCCAAAGGACGTAGGGCAACTGTTCACGAACACAAGCAGTAAATTATGTTCAGTGCCCAAGGTTATAAAACCAGTCGCCATTTCAGCCAATCCGATGCTTGAGATTTGAGACTGGTTTCCAATCTCAGTTTTATAACCTTCAGCCCTGGTGAAAAAAAGCCTTTGATTTTCTATTTTTTACAACACACTGACAGTTCCTGTCCCCGAATAATATTTTTTCTTGATAATATCCATCATCTTGGCAGTGTGTTTCTATCATATGGAATATAACAGTCTTACTATCTTATGGTAGATAAAACTTTCAATGTTCGTACATCTTACTGTAGATTTGGTTTCGCAAAGTGTTTAAATAAAGTTTTCTCAGGGGTTTAATTTGGTTCGAATGATTGTTTTTTTGCAATGCGTGTATATTGGTCGCTGTTATTAACATAGATTTATGGATACACTTGATTATCTAGAAATGATATCTGATTACATAGGTATCTTTCGTTGCATTTTAAGTCAGTACTTAATTGGAATCTTCAGTTCGCGTTCCTTTCTTCTGTTTAGTCAAATGATTGCTGCAGTATAAACGAGTGTGTATAACAGATCTGACGAATATTTAACTTCCATTGCATTGTTCATATTAACGTTCACTGAAGAGCTACACAATATAAAAATTGATAATTCGTTGAGAACAATTGTTAAAATAGATCATACAAACGCAATAAAACATTTAAAGCACGACATAAATATCAATGAAACAATTTTGCAGTGAAAAATTGAGATCATGATTCATGATTATTCGAAAGACGACGATACCGTTTTTCACGTGGATTAACGACTTTAAAACTAAAATTACATCTCTTGTTCTCCATTATTCATCAAATCCCTGAACTAATTAGGAAGCGACGACATATAACAACCTACGAATGTCTCTGTAATGTCAAAAAAAGATGTTTCACTTTATGCAACAGTCCTACGACGGAAGGAACGTCACTTTCTGTTGGCCATTTCTTACTTATTTAGCAAACAAGCAATACACCAGTCGTCATATTATGAATATCTTTTTATGTTTGTTTTTTTAATCTTGGCTATTGGTTTACTCTCTAATGTTTGCTCTTTTATCTCGAATAACATTTGTCTCATCTTTTTTTTTTCAGAATCGACGATAATGCTCATGCGACCTTAACAAGTAACCAGAGAAGCTAGATTTTCCGGCGCCGTGAATGGTGTGTGTACCTAACGGCCACAGTATGGAAACAGCCACCTTGTCGCCACGGTGAAGACTCAACAAAGCCACGGCATTTCCTTGGTCCCAGAGATCTTGTGGAAGTAGTCGGTGGTCACTGATTGCTGAAACTGTCGCTTCACCATTTACTACAACACTGGCTTCAACGTAGTGTCCCGTTTCTGCTACGATGTTTGTGTTGAAGTTGTACAGACCGCTAACTGGCGCTGTAAAGATACCTGTACTACTGTCGTAAGCTTCACCGATGTTGGTTATCACATAGTTGAACTTGATCGGGTCGTTTAGTTCTAAGGTCTCCGTCATTTTCGTCAGCGTCGCTTGGAAGGCTATTTCAGGATGTCGTCCTGCATGACGGGTTTCTGTAACGCAAATAGAATATGTTTAAAATCAAAACTGTTACGGAAGGCGAAGCTCGAGTAGAAATTGTAGTTTCCACCTAATTTGGTCTATGTTCTAGTAAACACTTTTTGTAAACTTCTCGGACACTAGTCAGTATTAGTAAAAATATGGAATTTTTAAAACTTAAGGCACATCCATTTGGATACATATCATGCTGTTTAAATCCATGATTAAAACAACATGAAAGAATTGAACATGGATGTATCTTAAGATAAAAATTTATATTTTTCTAGAGGACACAACTGTGTCCAAATATTTTTATTAAGCGTTATTAATGACTTCCCTTTAGGAAGATTTTATGGATTTGTGGAAGTAATAAGTCTAAAGTTGATAATTAGATAGTTTACGGTAAAGTTTGAAGTATTTGGACAAAGAACATCTTTGTTGATCAGAAACAAAGCAGCACAAGAAAATGGTAGTTTCGTTTTAAGTCGAAATTGAAACTTATTCTTACAAATAATTAACTCGAGTCATAGTACAGTAAATTAGTTTCATCTGTTAAGCAGATAAATGTTAGTAATTGTCATGCAATATTAACCTCTAAAGTTTTCTTCAGATCTAATTAAGTGTTTGAACTTGTTTTACATGGTTTGGTTGAAATATGTATTATTAATATGATTTGACTTTTATTTTCAATACAGTCAACCTGTCTTTAGCAGCCATCCAAGGGAATGACAAAATGTTGCTGCTGAAGACAGGTGGTTGTATATTTCGTTCTTTAAATTTAAAGTATAGTTTCAAATAACCTCAACTCAAAATACCCAAATATTTACGAAATTCCTTTCATTACAAAATTTAAAATTATATTATTGTTCTGTATTTAATAAAAATATGTTTCTTTCAAAATATTTACGCTCTATAAGTTTAAGTTGGTGGCCTTTTTATTTTGAATTTAAAAAAGGAAGCAAAGAGAAATTGATATTGCTTTTTCTTGTCTTAAATTTGCAATTAAAATTTACATAAAACTCTAGTTGAATTTTACTTGTCCCAGAAGCAAAAAAAAAAATTGAAATTGTAGTTTTAAATAAAATCTTGGTACTGACAAAATCAAATTCTGTGAATGGGACGTACCTCTTTTGCCAATGTTGTGAACACGTTGTTTCTCCGAGTTAGTCCTGACACCATGGTTTCCAACCGATAGCCCAGAAGGCTTTAGTCCTTGTAACAGAACTGATATTCTCTCTTGTAAATCAGCATTGGGAGTTGCAACTTCGTTATTTTCTGCCGAATTTAAATGTTCTTTTATCGCAGGTAAACCTTGCGACTGATTGGCGCATACAATAAAGATTAGCGCACAAAATAAAACTTTTATGTTCATATTAAATAATGATCGTTTACTGTAACTCCAGATTTCTTACTGAATTATTTTTAATAAATCAGAGACCGGTAATGGTCGTATATATATTTATTTCAAGTACGTGCGTCATCCATCTCGAGCGAGACATGCGCAGTGAAGCAGCCAATCTCTGTACAATTAACAACGCAGGTCTAAATCGGTGACATAGGCAAATTGGAAGGAAGATAATTTTTAGTACTGTTCAAACATTACTTTCCGTTTACATACTTCTTTATATAAAATTAGCCGTGTCACTGTTGTATAATGAATTGATATTGGAATCGGACTATTTAACCGATAAAACAGAATATTTCTTCAACAGTAATCAAAACGTCAAAGGCTACGTGTCAAACATCAGTCGATTTTTAGAAAGCAAACTAAGCCTTTCTTAAAAAAAAAAAACAACAAATAAATATGCATACGAAGAATGGCCACATACAGAAGAAACAGATGGAAAAAGAGCATAGTAAATAAAATGATTAGTTTCAAAATAGACAAAATATAACCCGAGGGTTTACCTCCTTGAACGGTCAGTGTCGTCCGATTCGCCAATTGGGGGTTAAACCAGGCTGTAAGGTGCGCTTAGAATTGTCCTTAAAGGTCTCATATGAATAAACAAGTTCAAGTTGTCTTTGTGAATTAGCTCCAATCCACCAATCACCTCAACAATATTGCATTCAAAAGCTCTTAAACTATAAAACATAAGAAGCTAATTGTATTGTCAAGCTTATTTGGGTTCCCAGTAATCATTTCATATAAGAATATTTATTGTTTATTATATGGTTTCTAAACTGATAAAGATTACAACATTATTAGAAGATCTCTCCCAATCATAAAACCAATTCACAGTGTACGAAAGAGGTGCACTCCGAGTGGCAAAATGTTTTGCCACTGACCGTTCCAAGGGGTAACCCTCAGGTTCTCATTTTGGTTCATTGTGGAGTCTGTTTTGAAATTGATCATTTTGTAAACCATGCTCTCTCTCTTTTTCTTCTTCGAGGGTGTGTCTGTTCGTGGCAATTCCTCTTATGTATATTTAGCTTTTTTCGCTAAAACGGAGTACTTTCATTTGATACACGATAGTGACGCAAGTGTTTCCGCTTCACGGTACGAAGTTCCCGGCGTTCATGTTTGCTGACAGAACATCGTGTCAAAGTTATTTACAACATACCTTAAATGGATGTCAGAGCGAATGAAATCAAATCAACAGTTTACTATATTAAATCTTAAATATTTAGTGACTCGAAACCAAGATTCAATCAAGCGTCAAAGCCTTTCAACACAAAAATTTATGTTAATTGAATTTTATTAGTATGATTCATTTAAACCAAATAGTTAAATCTGGAGGATGATCAGTAAATAAATTACGATCGAATTTTTAAAACAATATTTCCTGAGCCACGATAGTGGTTTCAATTTTTTTTATTTCAATGGGATATAAACCCTCAGGTCCATCGGCTTACTGTATTTTTAGTCCGTAAAAATGGGTTCCGCCGAAATTGATTGATAATTTAGTAAAGATGTTTGAAAAACGTGAAATATCACCACTCATTCAGGAATCACCACTCACAAAACACAGCCTCCTTGAGGCTCAGGTTTTGGTTACGATTTACAGAACAAACAAGAATAATATAACGTAGTTTTACACGGTCTTAATAACAGAGGTGCTTTATTTGCGGGTTTTACTGTATCTATGTTCATGAAGTTAAAGATAGGGCTGTTCTTTTTTGTACTGTCTAAATAATTACATACGTTCTTCGCAAAATGTGGATTTACTGACTGTTGTGTAAGTGGTTTAGTGAACAGAAAATTTAGTGAAAGTGCTTTAGTAACAGTGACCCTGTGTTTGAACTTGAGGACAATTATCCCCTGGCAGTATTGAAACTTTCATCAAAACTCGTTGGATGCGAGTTCAAGGAACTTCTAGAAATCGACAACAGGTTTTCAACAAACATAATTTAATTTACTTCTCAAATATTACTGGAGCCTTATTTATGTACTTATTCGTGGAAAATTACCGTATTAAAACTCTTCGGAAAGGCGATTACGCCTCATATTGATTACAGGGTTCACTAATTATTGTCGTTCAAATCATATTTACATGCCTTAGTATTGTATTTTTTTTGCGCAATAATTGTGCAAAACTTCTTTCCGAAATTTAAAGATTCCACACAGTATGGGCGGATACCGCGGAGATGAAAGAATCTCTGGATTTTTATCATCCTTTGAATATAACATTGCGGTAATTTCTTTCATTTTAATCCTGCCAAGTCAAAATCAATAATAATTAATCAATAATAATTTCTTTTTAAGCTAGTTAGATAAAAGGAATTCATCAAGATCGTTATTTTGAAAACACAAGACAGTCGGAACGACAACAATATCCCCCGCCGCAGATGTGAATGTGGGAAAGGTTATGGATGGTTAAGAGCAAATTAAACAATAGCTCTCGGCAACGGGCAGGCAGGTGGAAGCCAATTCAAGTGCAAGGGTATGTTGTGTTCAGATAAGTTTCAGAGTATTGGCCTGCTAAAACACCAGAGGCATCCTTGACCTTGAGCCAGCCAGGTCGGAACATGGGTTCTGCACATCAGGTTGAACTGAACATTTCACTTATGTTTCATGATATTCATTCCAGGTGTTCAGAAGATATGAACTGGACACGAAATGCATGGTTCAAATCTTCAAACACCACTGGTGACCTTGACATTGAGCCGGCCATGTTGGACATGGGTTCTGCACGTCGTCTTGATGGGGAGAACATTTGACTGAAGTTTCAGGAAATTCCTTCTTAGGGTTGAAAAGTTATGGACCGGACACGAAATATGCTCAAACACCACAGGCGGCCTTCACCTTGAGCCAGCCAGGTTGGAACATGGGTTCAGCACATCATGTTCATGAACTGAACATATCACTTAAGTTTCATGATATTCATTCCAGGGGTTCAGAGACCTCCAATTAACTTGCTAGTGTGTACATACACTCTATACAGCTGAGACCTCTCTTAAATTTATTCTTAACATTTTGAGAGTGTGCTACAAATTTGTTTTTGTTGTTGTTGTTTTACATACAAACAGTGAATAAAATATTAAGAAAAGCCTGATTTTCAAAGTTCTATAAAGTAAGAAAGTTTATTTGGTCAGTAACCATAGAAAATGACAAAATTTACCCTATAAAATCTTCCAGAGCAAAGTTCTTAATATTGCATAACACAGATCTAAACAGCAAAGTTCATTAGGCCATTGACCAGCAACTGGAGGAATAACCTCTGGTAATGCATCCTTATATCATCTTAAGATTGAATATAAATATAGCTGAAGACAGGAAGAAATATTGGAATTTTGATACTTGAAATTTTCACTCTGCTACTAAAATTTTTGTTTCAAATTTTATCACTGAACAACCAGTAAATGAATTGTTCAGGAAAGATTGAATTTTAAGATCGTAATAAAGTTTGTGTCAAAATCTGGTTGATAACTGTAGAAAATCAAAGGTTAAAAACAGAATTTAAACGAATTTGTTTTTAAAATCCCCAGGGCGGGGCCCCTAGGCAATTCAAGAACATGATTTTAATAATTTGTTTAGAGATCATCAATATCAATATTCATACCAAATTTGATGACAGTCGGACAAACAATGTGACCTCTATTGCGTTAACAAATTTTTGCTTTAATCTGACCTAGTGACCTTGACCTTGAGCCGGCCATGTTGGAACATGGGTTCTGCACGTCGTCTTGATGGGGAGAACATTTGCCTAAAGTTTCATGACATTCCTTCTAGGGGTTGAAAAGTTATTGACCGGACACGAAATGTGAGCGCACGGAAGGACGGACGGACGGACATACGGACGAAGACCATTCCAATATCCCCCAGCCGCTATGCGGCGGGGGATAAAAAGGTTTGGATAACAGATAGTCGATTAACATTGTGGCTGGGAATGAGAGGTGCCAGAAGGGATGTTAACAGAGACAGAGACTTGGAGGGAAGGTATATAAATACTTCGCTGTTAGCACTGAGTAACTGCTTCAGGGCCATTACCAGAGGCACCGAAACCTTCTGGAAAGCATGCACTTTGACAAAAATAATGAAAATCTACTGCGATAACCTGGATGCCACCCATAGCGTGCATCCGGCCAGACTACGAGCTATAAACAACACACACATTGAAGTTTGCTGCCCAGGCGTTGAAGCCCAGGCACCGGCTGGTAAATAAGTGGGGCATATCTGGAATCGCCACATTAACATAACATGCACTGTGACAAAAGTAATGAAAATCTACTGCGATAACCTGGATGCCACGCACAGGATATCGTTGAAAGCGTGCATCCGACCAGACTACGAGCTAGAAACAACACACACACATTGAAGTTTGCTGCCCAGGCGTTGAAGCCCTGGCCCCGGCTGGTTTAAAAGTGAGGCATATCTGGAATGCCAGTCACAGGATATCGTTGATAGCGTGCATCCGGCCCGACTACGAGCTAGAAACAACACACACATTGAAGTTTGCTGCCTAGGCCCCGGCTGGTTAAAAAGTGGGGAGGAAATGTAGTAGATTTCGTACCAGCGGCCTCGGTAGCTCAATTGATAGAGCGACGGCCGGTAAGCCAGAGGTCCGAGGTTCGAATCTTGGTCGAGGCTACTCTTTCGAACCCAAATGTGCTTACTTAAAAAAAAATCTCCTTGTTGTTCATAAAAGTAATCGATACATCATATGACCATTTTCTAAGGCGGTTCGAGGATTGTGAAATGCGGCATAAGGAAAAAAGTGAAATATGCATATCAGGAATGGCCACATCCAGCAGACAAGGCCTCCCCACACAGCCAAAAGGTAGAGGAAAATATAGCATGGTTTTACAAAAATCAGTTTCAAAATGGACGCCACAAACAATTAACGAAAGTGAGAACCCGAGGGGTTACCTCCTTGGAAAGGAATACAGAAAAACGCGTAGCTCTGTAAGTCGGTAAACTTTGGACTTTGGTTTGAGTAAATATCTCTAAAAATGTCACATTTTTGTGAGAGTCCTAAATAAAAATGCCATAACAAGCAATTTCCTTATCGTTTGGACGATTAAAATGGACGAATATAATTGCATACGTTTCAATTTGGCTTTCGCGCGGGTAAACATTAGCGCAATGAATCTCTCTTGTATAATTCGCTGGGATCTCTTGCATTGCTACTTAGCACTGCATTGAAGGATGAGGAATTGCAAATACCTTTCATTTAAATAGCTTTCCTTCGTCACGATGGAAGAACTCCTGATTATGTAAAAAGAACCTAAAGCATTCCTGCAATACCAGGGAGAACTGCAGAGCAAAACTACATTATGGAGAAGGGAAGCAAATTGCTGGTTTTCTTTTTTTATTCAGGAAAAACTGCATATCTTTCATTTTATAACCAATGTGAAACTGCATGGCTTTTCCATAATACGGGGGCGGAACTGCATTGCTTTCCTATATAACTAAACTGTAACTACATATTATGGTGATGGAGCGTCAGATATTACTACATATGTTTCTATATTACGAAGGACGAACTGCATAGTTTTCTATTTTATGGAGGAAAAACTGCATAGTTTTCGTATATTTCAGTTGAGAAATTCGACCGGTGTTTTAAATACCAACTACAACGGTCTGTTGTCCGGAGTTTAAGGACGGATTTCAATATCAATTCACCAATCAAAGGACTGGAGGTACTGATGAGTCGGCCATCAAAACACAATTGAAAAGCAATGGATTTTTGGGTTTGATTAAGTTGGACCAGAAATAAACTTTCGCCTCAAGAACGGGGAACAATTTACTTTATGTCCTCTGAGACATAGATCTTCGACCCCAAAAACAATTAATGTCCAATTAACAAGTCAAGACAAATACTGTTATCAAGTTTGCAGACGTGGTGACATGGAAAGCAAACCTGGTGGTAGGACAATATGTCTAAAGGCATAATTTGAATATGATTGGACTTGTAGACGATAAAATGAAATTGACCAATCACAATTAAGTGAAGGATATCATATTTCATAGGTCATATGGTCAACAGTGAAACAACGCTGGTCAGTTCTCAAACACAACGCTTTATTTAAAGGTATTGTATAGTTATTTGGTTTCTTGACAGGGAATGTGAGGATATATTGCCGGTCTGGGTGTCATATTACCCGAGCCGCAGGCGAGGGATAATATGACATCCAGACCGGCAATATATCCTCACATACCCTTTCAAGAAACCAAATAATTGTTTTATTATACTGCAAAGACTTTTTCAGACAAAAATAATTTAAAAAAAAAAAAACATCGATTTTTCATTTATTTCGCTTATTAAATACCGAACGGCTTAATTCCCCGCTGAGAACCTCAATAATTACATATCTGACGTCATTAATTTACCTGCATGACGTCACTTCTGTAGATATTGAATAGACTATCGATTTGATATTTATTTACAAAATTTGAAAATAATCTGATCGTTTTCAACGTTAAAAACATAACACAAATATTTTCTGTAACAATTTTAGTAATCCCTAAGCATACCGCTTTATAACTTACAAGATCGACTACAAATTATGCATTTTTACGGAAATTAAAAACAAAATGGCGGACGACAACAAAAGGTGGGAGGCCAGAGAGGGAAATTAAGGCACGTGCGTTAATATCTACGGCCGATCCGTAAATACGGATGTACATCAACGGTACATTATCCAATCAAATTCAAGGAAATTTCTTTGCAGTATAATAATACTCCTTTCGTCCTTGCATTTTGCATTTAGAGAGACTTTTTAATTTTTCATTTTATCAATGAGAGTGAAATGACGAATGGAATATTACCTTAATGGCGTGATTACTTTTGTAAGTGTGGAAGAATCCTGTGAGCAGTTGTTTGCAAGCGCAGTATCATTAGACAGCACCTAAAATTCTGAGTTGAGATACAGTACGGTGACACCAATGACAGAAAAAAGTAGCTAAGCTAGTCATATTCTTTGAATATTCAAACTTGAAATCGACAAACAGAATTGGGTCACACGATTTAAAATAATACTACAAGTGACACTATGGTTTTTTTCAATGGTTCTATTATTCAGCAAATGATGTTCAAACACACAATTACACTGATGCTTTTTTGTCAACTGATGTTTTTTCAATGAGGTGCACATTAAAACGTTTTGGTTATATTTTATATAACTTGTCTCCATTTCACATCCACTATTTGTATCGACATTTGTGATTTTTTTTTATTCTTGTCCATTACAAAAGCAGCATGCTCCATTGCAGGAATTAGTGGCAATCTAAAGGCTGTATGCTCCCTCAGACAGTCATAGACAGAATTGTCAAACTGGTCTCCTCACAGCATTCCATGTAGAGCTGTTATCCTGAAATATTAATTTCAACAAATAACCTATTTATATTGAAGTTGTAATGATTTTAGCTGAAGTGTCTTTGTTTTCCTTAAATTAAGGGTAATTTTGGTTATTAATTGCCAGAATCCACCAAAAAGTTACATTAGATGGGTGTTCACTTGCGTCGCCCTGGGAACTAGATCAGGTTAAAAATGCAAGAACAAGAAAGGGAATAACCCTATCTTGACATAAAGAACTTGGAGTCATGATGAGTGTGTTGTCATGAGCAATATAATTTGAAAGTTTGATGTAGAAATATTAAGAAAAGTCAAAGTTAAAGTCAACATTAAGTTTTTCTGTTAAAAAAAAGTACAAAAAGGGATTAACTCCATCAAGTGTGACCTTGACCTGAAAATTAATATCAGCTCAAGCATGTTGTCACAAACAATATAATTTGAAAATTTCATGATGAAATATTAAGAAATGGCAAAGTTATAACCAACATTAAGTTTTTGGGACAGATGGACGGACAGACAAAGCGATCCCTATGTATTGCCTTTTCTTTGAAAGGGCGACACAAAAATGACCCTTTAGATTTAGCAGCCAGTGGACACCTGGAAAACAATAGATCAGTATCAGCAAGAACAACTTTGATGTCTGATCTGGATCTGATTGGAATCTACACTGTTTGCATACTTGTAAGAAATAGCCTCATGAAGCTTATTATGAACCGTGTAGATCCTGTTAAGACTGCACAGATATGCCTGCTGATCTGGATATAAACTGGTCACTCATGTCATGTATTCATGGAAGAAAGGGGCAAAAACAACACAGTAACTTTTATATAGGATGATTAATTTTCTTGTGAACTGAGGTCTCACAAGTCAACACATACATTATCATATAAACACAATTTTATGTTTTCTTGTTACAATATAGGTCTACTAAAATACAAATACCAACATATACAGATAGATTTAGTGTGTCTCAATCATACATTCATGCAGCTTTAATAAATGAAAATAAAAAATGCAAACCTTGTCTTCATTTTCTAGAGTAACATTCATATTCTGCTCCCTTATGTTCTACCAATTCTGCAGACATTTCAAGTCCACAGCTTTCACAAGATTGATGATACACATGGCTGAAAATAAACGTTGTATTTTAATCATAACAAATAACCCAAATCAATTTCACTGTACTTTTTGTTGCTTATGAAGTTGTACATAAATTGATGTTGCAGGTTAACAGTTAACAGATTACAATGTTGTCATAATTCATCTATTTTTATAAATATCACAAAAACGAGGTATTTCTGGTGTAAGCTTCAATCCAATAGCTTATTTCTGACCACAATGTGACCTGTGCAGATCCAGATCAGATCATGAAAAGGCATGAAAATGTGTATAATATTATATGTAGTAAAGAGTTAATTATTACAAAAAACACCTGCATTTTGATACATCATTTTATTCGTTGGATACACCTTTTAACACATGAGCAACTATTGTAAATCTAGTAGGTGTTGACACATCTCCTTCCTGTTAATTAATAATTAGAGCTTTAAATGTATCTAATGAACAGAGTAGATACAGAATGATGAGACCTCAAAATGTCTGATGTGCAAGCTCAGGTCTGGAGCTACATTTGTGCTATCTCTATCTGATGTGGATTTACACTGGTACCCATGTGGTAAAATGGCATGTAAATGGAGTAAAGGGTCAAGTTATTAACCATGAAAGTGGAAACAGCATTAGATTTTTGAGACACATTTATATGAGATTACCCAACTTAAAAAACAAATAAGCAACCCATCGTGTTAGTTCAAGGTGGCCCACAGATGAATATTGTTATATATAATGTTAATAATCAAGTGAATTCAAGTTGACCTTGTTATTGGGCCTGAGGCAGAAGGCCGAGGGTAAATATGACAGCCCGAGGCCCAATAACATGTTCAAATTCATATGAAGACTAAACTGGGCCAATACAGGTGTTCTGGACCAATATGAGAATTGCAGGGCCATTATAAAATACTTAAGTATTGATGTGGTGTACCATGTAGTGTCTGCCAGGAAAATGGCATGTTCAAGTCAGGTGATGACATGCCTCGAGATTTTGCCACATTGCAGTCATGTAAAAGAAAAGGGTGAAGTATGCAATGCCTTTACTGTATATTAATACAGGGCTCTCACTAGAGAGAGACTTGAAGGAATTAGTCTCATCAAAAGTGACCAGACTTCTCTCTTTGTTGAGCTTTGTTAGAAGTCATTTTGTATTTACGATATAGGGAAAGAAAGCTGTTGACTGCAAACTTCTCCATAATGCAGTAAATTATGACAAAACTCTCCCTGATCTGCAAGTCTGGTGAGAGCCCTATTAATAGTCAATTAATAAAATTTAATATACCATTAGCCTTCTTCCACTCCTCTTCCAATTTCATGCTTTTTGAACCAGAGATGGCACATTTCTTTCATTTGATTTAATCACTGAAATTATAACAAACACAAAATTGCAAGGGTGCAAGTTAGGATTTCTAAAAAACCTGAAATCCTGAAAATTTATTTAGGGTAAATGAAGAAAATCAATCATTTTTAGACACACAAAAACCTGATTTTCAGGCAAACGCACCCATGAAATAATAACAATTATTTTGATCTTTGCTCAAATTACAAATATTCTTTATAATAACTTATTTTATTTTTAAGTGGGTGATCATAACAATTAGTTTACTCTCATTTTGTACTTTGCTAGAATGGTCTTTCTTCAGATTGTTTCTATTCTGCATTGGAATCCATTCAGTCTGAGGTGTGAGGTGTATCTACAAAAAGTCACCCACAATCTTTTGGACTGTGAAAAATGTTTTTCCTTTAGTTGCTGTGAAAAAGAGTGCTGTCATTTGCTTTGTAGTTATAATGCCTGTTCCAACAGCCGTTCAAGAAAATTTCATAAAGTTATATTGATTAACTGTTGATTAACTGAATTAAGTATCCATATTGTTTCATCACTGCCAGAGTTTTATGTGTTTCCTTCTTTTGAAAAAATAAAATATGGATCCAGGCATACCGGTATGTCACTTTAAAATTAACCAGAAAGTATCAGTCTGCAAAAAGTCAAAAATGTGTTGACTGCTCTTATAAACTGGTCAAATTGGGTTATCACTAAAATTCACAAAGTGGGTTCCTTTTCAAATAACTACCGGTAATTTATTTTACATTGCTGATCAGAATTCAAGTCTGGGTAAAAATCATAGAATATTTCAGACATAAAATTAATGTCTGAAGTAGTTTTGGTTTATTTTACCTAAAAACAGTTTGTAATGGAAGGCTAATAAATGAATACTTGTTACATCAAAATTATTGAACTTAAACACTGTGTAAACCTAGGTTCACTTCAATACTTAATACTGGTGTAACATCAAAAGGGAGACAATATATTCATTTTTATAATTTGGCACATGTTTGTAGTGAACAAAATGTATATCTTTGATTATCATTTCATACTTTATTGTCACTTTGTTAGGCAATTCTACTATTAACAAGACTTAATTTAACACTATGAAACTAATTTGAGTTATTTATTAAATTACAGGAACCTGAATTTCCATCAGAAAATATTCAGATAGGAAAAAATATTACATTTTCCCAATGCAACGGATTTGTACCCCACCCATTAACATGTTAAAATAATTTACCAGTTGCAATGTTGACAGCGTTATCATAGCTCAAGCATTACAAAGAAACTAAAATATACATGTACTGTTTAAAATAATTACATAGATCTCCTAAACAGTCATTCTGGATTTAACTCAAACATTATTTTCTACCTTCACTTTTGTTGTCCACTTCATTGCATGACGTCAAACAGTTCTATACCGCTTCAAATGGGGTATTGTGTCAAATTTGGTTGATACATGTCTGACCAGAACCAAAAAATCATCTAAACCTGTTTTAGATAATTAAATCAATTAATAAATACTTCATTCTTTCTTCCGGAAAGCAAAATTAACCTGAAATGCATTTAAGAGATACTATTAAATAAATATTGTGAAGTTCCCATTTCTGTATAAACTTGGTGAATCCCTGAGGTGCTCCTCTTTTTCTTCTTATGGTTTTCCCTGGGTTATTAATTTTGAGAATATCTGTTCTGATTAAATGACCTGTGAGAGATATGGAATGGAGTGTAAGACAAAACTGAAAGTAGGAAAAACTTCTGATAGCGGATTTCATAAGGTCTACATATAACACGCAATTATTGAAAACATTTAATTTTCATTTCTTTGAAATTTTATACTTCAGAAAATCTTGTGTCAACTATGTAGCTGGTGTTAGATCTGGATATTTTCTGATGGAAATTCAGGCTCTTATGATCAAATGCATAAAATACATTTATTAATATATCTGTTTAATCAATTCATGTATGAATTTTAAATTACTTTAAACATAATTTTCAATAGATCAAAATGTTATAAAAAAAAATCATTGTGAATCAGATGCTTTATGTTTTACTAGTTTTATTAAAAGCATTCAAATGGGAATACAATTCTTACACGAGTGACGATATTTTACCAAGTAATTCGTTAATCGTTCAAAATCCAACTTTTTTCAATGCAATACATTGAAATAATTTGATTACTTACATCTCTACAAGGTTCCACAATAAATATCCCCAATGATTAGGGCCCGAAATTAAAAAAGTTTCGCTTAGCCCTACGGTCGATTTTGAGACTCCTACTTTCATTTTGGAGAGTGCATTAATTAATTAAATGACGTAACCGTTCAATAAAACCCAAAGAGCCAAAATCACGTTTACTGCGGTGTAGTCTTTCGAATCTAAAATTTCAACTTTTACAATGATTTTGTAACATACCATTCGAAAACCACCAAATCCACCTCCGTTTCCATATGAATAATTCTATTTACAAAGTGAACTTCTATTGTCAATATACATTCAAATATAACCTGGGTGTTATAAAAACATTGCATCACGAAAATAACTCGATAAATACTCACTGTTCAGTTGATTACGATGGATTTTTCGTCTTCACCGAACGTTGTCAAATCCAATATGGCGTTCCGCCATCAGGTATTCATGCGCGTTCATGACTCAAAATCTTGTCGAACGTTCCACGAGTTAAATTTCTTCAAATATTGATTGATTCCATATTTTTTAATATAAATTTTATCGTTTTGCACAGAATTACAAAATTGACCGCTTTGTAGCATTGACTTACTTTTTGAAACTAAGAACTATATTCTAGGGTAGCAAGCATACATTCTATGGTAGCATGCAAGTACTGTCGTTACTACATTGAAATAAAGAAGGAGTTAGGACAGTATTGCTTTCAACCCTCAAATTGTTAGGTTCATAGTAAGGCAAAAACGATTGTCGAAAATTGGTTTTCACTGAGTCTGCCGACTCAATAAAGTATGTTTTAGTATCTTTAAAACGTGGAATTTGACAAACGTTACTCCTTCATTGTAAGATTTTAAAGTAATATTTCTAAATGCTAACGTTCATGGTTCAGTAACCATTTAAGATTCAAAATATACAAGTTTAAAAATGACATGATATACGTAAAAGTACAATCGATTCAGCGAAGATGAAATATCTTAAAACGCCCGTCATGTATGTTTTTAAATTACCGTATAGCGGGTTATTTCTGCGGGTGCCAAATTTCTGCGTTTCTGCGGTCTGGACGAAATCGCAGAAATATATCCAGCAGAAAAAAAACTCCAGCAGAAACTTAAATCGCAAAATATTATTTCATTTTCAAGCGAAAATCACCAGAGTCGCCATGTCCGAGATAATCTGTTTCGCAAAACAGACAGTGTAAAATAATTACGATCAATTACCGAAAATCGTTATCGTATAGGCATAGTATAAACATTTGCTCAAACATTTCTCAAACATTGCTCAAACATTCACTTTAATTGAATAGTTGTTTGAGAGTTGTTATTCATCGATTATAGTATCTTTGTAATTTTTTGATAAAATAAATTGAGTAACATGTATTGACCCATGAATAAAAATAATTGAATTATGTGCAGTTTGTATATTATTTCACAAGAAACAGTAACAGAGACAGTAAATATCTGTAAACCGCACCCAGATGATTGTCTCCCTTGGTATGCCTATAGCACAGTCGTGTTATTCTTACGACACCTTACCCAATATGAACCGCAGAAATTTATCCTTCACGGGAACCGAAAACGCAGAAATAAAAAAACGCAGAATTTTTTTCATCCATTTTTGAGGGCAAAACGCAGAAATTTATGACCGCAGAAATAACCCGCTATACGGTAATAAATTGAAAGAGGTGTATTAAAGATATTTGTAGTAGGCGTATTCACAATATTTGTGATGTTTTTTTCTCCATAGCAACTGTCAAACATTATGTTCATTTTAAACAAAGTTCATCAAATACAACAAAAATGTAAAGTAGTAATTGAGTTTGTACGCAAAGTGGGCGATATTTATTTCTATTAAATTTGACGAGCATAAATACACTCCATAACCGGCGAACGTCGCAGCCCAAAGCGCATGTTGCAGCAGATCATCTAAGAAAAAAGAAATCAGTTAACAGTGATAAATATTTTTTCTGTTTGGAGGAGGACACTATTTGCTCAAAGGTTACTACCAATTCATTAGTGTAAAACTCTGATTTCTTTATGACCAATTTTCATAATCAGACATCGCGTAGTTTTAACGGTACAGTACAATAAATGTAGAAATCTAGCAAACATTAAAGTTTCGCTACAATAAATGTGTAAAATAAAAGCTGATGCAAGTTTGGAACTTCAGTTACCTCAGCTATAAAAACATTTTTAAGCAGTTTAAGGCCCGGTCACACCGCCCTAACGTTGCTGGAGCGTTCCTTGAACGGTAGGGAAGTGGACCAAACGCTCGACACCGCTCACAAAATGGAAAAAAAACAAAACGAAAACACGATCGTTGGTTTAGCGGTGCACCGCTGAAGACGGCGTTGCTTTAGCGTCGGTTTAGCGGTGGCGAGCGTTGGTATACCGGTGACGCGAGCGTTTGGAATAGCGGCGTTCTGCGCAAAAATTAGCGGCATACCATTTGTGATTACGGAGCTGAACGGATCGTCTTGAAACAAGCTCTGATAGATTTTTGATATTTTTGATAGAAGTCGATAGTTGAAGCATAATGCCACGTGGACAGAAGAATAGAAAGGCTGGAGAAGGAAAGGCAGCATTCTCAAAGAATATCCTTACTGAGCAGGCAGCTGAAGCAATGGAGTCAGGTAAATATATGTGGCCCACTGGTTGTGTCAAGAAATATTTAACAACTGTAAAAATACTCAGACATTGTATGTATTTTACTTCAACCTTTTTCATTTCTTATACCATTGTTATATTTTGCAGAGACAAGTCAGGCCACAACAACAACCACTACTAGCACTGTCACTTCTAACACAGTCACAGACACTGCTACCACAACGCGGACAGAGGCTGATGAAGGTAATCACAAATGAAAATGTACAAATTTCATAGTAATTTAAGTAATAATAACATTAACTAGAATCTGTTTTTGAATTATTTATTAATTATTTATAAATTTATGTTTTTTTATTCAATTGTAAATTGAATACCGCTTAAGCCGGTGCAAGAGACAGTGTTGCAATCCCCAGTACTGTCCATGAACAGACTCAATAAAACCGACTCTGCAGTTGTCGCTGTTTGCTTTGATTTCAATGCTCTTGAAGGATCCACTTTTTCAGAATTAATATATTTTTCAGACTCTGACTCTCAGCCCCCACACTTGTAGAGAGATAATGAACAGCGTCAGCCTCAGAAGAAGTCTCGCCGCAAGGCCCTACTTCTCGACAATGACACTCTGGAGCAACTCATCGAGTGGATCCGGGAGCACGAACTTTTGTGGAGGAAGGGGGCTACCGAGTATAAGGATACAAAGAAGAAGACGGAGCTTTGGGCAACGAAGGCAAGAGAGCTGGACAATGAGGGGGCAGCTGAAGCTCTCAGGACTGGTGGAAGTCAGTCCGTGACCTCTACGCGAAGCTTCTCTCCAAGAAGTCTGGTCAGGTTGCAGCGATTTTGACGGACAGAGAACTGTTCATCCAGAGGACAAGTGCCTTCCTGCACAAGGAGGTGAAGCCCAGGAAAGGTCAGCCACTTAGAAGCATACCGCCGCTCACACAGGAACCCGTAGCCAGCCAGACTTCTGATTTTAGCAGTCAGCCTGCAGCAGTCCAGCCCTCGGCGCCGGCCAGCACCTTTCGCCAGCCTTCCAACGACGTCGAGGAAGAGGACGAGGGCTCCCTCTCGCTCATTGAAACTCAAGCGGCAGTCACGAGGTCCCTGGGGAGCCCCCCCCCCCACCAGCTCCCTCCTCCACCACCACTAGACCACGCCGTGCCGCCACCAGAGCCGAGCCTGAAGACTCCACTTCGACGCTGGAGATGATGGATTGTATGAAGGCCACCAACTCCCTATATGAGAGACTGGTCCATGCCCAGGAGATCAGCCATGCAAGGCAGCGCTTCATCACGTACATGTCCCAGTCTCTCCCCATCACGTGAGACTGTGTTGGGGCCTTGCACAACAACAGTGTCCTCCAAGTTCAGTCCTCTCCATGCCCCAGGCTGCAGGTTCCCATCTGGTTGTGCACGGTCCAGAAGTCTGTTCTGGAACACTGGTTAGCGGGTGCGCATCAGGTTGTAGAGGATGCAGCAAGCTTCCACGATGATTCTGACAGTTTCATGGTGATATTGCATGGTGGTGAGCAGGATCTGGAACCTGTTGGCCAGGATGCCGAAGGCGTTCTCCACGACCCGTCTTGCCCTGGACAGCCGGTAGTTGAAGATGCGCTTTTCATGGGTGACGTTTCTGGTGCTGTACGGCTTCATAAGGTAGGTCCGCAGTGAGAAGGCGTCATCCCCGATGATGAAGTAAGGCACATCCTGATTGTCATTGGGTAGGGGTCTGGCTGAGGAAAGACATGGATCCTGTTCTGGTCCAGCCCACGATGGAGATCACTTTCGTTGTAGATCTGAGCGTCTGAGGATGAGCCGTTGCCCGAGACGTCAATGTAGGTGAACTTGTAGTCAGCATCCACAATGGCAAAGAGGATCACGCTGTAAAAGCCCTTGTAGTTGTAGAATTCTGAGCCAGAGTTACGAGGAGCTTTACAGGCCACGTGCTTGCCACCAATGGCACCAACTGTGTGGGGAAAGTTCCATCTCTGGTACTATTGGTCAGCCAGGTCTCTCCATCCTTGCTCAGTTGTTGGCAAAAACAAGAGTTCATCTGTGTACTCCTCAATGATGGCCTCTACCACTTCTCTGACAACCACACTGATGGTGTTGCGGGGAATTCTCCAGGCATACTGCATGTTTCTGTAAGTGTTACCAGAGGCCAGGTGCCGTAGGGCGATTGCCACTTTGAGACCTGGTTCCAGGCTTGCACGGTAGTTGGTGTCTTGCTTGGTCAATCTGGGGTCAGCCTCTGTACATGTTCATCAAACATGGATGGTGGCATCCTCATGAAGTGTTGAAAGGCTCGTGGATACTCATTCCTCAACTCCACCATCAGTTTCTCATACAGTCCATGTTCAGGCCTTCTCAGTATCCACTGTCTTACCCACACAACCCTGTCTCTCCTTCTTCTCTCTATTCTCCTTCTGCCAACAGCTTGTTGCAATCTGAGTAGGTTCTGATTCTGCTGCTGAACTAGTCCATCAATCATAGGAAGTCTCTCAGCATCCATGTTGATACAGTTCTACTCTGTAACTTTACGCCAATTACTCAATGGCAGCTCGATTTTTTAAATGAGCTCCTGGTCCATTTCTCCCCGTATTTATAGCCAAATTATCGTCCCGCCCCCACACTTCTATACCAACGCCAAACCAAAGTCCACCGCCGCCGTGGCTCGCTGCTTCAACGCCCGACACCGTTCTAACAACCCCTTGTTCGCTCGTAAAACGCTTATTAGCGCTCCACCAACGTTTTTGCAACGTTATATCGCCACCCGGGCAACGCTGGCGAAGCAGCGGTGGTGCAGCGTTCAAGAAATCGGCGTTGGCCCAGCGGACCCAAGCGTCCACGAACTTGCGTCTAGCGGTGCCAAACTTTGATTGGGCGTTGGTGGAGAGGGGGTGAACTTTGCCGGGGCGGAAAATTTTCCCCTTCTCACCGCTCGCAATATTTTGTGGGGCTCAAAACTTTCGGAGCGGTAGGAGGGGCCCTCGAGAAACAGCGGTGGCCAAGCGTATACGGCGTTGCTTTAACGGGGGCCAACTTATGATTAACGTTGGTGAACGGTTACGACCGGTGATGATTTTTTTCACCGCTCCAGGGACGCTCCAGCAACGTTCGGGCGGTGTGACCAGGCCTTTACACAATCTTGTGTCAAAATGTGCCATATAAAGAGAGTTGTAACTTTGAAGGCGCATATACGAAGCAGATCCATCTTTTGCTGAAACGTGTCTGTTTTCCATCATTCTGTGAGGTAATAGAAATCACAGAAGATTTATCAGGATGTATTCTTTTTTAATTATCAACAAATCACGGTGTGTCTTTCCCCACCGCATCACATCACTTAACACTGGCTGCAGGGAATAAACGAATTAACGAAGAATTATCACCAACCAAGTCTAAAACCCGCCCAAATTGGCAAACAATAAACCCACCCCACATAAAACATGCACAACATACAAAAACACAAGAAAGAATAAAGGACAACAGCCACAAAAAAGAATAGTTTCGAAAGAAAAATTACCAATGTAAAACATATGCTACTGATAATTTTCATACGTATTAGAATGATTTTCAAAGCCCTATTTTTTTCAAATGCGGCACGTCAACGACAAAACGCTTAAGTTCCGGATGATAGCTTATATACTTTTTTAGGGAAAGTTCCTTAGATTTAAGAATGATCCGAAAAGTTCAGGTAAAAATTAAGTGGAGAACAGGAACTATATTTCTGTTAAACACAAGACTCAGAAGTGAACTTTGCTGTATCCCCATTTAGTTTGAAATAGAGATCCTGTCATCTATATTTTCTGGAATAAAAGCCGACTATCTTATGATTTAATCTGACTATTTATCCAACAAACCAACTAAACTTGGTAAGACGGCAATAAGATTGCATGAAGGTAATGGTAAGGACATGGGCAATATCGACGGTTGGGGATTCGAATCGTCACCCACGTTGCAAGAACGTAAAGCCAGATTTGACGTTGAAAACGCGTAGACTAAAGATATTTACGAACCTGTAGATAGACTAAATACAGAATTCTAAGCAGAAATCCACGTTCCTGAGATACAGAAGAATATGTAACACGATATAAAAATTGAAGAATTCAAAATCTAAGGTATAGCATGGTAAAACTGAATTTGGTTATCAATAAATGTATCAAACTTGGTGACATTGAATAAAACAAGTGGGATAAACAGTCGGAACGCTCCGGTGATATGCTGCTTCGAAGTGAAGGAATACGATATTGAACAAGCGACAGAGGATGGCTTGAAACAAGTGACCAAACTGACATCATTTATCTTATTATGGAACAGATCAGGCAAACTATTTTCTGAGTTTGGTGTTGTCAACACGAAAGAAAACAAAAGAACTTAAATGAATTAAACGACAACTATGACATTGAAGATAACAGATTTATAAAAAAAAAACGGATAGAAAAATGTATAAGTTTTAGAAAAGCTGCGATTGTAACAGGCAGTACATGTAATGATAGCGCAGTATTGGGCAAACAGAAAGACCAGCAGGTTTATTATGATCAAGTGATAAATGGCAAAGAAAAAGAGAATGTAACATGATAAGATCAAAAGAATGAAATACGGTAAAGAACGAGATATAGACGTACTGCATCAGCAGGTGAAAGATTTTTGCCAACATACTTTCCTGTGCCCAATGTTATTAAACTGAGCATGGAAACCAGTCTCAAATCTCAAGCATCTGATTGGCTGAAATGGCGACCAGTCGCCATTTATGCCAATCAGATACTTGAGATTTGAGACTGGTTTGCAAACTCAGTTTTATAACCTAGCTATTTCGAAAAGGCTGCGTACGCAGCGAAAAAGAAGAGGAAAAGAGAGCATAAAGGTATAAGTATGTAGCTTTTGCAATGATGTCAATCATTTCAATGAACGTAATCTTTGCATTTACAGAAACCCTTTTAAACAACGTTATCTGTATCACAAACTAAGGTAAGAAAACCTTTTGCAAGTTTTATCGCCGATACCCAGATTTAATTCAAAAATACAGGTGTAGTTTAAAATCACTATTGCAACAAGGTATTTATCAGCCAGTTTTTTATGGATATTTAATTTTAAAACTTAAGACAATAAAAGGTAATATTAATTTCTCCCGGTTATTCGTAAAAACCATCTGTTATACAAAAGGTAAAGTTACCAACATGATATTCTACAGCGCTCTGCAGGCCTGGTGATTAACCCATCAACAGTTGTTTATCATTATGCTTTCATATTTGGTTGCAGGACGGTGGCAGGGGTTTAAGAGATTGTGAAGGTTTATGGAAAAATATTTTTTAAAGAACCTAGAAGCTCGATTTGTTTCTTTTATCTCTGTTATCGTGTTCTTGCTGAAATGAATTGACTCCAGGTGCTCTGGTCTCGGTAAGATCATTGAGTACCCGCACCTTCGGCTTTTCAATGCTATTAGCTTCTTATGTTTTATATGTGTGTGTGCTTTTACATGCAACATTGTTGAGCTGATGGGTTGGTTTGAGTTATTTCATAAGACAACTTGTACTTGTTTTGTGATACGAGAGCCTGTTGGGGCTAGTGTGAAGTTGTTGCACCTAGAACCTGGTTTAACCCCCCAGTGGCAAAATGTTTTGCCACTGACCGTTCCATTGCGATAACCCCAAGGGTGCAAATTAGTCACGTGTTGGCTTATAAAATTGATATACAAGTAGATTTAGAGCTTACGTTTCAGACAAATACTCTATAACCTATATATGTATACTATTATTCTTACAGTATTCCAGTAACCATAGGCTTGTTGCGGGATGTTTGTAAACAAAAACTCACGATAAAACTATGACCTGTCTTCGTAACGAAACGGCCTGTCAGTATAGTTCGATTTTGACCCGTGAGCTGTGACCTTTTGGACAAGTCCAATATTATAATCCGAAATAGGTAAAGTGCGTCAATTTACAGAGTTACCGTTACGTTACTTTACTTATACGACATTAAAACCTTTTCAAACCAGGGTATGTTCAGTCACGATGTGATAGTTCAGTGTATAAGGATCTCGTGCTAAGATGCAAGACATTGCAAGTTCGAATCCTATAACAGTAACTTTTTTATTTTTGTCTTTCATTCGCTTTTTATAATTTTCGTTTAGTTCTTGTGATATGGTTTTATTAATAAAGTTGATTATCTTTGGGTTTTTTTTTCAATTACCTTTTAATTTTGTTCATGTTCATTTCATTTTTTAAAAATATATTTTTGTTGAGCAGCTTGCCGTGACCCCTTAAACCTCTGCAATTAAGATGCGAGGACACCTGTAAACCCGGACGTTTTGTAAACAATTGTAGTTATTGGAACCTTCATTGCGTTCTCTTTCTTTCATTTACAAAATTCAACACCGTTTTGTACATTTTTTTCGCATCATCCGAAAACTGTGTTTGAGAAAGCTTCGATCGAGACATCTTATCAACCTGTTTGATGAAAGCTTACTCGAAATCTGCACGGTTAAATGGCATTTTTGCTGGTGTCCATGTAAATGTATAGAGACAAAATTACAAATTAAGAACAAAGAAAAAAAGAAATTCCCCACATAGGATTCGAACACACAACCCTTATGCCATATTATTAAAACTCAGATACATTACTGTCACGGCCATGAAAGCTTTTGTATAAGATTGTACAACTATAAGATTATGAGCTATAATGGAAATACCTAATTTCCCTATTTTGTGGAATATTCCAAAAATCTTAAAATACGAAAGTACATTCACGCTCAATGCGTAAAATCGGACTAAACACAGCGCTTGGAGTTAACAAAAATTAACACAATTTACTATTCTATTTATAGAACAAAACCTTGCCAATTTATCTTTGCTCACCAATCAATGAATTAATCAAGTTCTATTTTAAGAGAAACAAAACTGCGCTTTCAAACTGACTTGACAAGTGTTCAGTTTATTCAATACGCAAATGGAATCACAACTATCACCCGTTGGCATCGTCAAAGGCTTGAAATACGTATAAAGCCTATTAACAAATAACCAATCTGCATGAAATGAAAAACTTAACTACATTGTAAATACATTGAGAAATATTTCATAATTAAAAATATTAATTCCACAGAAAACCATGAAAATCAGATGAACAGAAATAAATCTATTCGTATTTCATCCCTTGACAAAATGACCGAACTAAAACAATGATGGATCCACTCGGATCACGCTTCGGTGATTCTACGTAATCACCTCGGAAATAATGCAGTCGCCGCCATATTGACGAACTACATCCAAAATGGAGTTCACTAACCAGGAAATGAACTGTTAAACGAGTTTTATTGTGTTTGTTGACCAAACGTGACAATTTAAAGTCAAAAAAGCAATTTTTGTAGTCGAAGGGTCATTATTTATGATATATTTTTGTCATTTTATTTGCGGAATGAACAAACTAAATTGTCAATCGATTAACTTGCAAGCGCGTAGCTGGTAACCTGACAAGTGTACATGCTCATAACAAATGTTCGTTGTTGTTTGTAAACAAAGTCTGGTCCAAATATTTCTCTAACTTCAAGAATTTTCGGAAAGACCCAGCATACATCACTTACATTCTAAAAAATTGTACTAAATCCAAGAAAATTATGTATGAAAAAGTGCTAAGTGTACATAGAGAACCACACAGTGACTGGGCAGATGTAGGCTGAGGACGCCTAGTAAAAGAGTATAGAGAACTCCAACTGTATACAGAATTAGTGTACGCAGGGAACTGTAGTCTACAGTTATTCTGTATACAGAGATTAACCAAGCAAGCTATGCATTTAGTTTTCCTTAGTCTACAGTGTAGACTAAGGAAAACTAAATGCATAGCTTGCTTGGTTACTCTCTGCGAATCCATAATGTTTTGTCAACTCAGACTCGATGCCGAAAACAGATCCATAAATTATTTCACGTTAATCAGCCACAATTTTTAATGTCTACTGTTTCAATAATTTTGCATCAATGTAATTACCGTACTATGCTTTTTAATCACTATGTGTTTTTGTTCTATATATGCACCCTTTGGTTATTAATCACCCTCTGCTTAGTGCTAGTTGGCTTTGTAACACATAAGCAAGGTGAATGGTGTGAGGCATGACCATATTAACCATTAACCAAGCAATGCAAGCATCATGCAACCTGGGGGTTCCAGCTAGTATAGAAACCATACATTACTGGCTAGAGGCAGAATAGTAGGCAATATAATAAGGAATGTCAAAACGAACTTTATAATATCTGTTTTCTCATGCTTTATGTAACAGAAGTCATCATATCCAATGAACATGCTGATGTTTGATTAATTGATTATGTCAAATGAGTATTGTTAATAATATTTATAGTTTAAAATGAATATAATCAGTCATGTCAGATGAACTGCTCTCTCATTACATTGTTTTTAATTACATATAACATTACAGTGCCAATGTTTGGTAATAAACTGTCAAATCTAGCCAGAGAGATAGCTGTACTCTCTGGATATGAAGTGGCCCCTATGTTTACCTCGGAGCTTTTCATCAGAAAATTGGGAAGAGGCCTTGGCCTTTCTATTTGGGAAATTTGTGCACAATAATTATTTAGTTTGGGAAAACAATATTCATTGAAAGATGTGTAACAGTTTATAAATTTGAATAATTATAAGTATTTTCAACTAAAATTATTTTAAAGCACCTACTTTTTCAGACTCAAATTTTCAAACTCCAATCAGGGGATTTTGATCTATTTTGGACATAATTATTATCTAGCTTTTTGGGAAGAGTTTCTGCCAGGGAAAAATACTAAATTTTGGATTGGGAAGTGGCCTTTTACAGACCTGTGTTATATGAGGCCAAAAAGCCCTGTACCTACTATTGCACTTGTTCCCTACATTTTTTTCTTGTTTGTTTTTTGCAAACTTGCACATGCATATTTTCATAAAACAAGACATCCTAACAAAAATCTCGTGGTACTATTTCTCATACATACAACACAAAGGTCTAATTATTGAGAATATATAGGTCAGTGAATATTTACCATTTTTCATATGCTATAGTAATCAGAGTGCTATTGTATCTAACAGTATTTTTTCCATATGCATTGCCTAAGGTTTATGTGAGGTACTAGGGCTTTTTCAGGGATATTTGGGAAAAAGGCCCCTGCTCAAATTGGGAAACTTTACATGGTCTCTAGTGGTTTTAAACAGGTTGCATATATAGATTCAAGGAATGTAGGTTTAACAGATCACTGATCAAAAGTAAACAAACTAATTTTGTAATTTGAAAAGTCCCTTGATTACATAGATTCTCTTGTTTGTTTCTATTTTGTATGCAAAGTAAGTTATTTCTGTTGAAATGGGAATTTTTTTCTTAAAATTGGGAATTTTTTTCTTGAAATTGGGAAAAATGGCTCCTATTTGGCATTGGGAATGATTTTCGGCCCCGTGAGACTAGCTGAAAAAGCCCCGGGTACTGCTGCTTAGAACTTGAAGAAAAAAAGTATCTATGATTACAAGGTGTGATTCTCAGAATCCCGAACATCATATTAAATTCCAACTTAATGGTGGAAATTGAAGCCAGAGAAGTTTTTGGTTGCTTGATTGATAAAAAGTTAATGACCATTAATCTATATCCATATATATTTGTAGTGAAAGCAGTAAAATATATGGTCACTTCAGTCTGTGGAGCTAAATTTTCAATGGCAGCTGAAGTTTACTAACCATCTTGTGATCTGAAAAAGAATATCATTTGTCGAAAATTGCATGCAGCTTTTGGTTTTATGGCGTATCTTCCTCATTAATATGCTGACTTACCATACAACATAACATTGAGAAAATGTCAATTAATGCTGTTTTACATAATATGTACACACACTTTTGATGTTTCAGATGCTGGCTGAATCATTCAACAAGTTTTTGGAGGCCATCAAGCAACTGTTAAGCAGCTATAGTTCATTTAATTAAAAATTTAGGTTGATTTGGCTTCATGTCATTGCTTCATTGTATGTTAACAAATGTTTCATTGATATGAAGCTGCTGTTGACCTGTCTTGCACCATTCAATAGCCGAGGAAGCAATTGAGTTGAGCCTAGAATTGGTTAACTGACTAGTCTACAAACAAGTCACCTTTTGAAGATGTGGATAAATGCCTTATACCAGCAAGAATCTGCTTGCCATGACAGTACAACAAACAAGTCTAAACTTGATGATGTCAGGGACAATTTGTTGGACACACAAAAAATAAAATTGGGACTTTAAATGTTTGTAAAAGTAGTATATTCAAGTAAAATTCCTTGGAGTCTGTGTTTTCAGGGTGTGGCTTTTCCTGATAAGCATTTAAACATTTTTTTAACTGAATGTTTATTGTATTCACAATGATCCATTTAAATTTATTAAGTAAACATTTAATATTTTTATAAATTTTAATATATTATTTATATAAGAATGTCTGATCTTTCTCCTGATCTTGTTATGACCACTAATTACGAGATGAAAATTAGTTGGTTCATCATATTTCAAAATGGAAGAGGGGTTACAGTAATAAAAATAGAACGGTGATCTGGGTTTGAAATAAATAAATTACGTAGTTGTTCACTCAATACATGCATGTCACATAACCAACATTGCTGGAAAATCCCACGCCTCCAGATCTTAAGTAGTCGCATTGACTACTTAAATATATTGGAAAAAAAAGCTGAGAATGGGAAGGTGCTCATATTATGTTCTGTTAAATCATTCTGCGCATAATAATAGTAGCAAAACTTAAGTTTTGTGTTTATGTAGGATCCCAGGTCCTTAGAACC
The DNA here is from genome assembly GCA_038501625.1 of Corbicula japonica. Taxonomy (NCBI): domain Eukaryota; kingdom Metazoa; phylum Mollusca; class Bivalvia; order Venerida; family Cyrenidae; genus Corbicula; species Corbicula japonica. The sequence goes on from JAZAYU010000016.1 coordinate 4,862,878, forward strand.
ATAACATTTTATTGTTGCAAGGAATTGATGATACACACACACAGTTGGGGCACGACCCCTATGGATGGGTTATTAACCGGTATCTGAAGGGCTAGGAATAATTAAGATGGTAATAAAAGTATAAAGAGTCCTTGATCCAGGATATATACCAAGCTTTTAGTGATGATCATAAAAAATGTGAGCATATGGAAATAGCTCAAAACACCGGATAATACCTGATCCACCATTGGTGCTGTGTTGAAATATCTTTACTAGACAGAAATTTTCAATCAATATACATGTATACATTTACAATTTATTCAGTTGTATTGGGCTGTTTAACAATGTTATTAACTTGTATTGTTACTACCTGGTATTATAAATTGAATAATAACAGTGTAGATCTTGATGCAGTGATGGGTCTGTGATGGGTCTACACTGGTACCCATAGCCTAGGGGGCTGGGATGGTGTGGGGTGCCTTTTAGAACTAAAATCTATGACTGATATAATATAACATTAATGTTATAATATATCAGTCATAGACTTTAGTTCTAAATGGCACCCCACACCATCCCAACACCGTCCCGGCCTCCTATGCTGGTACCTAATGGCAATGTATCAAATGCTACAGTACTGTGAACGTTTAAGGTTACAAAGGAAACGCACGATACACGATAAACGGACGCAAGATAAACGATAGACGGATGCACGATACGCGATAGACGGACGCACTATACACGGTATTCGCACGATACACGATACTGCCGATTCATATAGTTTGTTTACGAGATATCTAAAATTTGAAAATGCTATGAAAATATAAGATGAATCGTTGAAATTAAATGATAAAGTTTGACTTTGAAAGTAACTTATTCACGTTGCACGATAAAATTAAATGACACAAGATGCACGATACACGATATACGGACGCACGATGCACGTTAGACGGACGAGCGATACACGTTAGACGGACGCACGATACACGATAGACGGACGCACGATAGACGCAAATTTTGTAACATTAAACGTTCACAGTACTGTATACAATACTGAGGACATACACAAACTCCTCCTGGAACACTAATATAAAGATCAAATACAATAAAAATATGTTTCAATTATTCAATTTGCTCCCATTTCAACTTTGATTTCGACTTACGGAAAAGTCTGCCCTGTTTGTTTACAATTAGCAACTGGAGGTTGTTCGCCGGGGCAAATCACCAACTGGTGCATTCCTACAATTATCTACGAGGTGTTTATCCGAAGCTTGCCGGAGATCGCCGAGTTGATACGATTGTGATGGATCTTGACCAAATACATTGACATGCGTTCCGAGTAAGAACAAAATGAATAACCTCCCTTTATAGAAAACAAACAGGAATAATTCGATTTGAGACATGAAAGTGATCAGATTTCTAATAAATATTCAAGAATTTGTTAATCTAACTACAATATTAGAGGAACTGGGAGAATTTTGAATGACTATAAATTACAATCTGCAAAGGCAAAACCTTTTGTAACCTGATACTAATATAATGATATACTAATATACCTCGCTTAACCTCATTCATTTCACTCTTTAGACGGTTGTTTTCCGCTTTGTAGGTCACAGCCTGTAACATAAAGTACAATACAGACTTTTAGCATTATTTTCACCGATTAATATACCTCGCTTGATCTCATTCATTTCACTCTTTAGACGGTTGTTTTCCGCTTTGTAGGTAACAGCCTGTAACACAAAGTACAATACAGGCTTTTAGCATTATTTTCACCGATTAGTATACCTCGCTTGATCTCATTCATTTCACTCTTTAGATGGTTGTTTTCCGCTTTGTAAGTAACAGCCTGTAACACAAAGTACAATACAGGCTTTTAGCATTATTTTCACCGACGAAAATGCAACTCTAATGACCATTTTTTTCACCATCATGGTGAGTCAGTTATCAGGTCCAGCAGCCATCTTACAGCGGAATTTAGTCATCACATTTTGACATTGTTTATGGGGATTCTGCCTATCATTATTCAAAATATCCCTAATTTAAAGAAAAATTGACCCCTCTGCTAAAATCTTAGGGGTTGTAATGAGGCATTTTGAAAATATCAAAATGTCATTTTCTGCATCGAATAGGAAGTTATGTACAAGGTCAAGCAGCAACCTCATGGCTATGTTCAAATCAATCAAGGTGTTGTTACAGTGTAGGTGATCTACCAGTTCAAGTAGCCACTTTATTTAATGGGTACCTTGTAGAAATCATTGTAAATTACTTGGTCAAACAATTTTATAGTTATCTTGGCCTCCAGCACAGTGTAAGTTAAGTAGCCATTAATGAAATGGATTACCTAAATCATGGCATGTAAGTTATTTAGTCGATTCGTGGGTTGAGATCGAATCCCGCCGGGTGACTACGGACCCTCAGGTTGGACGCAGGGTACGTCGAGAGGAACTCTCCAGAAATCAAAACGAATTTTTGGTATTTTCACTTTTTATTCCTCAAATCTTTTAAAATGGAAATAGAGTTTATAAATACTTGTAATATAATGTAATATAATTATTTAATTTAATCCAAAGTAAACAATCACAATTAGTCAACAGAATTTTATTCGGCTTGCTACAAGTTGGCGCACGGCCGAACTATCAAATGCGAGTTAATATAGAAGGTCTCAAGCACAGTGGCTCCGTGACCCGGTATGCTTGGTCAACCTCAAAACAGGTAACCTCGATCCTTGCTGAAACAGAAGAACATATTGGACTATAATAATGTTATAACTTCACTTTTATTAAAGGGTGCATGTTTTTGTGTAATTTAGAAGTAAACAGTTTAAATCAGTTTGAAAGATGGACATTCTAACTGAATGAATGAGTAGTGAATATAAATGTTCGCCTGAATATGACTGAAATACTGTGGAAAGCGGGTGTGAAACCAAACAAAATAAACAAACATAATAAATTAATAACACTAGCCGGTATGTATTTTGTGTAAAAAATCATTTCGACTGCTCACCTTTAAACAAATCAAAGCTTGGGTCAAACTTTCATCCAAATCGAAGTACTAATAAATGTCAAAGGTGTGTAAGTCTGATCTGCTCGTACATCAATGAGGTATTTTGAAGAATTTACACTTTGTCAAATAACGCATTAACAGATTATGCAAGACCTGCAAGAAGACTACGAACTATTCTACACAGGCATCTATAACGCAAAGCAAACGTTCTTCTCAATAAGGTTCTTAAATATGGCAGTCGTATTGTATTGACAAATTCTGAGGTGTAAAAATGAACTAATAATTGTTTTTGCAATTTGAATTATTTAAGCTTTTTATGGTGATTGATTATAGGTTATAGTCTATTTGGAGGCTTGTATAAAAATTAAACGGTCAGGCCCAGCGCAGCTGGGCGACCGTTAAATTTTTCGTACGAACGTCCAAATAAACTATAACGTATTTAATGATTAGAACATCAGACAATGCGGTAAGGTTTTATACGTGTTTTTATAACAAATTGAATGATACTCCAATATGAAATGTATTTATTGTGTCAAAATAAAACAATTTCTTCTAATATAAATGAAAATATTGAATTACCATATCTAATGTTAATGTTCCTGCGAGTGTTTTTTCTACACAGAAATTATAATAAATTTAAATTTATCGTTTAACAGCAGACGCATACACTTTAGCGCGTGCTGGATTGCAACTACCACCCTGTTCACTATTCAAGTGACTCGTAAAGTTCGCAGTAAGATTTTTACGAATCAGTACTGGCTGGCTAGAAGAAGCTACTGATGAAGTAGTTGACTTCGGAAAACTCTGGCTAAAGAATGAATTGTTGTGTTTGCTGTCATCTTAGCCCTGGGCATTGCCATCAGCTGGACCTGACATCTGAATGCTGTCTGAATCTGAACCGCCGCTAGATGCTACTAACCGTCACTGCCCCCACCCCCCCTGTGGTATCGGCCAATCCATGTCCGCCAGCTTTCTTGCCTCTTTCGGCGTGACTGCTCCCGCGTAAAGTTGTACGGCCGACCACGAAGGTGCAGCGGAACATCAGAAATGATTGCTGGGCACTCCTTCACAGGACAGTTCTTGTATGCCCAGCCTCGATAGCTAAGGTTGCCACAAATCCTGGTAAAATTCGCATAGAGGCCACAGTAGTACCTTGATCCGCTCATTTCTTGCAAATGTTGACGCCTCCTATGAGGCGTTAACCTCTTGACCTTGTCGCCACAAACGGGACAATTGTAAGCGTGTCTGCGAGAAGACGTTTAAAACTTTTTTTGAGAGCTTTAAAAACACGTTTTGCTCCGTCAAAATCTGGAGAAAGAATGATTTCTCTGTATCAAATTTTCGCTTCCTTACATCCAAAAAAGATAAAACTTGGCCGAATTTCAGCTTATATCAAGTCAAACAAATATTCCAAGTTCCATCTTGAAAATATAGGTGTATTGTTGGCAGTGTCTGTTGCCTTATCTGTCAGAACTGAGTAAAATTGACTAGACTTGATTCGTTGGTAAATGGTGTTTTGTATGCTCTCCGACATGGCAAACAGCAACTCATATGCTTTGGCACGACTCGTGTTTGTAGCATTCTTGGCCTTCGGTAGGTACGCCCTTATATTATTCTGAAGTTCTTCTATTGAGAATTTAACCAGATGATAGTGTGTGGAATGTTGTGTTCGACAAGGATTTCACAATCATTTTGGAACATACTTCATCAGCAAATTCATTTTCGTTCAGAGGAGTTCTTTCATAGAATGCCTTCTTTATGCATTGCTGATTCTCTGTTTCTAATTTCAGTGCTCACAGATGTTGGTCTTGTGACCATCCTCATGCTGCGGCAGCCTTTCGCCGACCATGTAGTGCTAACATTGAAGCATGTAGTCCTGTGCTGTTGACATAAACATAGACGGCACATAATATTCCAGTGTTTTACAATCTTTATCTACTTCATGTTTCTTTTGCAACCATGGTCTTTTTGCCCATTCCGTGTCAAAACCTATCATGTGCTTTGCTTACATTCTTTCTGGAACTTGGAGCTGTTGTTTCTGGTGTTAAAGAAGAGGGAGTGGGAGGATAAGAGATTTGATGGGCTTCAGTTTTATTTGTGAAAGTCTGAACACCGTCAGTGATCTTAGATCTATTCTGCTCTCTTTTATAAAGAAAGGAAACTTCTTATCCTTAAAATAACCCATTACCGATGTCATGCAGTGATTTGCTACGTATATCAGGGCTATCTGATCAACCTTTTATTGGGGTTGTCCCGGCTAGCCCAGTTGGTTGCGTCGCCGAAGTTGCAGTGACGGTTCGGGGTGCGGAAAAGCGACTATTTTCTTTTAAACAAATTTTAATTAATAGAGTTTAATGTTGCTAACTCGCAAGGTTGTTTTCAATACACAAACACCGAGAACTTTACCATTTTGACGGAATATGTAAAAATATAGACAATAAATAAAATATTACTTCTTGAACTAGTGCAAATTCTCTTTTGCTAGAGTGTAATTACTTCAAATAGGGGTCTCAGCGCTCTAACAAATCTCCAGTCCTCTTTCTTTTTCTTCCCAATTTAAACTTCATCGCTGTCTTCATTGATGCTTCAACAGATGCGTTTGAATCTCTAGTCTTCCCTTCCTCCAACAGAAGTCCACTTCACATGTAAATAACGGTATGTAGTTCTGTCCAATATGATTTATTATATCTCCCTTGAACACCTGAACGTCACCTATCTCGAAAGCCAATGTTTTCGTACTTATCTTGCACTATTAATCCACTTTCACCAATGTAAAAACATTTCAGAACATGAACAACATAATAAAGTATACATTGACCTTTTCAAATGTTGTTCTCACTGTCGGCTGACAGTAAGAACGATTTGTGCTTGAGGATTGTGCATATCTTCCCCACTGCGCAATTTACTGCCTGTGTTTTTATCCCCCGCCGCAAAGCGGCTGTGGGAAATAGGAATGGTCCTCGTCCGTCCGTCCGTGCGCGCACAATTCGTGTCCGGTCAATAACTTTTCAACCCCTAGAAGGAATTCCATGAAACTTTATCCAAATGTTCTCCCCATCAAGACAACGTGCAGAACCCATGTTCCAACCTGGCTGACTCAAGGTCAAGGTCACCAGTGGTGTTTGAAGATTTGAACCATGTATTTCGTGTCCGGTTCATATCTTCTGAACCCCTAGAAGGAATTTCATGAAACTTTAGTGAAATGTACTCCCCATCAAGACGACGTGCAGAACCCATGTTCCAACCTGGCCGACTCAAGGTCAAGGTCACTAGTGCTGTTTGAAGATTTGAACCATGTATTTCGTGTCCGGTTCATATATTCTGAACCCCTGGAAGGAATTTCATGAAACTTTAGTCAAATGCTCAGCCCAAGAAGACGATGTGAAGAACCCATGTTCCCACCTGTCCAGCTCAAGGACAAGGTCATAGGTGATGTTTGAAGATTTGAATTATGTACTTTGTGTCTGGTTCATATCTTTTGAACCCCTAGAATAAATATCATGAAACTTGTATCAAATGTTCAGCCCATCAAGATGATGTGCACAACCCATGTTCCAACCTTGCTGGCTCAAGGTTAAGGTCATTGAAGATTTGATATGTATTGTGTGTCCGGTTCATATCTTCTGAACCCCGCAATGAATTTTATCAAACTTTAGTCAAATGTTCATTCCACCAAGATGATGTGCAGAACCCATGTTCCACCTGGCCGGCTGAAGGTCAAGGTCACTAGTTGTCTTTGAAGGTTCATATTTAACCATGTTTTTCATATTTGCTCCATAACTTCCAAACTGCTGGAGATATATCTTTGTTAATTTGCAATTAAGCATGCATAACCTTTCCAACATTCCGACTGCCTTGTTCTATATGCTATTGAGGACAGTACAATTTTTTTTCATGAACACACTGTTTGAGGTTGACTCGGTGTATTTTGTCACAGGTTAGTCGCATTTTCATGTCTTTTACCTTCTTCTTCACGTTAACGCGTACAGTACAGCTTTTTGTATTAAAAAATGATATGTAAAGCTATGACGCTGCACCTACTGTTCAGTGTTTCTTGATAATGCTTTTGTAAGTACTCTTGTATGGACATCCAATTAAATTTCAGAAGCACTCTGTATTATAGCCCAAGAGATGTCTACTTCTGTGCGACGCGGTAATACTTTATGTCCAAGAGCTGCTCTAAAAGAACACAACGGTTTCACTTTGCAATATACAACTTGGGGATTCTGATATGTTTTCTAGAACTGGAGCGACCATTTTTATAACTAAAACATATCTATTTTTGATGTTTGGACGACTTGTTTCGTTGCATCCAAGTCAAACGCTCCAGACCCATATCGTATTGGTATATTAGCATCATTATCTGAACCTTTGCTATAATAGACAGTTATGAAAGGTGAATCTGTCTACAGCATGGTGAGCGTCCCCAGGTTGATATGTGTGAAAACACACATTCCTTTTCATATTCGTCATCTGCATCGTCGTCTTACAGTATCTAAGTTGAATCCACATTATTACTTGGCCTTCGTTCTAGTGTAAAAACTGAGAAGATATTGAGGTCATTACAAAATGATCTCCAATAATAAATTAAACTTGCATTTTCTCGTCTATCACACTCTCCTTTAATTTAAATCCTACAGTTCTGTGTACACAACCGACATATACACATCCATGAAGCTGCACTCGCCCTTTCGAGCGCATAAGTGGTAAAACTGGTAAGTACTCTCGCATGAACATACAATTAAATATCGAAAGCTTGCAGTGTATTATCTCCAAGAGAAGTCTACTTCTTTGCGGCGCGATACTACAGAAGGTCCAAGAGCTGCTCGCTCTGAAAGATAAAAGTGGCCCTACTGTGTAAAGTGTTGCATGGTGATCTGATGGTTTTCTAGTACTGGAACGACATTCATGTTCGTCACATTTATTACCATGGAATAATATAAATCTCTTTTCCCCTGAAGTTTTTTGACGACCTGTCCTGTTGCATCAAAGTTAAAAACTCCAGAATCATTTCATATTGTATTTCTAGCAACATTTACTGAATCCACAATAAAAAAGGACTGCTTCTTCTGCATCAAAACCTTGTTTAACATGACTAGCACCATAAATGGTTCAGGCTGAAGCATGTTTCCTGTCCTGGTCTGTTTTTGCTTACCTTACATGGTCTCTGATTGACATGGATAATTTTATGCGTTCAACTAAGTGTCTGGCATGGATTTTATATACACTGTCTTGTACACACTATATACAGATTTATTTTGCATTTTGGTCCATTCGTCCATGTTTTGAGTTGTACTTTACTGTATTTTATGATGGCCATCTCTCTTGTGTTAACCACTGACTTTGACTTGTAGCTGGACGACTTTTATCATGTTTGTCAACTGCTAGACTCCTATAGACTGTAGGATTAGTACAGGTTATGGTGTAGCATACAGCAGACTTAAGACTACAGCAGTACTCTTTAATAGGATAATCGTTCTAAGGATTATTTCTTATTTTCTTGTCGTTCACCCTCTCTTTTACTGTTACTCGTACAGCTCCGGGTATGTGTACGCAACAGACATGAAAAACAACGAAGCTGCACTCTCCCTCTCCATAATCCGTAACACTGTTGTAAGTACTCTTGTATACTATTAGACATTCTGGATATTCATTTATGTCAGAAGCACGCTGAGTATAATTGCCCAAGAGAAGTCAACTTCTATGCGGCACGATACCGCTTTATGCCCAAGAGTTGCTCTAAAAGATAATAGTGGCCGTACAAGGTAAAGTGCTGCATGGTTATCCGATAGTTATTCTAGCACTGAAACGACAGTCATGTTTGTATCTTTAAAAACTAGGGATGGCAACGAGTAACCGAGTTCTCGATTGATCGTCCGAGTATCGAGTACTAAATCTACTACTCGAGTACTCGGATGAAAAATACATTTTTAAATTAAAATGAAATCCAGTTTTGCTTTATATTCATTTGATATTAGATTGGAAAAGTGCCAATAAGGCACAATTTTGACACGTTTAGTCAAGACAGGTGACACAATTAACGCCTTGAAATTGTTGTGAGATTTCAAAATGTCGAATAAGGGTCCGAGTTTGCCCATGTCACTTATGTCAATTAGCAATGTTTTGATATCATAGATATTTTGCTTGACGCTACCAGTATGACCATTTAAATATCGAGACCTTCCACTATAATCATTGAAAGGTTAATGTGTTCTTAATAAAGATCATCCTAACATTTTGATTGGTCTTTGACGCGAACCAAAATATGAATATTATTGATATAAAACATTAAAACGGCGGTGATGTTCAGTGTTACATTCTTAAGAAGATACTTGGAAAGTAAACATCGAACTGAAACACCCGCATAACATCAACAACATGCCTTCTTGCCAACATGGCGAAAACTTGGACACGTATACTGTTTTTTTCAACAATAAAATTAAAAATCAGCAAAACACAAACAAAAATTAAAACAATTTTCTTTTTCATATTTAACTTTTACAGATATAGAGTATGTGGTTCATAAATACAGAGCTAATTAAAGATGAAAGAACATTTACAATTTAACATAAAATCAACATTCATTTGATCTATTCCAATATAGGTTATAATCTTTATATTCTTTCCAGTACTCGATCGTAAGATTATCCCAGTAAGCGAGTACCAATTTTACTACTCGTTGCCATCCCTATAATAATAACCATAGAGTAATATTGAAATCTTTTCTCGTGAAATCTTTGGACGACCTGTCCTGTTGCACCAAAGTAAAATACTGCAGACCAACTTCGTATTGTATTTCTAGCAACATTTACTGAATCCTCACTAAAAAGAACAGCCGCTAGAAAAGGTGAATAAGATGTATAAATGCTTCGTCTGCATCAAAACTTTGTTTATCATTTAATTTGACAGAAATATATTTACCTTTACAAATGTTATTCTCTTTACTGTAAACTGACCTTAACAAAGCGTCTTTATTTTCATTTACCCAACTTCTCAGTTTACTTCCTGTGTCTTTTTCCTGCTATTTAGTACAGTACAAATTGTTTTCCATACACTAACAGCTTGTCTTATACTTGCAGTATCCTTTAATAAGGGAAATCATTCTGAGAATTATTCCTCGCAGTTTCTTAGCGTTCTCCTTCACCTTTACTGTTTCACGTACAGCTTTTAGAATGTGTACACAACAGACATGTAAAACATGAAGCTGCACTCACCCTGTTGAGCGCATAATTGGTAAAACTGGTGTAAGTTCTCCTGTGAGGACATACAAGTAAATGTCAGAAGCACGCCGTGTATAATCGCCCAAGAAAAGTCCACTATTATATGGTTCGATACCACTTTAGGTCCAACAGCTACTCTGAAAGATAATACTGACCGAACTTTTTAATGTGTTGCATGGTGATCTGAGGTATTCAAGTACAGAAACACCAGTCATGTTTGTCTCATTAGTTATCATGGAATATTTAAGAACTCTTTTCTCGTGAAATCTTTTGACGACCTGTCCTGTTGCATCCAAGTAAAATATTCCAGATCCATTTCGTATTATATTTCTAGCAACATTTACCGAATCCTTACTATAAAAGGACAACAATAAAGGAGGATTAAGATGTTATATGCGTCTTCTGCATCAAAACCGTGTTTAACATGTCCATGAATTGCACGGGTGAAGCATGCTTTCTGTCCTGGTCTGACTGCATCCCTTACACGGTCTCTGATCGACATGTTGTATAGTTTCCTGCATTCTACTCTGGCTCGGATAGATTTCTTTTTGCATTTTGATCCGTTTCTCCCATTTTTTTGAGTTGTACATTACTGCCTGTTATGATGGCCATCTATCTTGTGTTTAACCACTGCTTTTGACTGTAGCGGGCGACATTTTATCATGTTTATCCAATACTAGACTCTTAGTATAGGTAATTGTGTAGCATACAGCAGCCTAATGGTTTTCTTCAATAGGGCGTTCTGAGTATTATTTCTCGTATTTTCTTGTCTTTCAACTTTTCCTTTACTGTTTCTCGTACAGCTCTGAGTATGTGTACACGACAACACTGTTGAGTGCTTTATTGGTAAAACTGTTGTCAGTACTCTGTTATGCATAAAACAATTAAATATAAGAAGCACGCTGTGTTTGATCGCCAAAGAGAAGTCTACTTCTATCCGACGCGAAACTACTTTAGGGCCAAGAGCCAAGAGCTGCTCAGAGAGATAATAGTAGCCGTACTGTGTAATTTGTTGCATGGTATTCTAGTACTAGAACGACATTATATAAATATTACATGTCTGACAGGGTGACAGTAAAATTGTCAACTTGAGGAAATACTGTCAACCGAGGCGAAGCCGAGGTTGACAGTATTTTCGAAAGTTGACAATTTTACTGTCACCCTGTCAGACATGTAATATTTATTTTATACCGAAAAAACTATTCAAACCATGAACAACTTTATTCAATAATGGTATTTAATTGATGTAATAATGGTAATGAAACAGCAATTTAACAATAAAAGTAAACTGGTCTGTTTACAACGGAAATGTAAAACTAGATATTGCGCATGCGCGAATGGTACAGTATAATTTTAGAACATTCCGTACTTATGGTAGCGGATGACATTAATTTTTTATTTGACAGTACTTATATGTCACGGTGGCCTATGGAAGATTAACATTGTAAATGAAATTGAGGTATAATAATCATGAATGTCTAATAAATTACCATGGAATAATAAAGCACTCTTTTCTCGTGAAATCTTTTGACATGTCCTGTTGCATCAAAGTAAAATACTCCAGATCCATTTCATATTGTGTTTCTAGCAACTTGTACTGAATCCTCACTAAAGAGGAGATCCAAGAAAAGGGAGCATGATGGGTAATATTATATGCTTCTTCTCTTCTTCAGCATCCAAACCTTGTTTAAGATGACTAGCTGCATAAATGATTCTGGGTAAATCATGTTTCCAGTACTTGTCTGACTTTGCTTCCCGCGCACGGTCTTTATTTGACATGTTGCATAATTTTCTGCTTTCAACTCGGTCTCGGGTATATTTATATACTCTGTCCAGTACACAATATCTAGTGTATATCTACAGATTTTGTTTTGCATTTTGGTCCGTTCCTGGTCAAAGTAGTACTTAAGTGCCTTTTTGTGATGGATTTAACCACTGACATTGCATAACTGTAACTGGACGACGTGTAGGCCTTTTTGTAATGTTTTTTTTTTCAAATATTATACTCCGACAGACTTAGTTTAATAAGATAACGTTGTTGCATCTTTACTGTAGTTTTCTATCGTTCCGGTAGTTATTGTAAGGGGAGTTTACCCAACAGTCTAGAATAATTTTGTGCCAGTTGAATAAAACAGCATGCAGATTACTGATGTGCATCTTATTCTCTCATTAAGTTAACTAATAAGGTCACAGTGATGTTAGCATGAGTTTACTCATCACCAGACTACATGAAGTTGTACTGAATCTTTCTCTTATGTTGCTTAGTAACAGCTTCGCTGTCCAAGTCTGTATGAACTGGTAATAAGTGGTTCCAATGTAACAGTTTCTACCCTCTGCAGACCTTACTTTAAAAAACACATATTTCTGCATTTGGTCTATCAGTTATTTACGTGTCTATTATAGATCTCCGTTCATAGTTAATCACGCCTTCAAGTGGCTTTATTTTAAGCCACACCTTTTGTTTTTGCTTCAGTTTTGAAAAAAAATCCATTTCAATAACTGCAATAAGAATGTCGCATGACAAAAACCTTGATTGGCGTCTTGTGAAGTGTTGCAGCGTAAAAGATGTTTACGGAGGCCGCTTGCTTGGTGAGTATCTAATTGAAATCGAAATTGTAGTAGCGGAACATATTAACAAACTTAGGGTAAGCACCTAATTGCAATAATTTAAACCATTTTCCGTTTCGATATACAACGTCGAACGCCTTTTTAAAATCAATAATTGCACAATATAATTCATGTTAATCATAATGAATTATCTTATTAATTATAGTTGACAACACAAAAATACTATCTCCAGTACTTCTCTTGCTCCTTAAAACCATACTGACAATCCGTTAATAGATTTAAATCTTCTGACGATTTATGTTATCTATCTAAAAGCAAAAACGAGAAAAGTTTAGGAAATATACTGGTTAAGGTTATGTCCCTGTTATTAATAACAGTCAAATTGAACAAGATTAATGCGATTGCAAAAGCGAGCAGCTAGGATAATATTAAATAAACCTACACGCACACCAACATTTGAGCTCTTTAGAGAATTAAAATGGTTATCATTTCAAAGCAGATGTAAATACCATGTTTGTCTATTTGTTTACAAAACATTAAACAATCTTGCACCCAAATATCTTAACAATATATTATCTTTTTCTACTAATTCCCGTTACAATCTTCGATCTATACAAAGGTATCATATTATAAATAACAGACCAAACACAAATTCTCTAAAACGAACCTTTAGTTACTTTGCTATGGAAATTTGGAATTCTGTTCCATCACATAAAAAACACATTCGCAATATCATGGCTTTTAAGACACAACTGAAAACATATCTTCTACTGCAAGACTGTGACTAAATATAATCATCGATGTATTTTTTCTACTTACTGTTTTTAACCCATCTTTTGATATGTTTACAGGTGTCTGTCAACTTATTTAATTTTGTTTTAAATGACTAAAATGAACATTTTTTATATTTCATGAATGAATGTATGTTGTTGTTGTTTTTATTTTAGATTTTGTTTTATTTGTTTGTTATAGAAGGCCTTATTGTAAATTTGACATTATATTTTGTAAATTTAATGTACTAAATAAATAACCTTCTTTAAATAAAGATATTATTATTATTATTATATATTATTATAATAACAACATTTGGATTGCCTTTTTATGAACCAGAATTATGCCTTTGGTCCAGCTTCTATGATACAAATAATTAGCATACAATTAATTTAAGAGTTTTCAAAGCAGTTGTGCGAAAAAAAACCTTTAAATTCGATTAACATTTCAGGTGTTGAGTTATCAATACCGCTGCTCTTACTCCTTTTTAACGAACTTATAGCTTTAAGTACTTCATCTTTTGAAATATCAAAATCTAGTTGTTCTTCATACTTACACGCTTCATTATCAATAGTTATGTCTTTATTATTGTCATTTCTTATAATATCGCCGGTTAATAATTTTTAAAATGGGCAAGAAAATAGTTTTATTATCAAATTATTTGCTGGTTTATATTTTTTCAAAAGTGGAATGCGCCGATTTTTCAACTTTCGAGTATTTTAATGAAAATTTGCCTGCAGTAAATTGATCATACTTCAGATATGGAAATGAATATTTTTCGTCGAAATATCTGGATTTGTCTCAAAGATACAGGTCTTCAAAGATGGCCACTAACGGCAGTTTTTGGACATGACGTCAAACGAACCGTAACCGAATATTCTGCTATAACTGATTTCTTTCGACAATTATTCAGTTCCATATTTGAAAAAATATCAATTTACTGCAGGAAAAATTTTCAATAATATACTCGAAAGTTGAAAAAACGGCGCATTCCACCTGAACAAGGCAAGATGTGTGAACTGTGGAGGAGGTTCCTTTGCATTAGGAAACATGGGAAAGCAAGCGCTCAAAAGTCATGCTAAAGGAAAGAAACATGGCAGTAAAATGAGTTAAATGTCAAAAGTTAAATCTGAACAGAACATGTCACTATGTGTCAAAGTTAAGAATACTACAAATGAAGAGAGTAACAATACACCTGCAAGACCATTAGACGTTAGCACAACCTGTGGAAACTCCACCACCTCCTTCAGTGGAGCAAGAAGCAGGTCCTTCATCTAAACCTAAATCTGTTGGTCAGTGGATCACTAAAGACAATATATTGAGAGCAGAGGTTTTGTGGGCCATGCAAGCACTTACATCCAAATTCTCCACTTATTCATGTGTGGGTAATAATGAGCTGTTCTCTGCTGTTCCCTGACAATAAAATTGCTAAGCATTTTCAATACAGTAAGACATTGTGTTCCTATCTCATATGCTATGGCATGCAACATAATTCCATGAAAACCTCATGCAGCAGCTCACCGTACTTGACACATAGTTTTAGTTTCCTTCGATGAATCTTTCAACATATCTCTGCAGCTAGAACAGATGGATATTCTTGTTAAGACTATGGGACTGTAATATCAATAGAGAACAGACAAGATAATTTATTTTTCAATTTCAAAGCCACACCAGAGCATCAGATCTTGTCTCCAACTTCAAATCTGGGATGAGATCACTAAGTACTTAAACCTGTTACAAATTTAAATGGATGGCCCTGCAACCAACTGGAAGTTTTTTTAAGAAAGATCGAGAGCTAGAAGATCCAAGTATGCCCAACTTCCTGAACTTGAGGTCATGTGGATTACATGTTGTGCATGGTAGCTTAGAATCCGGGGCATCTGCATCGGGATGCGAGATTGCCAGCTTGTTGAGGTCGTTATGGTAGGTGTATGAAGATTCTCCAGCAAGAAGAGAAGTTTTTGAGTCAATGAGTGAATGTCGGCTGTACCTTTTACGGTTTTGCCTGACAAGATGTCATGAAGATGTTTTTGTGGCTGAAAGAGCCATTGACATTTGTCCAGGGATTGTAAAATATGAGAAAGTTACAAGTAATCCACTAAGCAAAGTACCCACTGTAAGCACAATCCAAAAGCTTATATAGCATGTTCAATACTCCCTCACTGTTGCAAAACTACAGTTCTTTATAAATGTTGCAGAGGTTCTTCATGAAGAATTCCAGAGTGACAACTCTTTCCTTCCTTTCTTAGCAGAGGAGCTGTACTCATTGCTCAAAGTAAGTATTACTTCAGCGCTTTATTCGGCCAGAAGTTTTGGAAAAGGCAAACACTAAATCAAAGCTAGCTGCCATTGATGTTATGGCTAGAGAAAATGTAGTTCAGCCGAAGTAAGCTGATTTAGGATTTGCTACCGTGCATATAAACTGAAAAAGACAGTCAGCCAGTGAATTACAAATTCTCATATTTCGAAAAGAGTATATTGTGTTCCTTCAGAAATTGTGTAGTAAACTGATGGAGCGATCTCCCGATAAACATTCATGTGTGAGGTACTTAATGTTCTTGAACCCAAATCAAATGGCAAAGAGGCCTGACTCAGCCAAACAGTGCCCAAGGTTATAAAACTGAGCATGGAAACCAGTCGCCATTTCAGCCAATCAGATGCTTGAGATTTGAGACTGGTTTCCAATCTCAGTTTTATAACCTTGGGCACTGATGTTTCAAAAGCTTTTGGAATATCTGTTGGACATCTAGCTGCTTAATGCAAGAACATCACGTGACTCGGTACTGCACCAGTATAGGAAATGGTTGTCAAAACGTGAAGAAACAAATAAGGACGCGTATGAAGCTTCCAGGATGGATAGTAAAACTGGAATTGATGAACTGTTCTTCAGGGATATTGGGATCAATGCAGAGAATGGAGATCTGCTTAGTGTTGTGGAAGACATGCTCATCCTTTCACATGGACAGTCATCTGATGAAAGTGGATTCTCAGATAACAAGGAGTTGTTCAAGGGGAATGAGTGAGCATTCCCTCATTATATACAGGAGAGCATATGGTGGCCTTCAGAGCGAGAAAAAGCCAGTCCATGAATGAATTCAAAGACAAGGCACTCCTGGAAAGCTGCAGGCATGCTTATCAGAGATACCAGGCCCATGCTCAGGAAACATAGAAAGATGTTGAAAAAAGAAAACAAACTAACCAAAAACCAACTTGACGAAGCCAGAAAAAAAATCGGCAACAAAAGGAGCTGGAAGCTGAGGAGCTGACAATACAAGCAGAAAACAAAAACACAATACGCAGAAAGCAAAAAAAGTCTTGAGCTAATGGTAAAGCCTAATGCTCTCGGGAAGAAATCCAGACTAAAGAGAAAAGAACTGGATGCAGAAGTAAAAACTGTTGGACATCTGGAAAACAAATTGAAGCAAAGAAATAGCCTAGTGGTGTTCATTTATTTGATGTAAACAGACTTGTATCTGTGTTCATGGATTTTAATAGATGCATTTTGTTGCATTTTGATGTAAGCAATATTGAATTTTTCCACTTTTGACCCCACCTTATTATGAGCCCGAGGTCATTTTGCATGAGAATTTTTTAAAAATCGTCAAATTTTGCAAGAAATAGTTTATCAAATATTATCTATTACATTATAATTATGAAGTAAATAATTCTACTCAAAGTTTGCACCAAGGCTCAGTTAGTAATTTTGAGCAAAGTTTGAGCAGTATACTTTTTGACCTTAGAAAATAAATTGAAAAAAAATAAAGCAAATTTTTAAGTAGTGAAGTTCACTGAATACAACACCTGACTACATTGTAGTGACAATCTGATTATGGCACATTGAAAATTCAAAACTCAATTGGGGTCAATAGTGATTGAAAATTTGTGTGCTGTTATTTGTTTTGTTTCATTTTTCAACATGCAGGAACATGTATGGACATATTTATGGGTTCGTTGTTTTTGCAAGACCTATGTTCAGCCAAACAGAAAAAGCTACTTCACTAACGTATCTGTTCGCAGTTTTTTTATATAATAATACATGTATATTAGTGACCTGGTGGGAAAACTGCTATTAGATAGCTTATACTGATACTATTACATGAACACATATGTTCATGTATGTCCTGCGACAACAATTTAAAAAAACCGCAATAATTTAGTTTGCTGATGGCTGTTTTCATGAACCCCATGTCACAAAGGTAACATTCAGTTAAGCCGCTGGCGTACTCTTGTGCACGAACTAAGCCGGAAGTGGTTCACCGATTCGTTGGATAGGAACACAGCGAGGAGGCGATCATTTAACGACTACGAGAATGATTAAGTCCCCTGTAAACACCATGTTTTGATTGGCGAAGCAGTAAAAAGGGAGAAATGACGGATTACAAACCTGTCAACAACCAGTTTGCTTTCTCTATTTTTATATTATTATTGTTTTCTTACTACACCTCTCCAATATATTTTTACAAACATTTCTATTGACACGCCCGCGGTTAATAAAAAATTAAATAAACAAACAACGGGGCAAAAATACATTTATTTATGACATATCATTAGCTAAATTATAATAAATAACTTTCAATTGTCAACCATAAATTCAATGTTTTCTTCCTGATGTTGTAAACAGTTTATTATGTAAACAGATGATCCGGGGAAAGGTCTTGCGTTTATACCGTTATGCAGTAATCTTGGGTCTGGACCCATATGGGCTATAACGATCATCTATTGTGGATAATTTATAGAAAGGAACAGAGCTTTATTTACATCTCCGATATACAAATTGTTAGAATATCAGAAAAAAGCTTAATTCGTCAATAACCATAATTGATGTTTAAAATAAAAACCTTTATAATTCAATAAACAACACTTTTTCAACTCGTTTTCCTTTATTTGTTCTAACTCGTGTCTTTATAATTATATAAACACCAATAGAGATAAGTTAGTTGTCGTTCGGAAACAAATCAATTCTGATTATTATCAGAGATACAAACACAAAATAACCCAATCCTCAGCCAACCATAAACAAAAGTATTGAGTATATATATATAATTGTAAAATTACAGCAAACAAAGAATACAACACCTCAAGAGATATGTATAACAAATAAACATAACATTAACATATTTGCAAAATGCAAACATTAAAAAAAGCAAAAACAAACTATTTTGCCAAAAAGACCCTACTGACGTTTGAATGTTTGTCTAACCAAACTGGTTTAAACATCAGGTTGACAGAAAGACAGCTTCTCTGTAAAGAAAAAGCAAAGAGTCTTCTCGTCAAATCAGCTAATTTCCATTTCCCTGAAAGCATTCCCTATATTTAAGATATATATTCAAAATGTAGAGATTACCCGTAAAAAGAAATGTCTGAGCTGACTTGAATCTGCATCTTTTAAATGTAAACCGCCAACCCGCTTAGCAAATAAATAATCTCGAAGTCCCCCTTTATGACAAAATGGTCTTAACGACCTAATGAAAATAAAATTGAGATTTTTTGACATCGTAGTCCTTAACTCTTTATTAACTTCCTTAATAATTGGGTCTGTTGTCCCATGATTAACAAGCCGCGGTAAATGGAATAGATTCTGATCCAAATAGTCCTGTTTTTTTCTGATTGTAGCAACAAGATTTGCAGTCAGACAGAATGTTACGTACGCTATGTGCGTTTGCAACACCATTCATGCCGACACGTCGAAAAAGACACAAGCAATGACAAGTGTACTTAGAACTTCTCCTAAAAGGGTAACAAGTGAACCAATTTAATAGAAGTTTAGAATTACCAATCGGATTTATTCTCTCAAGAAAGATTATAAGATTTATCTACCCTTACAGTTCTATTACCTACAGCCCCTTTTCCTTATAAAACGTTTAATTAAGTATAAAGTAAAATTAAATTAACCTATAACTTGGTTTGATTACAACTTGTTTGAACCAGGTGAATCTAACTAGTACTAGGACCCTTATGAATAGTTCCAAGCACCAAAACATACAGTAAGTGGCCGAACCATTCGTCTTACCGATTGATTTGACCTGTAAATCCATTGCTAAAAAAATTATCAAAATCATTCAAAAGGCAAAATGCAGTTCAATAAAACTTTGCGCTAATCAATGTTATTATTGTATGTTTATTTTACATACATTTGTTTATTAAGAAAAGGTAGAACAGTAAAGAAAAAAGTTTGACTTAAAAACTTTATTTTATTTGCAATCAAATAAAAAAGGAAGCAACAAAAAACGAACAATTTAAATGCCCACACAAGTTATAATATTATGACACTGACAACAATATGCAATGTCCTTAAAAAGAACGATCAGTTGACCAGTTAGGAAAAAAGAAAGCATCAGTTTTAATGTCTGTCATCCATTTCGCGTCCAGAAAATTATAGGTCATACAAAATTTTACATATCTCATATTTTGTACATTAGAAATAAATGTATAATATGAGATATTTGTAAAAGTGACAAAAAGGTCCTTACTTATTGTTATCATAATGTGTATCACATAAGAGAAACAACTGCTGAATATTTAAAGCAGATGTTTATATATAAGTCATTTCCCTTTGACCTTTAGTGAAGTGATTTTCGATTCTGCGAGGAACTTAAGTTGTGTTTGTTATTGTGGCATGGTAACTTTTCAACTACTACGAACGGCAGCAGCTATTTGTTATTACAGAAGTATATACTTTAATGTTATAATACCCCCGCATACAAAGTATCGGGGGTATATAGGAGTCATCATCCGGTTGGTTGGTTGGGTGGTTGGTCTGTGGCACTTACTACGTCAACAGTTTTCAAGCTATCGACTTGAAACTTTAAACATATGTTCGTGAGTAGATTTGCGCGAACTATTTTTTTTCATATGTGTATCAGTCCATTAATTTTCGGAACGGAGTCTTGTGACGCGAACTTCTACAAAAGTTTTCTATATATTGACTTAAAACTTTACACATATGTCCGGCATGAAGTGTAGATGTGTGTGACATATTTTTCATGTGGATCAGTCCATTATTTTTTGTAGAGGACATGATTAAACATTGGAAGGGAGCGCGATTAAACAAAATCTTGTGACGCGAACTTCTTCTACAGTTTTCAAGATATTGACTTGAAACTTTACACATATGTTCGACATGAAGTCTAGATATGCGTGACATATTTTTCATGTGGATCAGTCCATTATTTTTTGTTGGGGACATGATTAAACAAAACCGTTTTACGCAAACGTCTACAGTTTTCAAGATATCAACTTGAAACTGAAATCTTATGTTCTGCATGAAGTGAGCATGTAAGCGACATATTTTTGTTTGGATCAGTCCATTATTTGTGGAGGGCGCATTATTTAACAAAATCATTCCTTTTTTAACAAAATCTTATGACTCAGATTACTTCTCCAGTTTTCAAACTTTAAACATACGGTCGTGAGTAGGTTTGCATGACATTTTTTTTTTCATGTTGATCAGTCCATAATTTTTAGAAGGGGAGCACGATTCAACAAAATCTAGTGACCCAAACTACTTCTACAGTTTTTAAGATATTGACTTGAAACTTTAAACATATGTTCTGCATGAAGTGTAGATGTGCGTGACATATTTTTCGTGTGGATCAAATCATTAATTTTTGCAGGGGACATGATTTAACAAAATTGTGTGATGCAAACTTCTAAAGTTTTCAAGATATCGACTTGAAACTGAAATCATGAGTTCTGCATGAAGTACGCATGTAATTGACCTATTTTTTTGGATCAGTCCATTATTTTTGTAGGGGAGCATTATTTAACAAAATCTTATGACGCAAACTTCTTCTGTTTTCAAAATATTGACTTGAAACTTTTAACATATATTTGGCATGAATTGTACATGTGCAAGACATTTTTTCCTTCTGGATCAGTCCATTATTTTTTTAGGGGATCATTATTTAACAAAATGCTGTGATGCGAACTACTGGTACAGTTTTCAAGGTATTTACGTCAAACTTAAAACATGTTCGGCTTGAAGTGTAGATGTGTGTAACCTATTTTTCACGTAGGTCAGTCCATTATTTTTGTTGGGGAATGATTTAACAAAATCTTTTGATGCGAAGTAATACATTTTCAAGATATTGACTTGAAACTGAAATCATATGTTCAGCATAAAGTGTCGATGTGGTAGACATATTTTTCATCGGGATCAGTCCATTATTTTTTGAAGGGGAGCACTATTGAATATTGTATTCATTGTAAGGTAAAAAGATGCGAACATTATTTCTGCATACTCTGACAAAGCAGTATTGCGGGGGTATTAATCACCTTCAGTGATAGCTCTAGTTATTCAAGTGAATTCATATCGGCCTCGTGCCAATATGACTACCCTTGGCCCAATAACAACGCCAATATTAATTCACTTGATTATTGACAATTTCATTATTAACAAAATATCAATAGTTCTAGACTTTATAATTACTCATTAACCGGCATTTAACCTCCAATAGTCGGCTCTTGTTTTCTCTAACATTCAAATACATTTCAAACAAAATTTGTCTTTGAATGCTTGAGAAAACGGCAGCCGATGAAAATGCTAGTAATAAAAGGAGCACGGTGCTCTTTATAGGATCATAATTGGTCAGAAATTACTGAGAAATAAGCAATAAACATAGATGTACCTGAAGCGAGCGATTTTTCTGATAAAAATGTGTGCACGACATTCTAAAAGTCACGTGGTATAACAACTCTGAAATATTTGCTGTACGCTACTTTTGATACAACAGCAGCAAATTGCTCTTAAATACGTTTTAAAGTCCTCTTTTCGGGAGTTCGATTCCCACCCGACTCCTTCATCTAAAATATCTTACCGTCTTAGCAGAAACTTTCGACTTAGATCCACTGTAGCGATGCTTTAACCTGGCACTGAATAGAAACGGGTAGAGGATCCTCTATATCTTGCACTGTCATTCACAAATCTGAACTGATTAACAACCATCTGGAGGCGTCGCTCCGTATGGGTTACCGGCAGCTACGATGAATACACATAAGAACAATCACGCCCAGTATTCGCTTCAGGAGAGTGACACTGCATGTGTAGTAATTAACTTCCCAAGTCAAACAAAACTAAAGTCGATCTCACAGGTACAGAAGCATAATAAGTATGATACATTAATTTATTTTTTTTTCTTTTCAGTCTGACATGTTGTACAGGTTGGGCGTCCTGCTAATCTGGGGTAGCTGGAAGGCATTATACCAAACGTGATGAGAATAATGTTGTGGGCTCCGCACGTAGACATTTTGGGCAACATCTGTAAAAGCATAAGTTCTGTAAGTCGTAAAGAAAGACAACTCTGTAATGCTTACTTAAGTGTCGTGTTATAAAGGGATGTAACTACATCGGGCTTATTCTTCTTTCCACCGATCGGTATTCCTGTGTATTGTGATTGTTTTTTTCGTTTCTTGCGGGAGTGGGGCACTGGAACCAGAACACTCGCAGTAGAGACAATCAACAAGTAATATTTGAACTATCCGGTTAATACAATGCTACGCAAAATACCGGTAGTTCAGTCCACGTTTATATACCTGGTTAGTGTTAGTTTATGGCCGTTCTGCAGTCATCATTGCACGTTCACCTATGGTGGCTGATATATGCCATTTCGTTTTTTCTTTATTTCGCCGCGAAATAACGCCAAGCGGAAAGACGAAATAACGAAAAATCGCCACGCGAAAAAGAGGAAATAACGAAAAAACGCCACGCGGAAAGACGAAATAACGAAAGAACGTCACGCGAAATAACGAAAAACGAAATTTTTGCGCGAAATAACGAAATGTCGCCGTGCAAAAAAAAACGCCAATTTAACTGTACAAAAAAGCGTTTTTTCTAGCTTCGCCTTGCGTTTTTTCGTTCTTTCGCTTGGCGTCTTTTCGTTATTTCGCTTGGCGTCTTTCGCTCGGCGTTATTTCGCCTGGCGTTTTTTCGTTGTTTCGCGTGGCGTTTTGTCGTAATTTCGCGTGCCGTTCTTTCGCTTTGCGTTTTTTCGTTATTTCGCCTGGCGTCTTGTCGTTATTTCGCTTGGCGTCTATTCGTTATTTCGCTTGGCGTTTTTTCGTTATTTCGTCTTTTCGCGTGGCGTTTTTTCGTTATTTTGTCTTTTCGCATGGCGTCTTTTCGTTATTTCGCTTGGAGTTTTTTCGTTATTTCGTATTTTCGCGTGGCGTTTTTCGTTATTTCGTCTTTTCGCGTAACGAAATAGCGAAAAAAACGTCACGCAAAAAGACGAAATAACGAAAAAACGCAAAGCGAAATAACGAAAAGACGCCAAGCGAAAGAACGAATAAACGCCTGGCGAAGCTAGAAAGAACGCTATTTTGTACAGTTAAATTGGCGTTTTTTTGCACGGCGACGTTTCGTTTTTTCGCGCAAAAATAGCGTTTTTTCGTTATTTCGCGAGGCGTTCTTTCGTTATTTCGTCTTTTCGCGTGGCGTTATTTCGTCTTTTCGCGTGGCGTTTTTACGTTATTTCGTCTTTTCGCTTGGCTTTATTTCGCGGCGAAATAACGAAATGGCATAAATCAGCCACAATATTCACCGATATACAAGAAAATTAAGAAAATCTTAATAACGGCAAAATGCCGGTCAATGGAACTGCACAAATAAATGTTATTAATGTATCGTAATTTTGCATATGGCAAGACTCTTTAGAAAAGTAAAGAAAAATAACTAGATCTAAAAATTCCCTAAACTTCTATTTACATAAATTTACTCAAACCAAACATTACATAACAACATTTTAAATGCCCACATGAGTAATATGGTACGGACAACAATATCTTGTTTCCTCGTGACTTAAATATGTAAACTATACGAGATATTTTTAAAAGTGATTGACTTACAATATCCTGGTCGCTTCCTTGTCGCGTAAGAAGGTCCTAACGTTGATTTCCCTCTTCATAATTAATTAAAAATAGTGTTTTGTGGTGCTTATGTTTGTGAAATTATGTAAATAGTAATTATGTAAAAAGAAATTTAAGGAATTTT
Organism: Corbicula japonica; assembly: GCA_038501625.1. NCBI lineage: Eukaryota > Metazoa > Mollusca > Bivalvia > Venerida > Cyrenidae > Corbicula > Corbicula japonica. Next base: position 4,887,406 of record JAZAYU010000016.1, read on the forward strand.
TAGGTGTAGCTTTTTTCTTTACTGTTCTAACTGTTCTTATTATGTGTAAAATGAAGCTACAACAATAATGATTATTGGCAAAGTGTTATTGAACTGCATTTTGCCGTTACATAGATTTTGATGGGTTTTTTTTCCGCTGTCTGTGCAATGACCACTGAAGACAGACCTAATATTATAGTAACCGATTTTACGTCTCATGATTTTCGAAATGTAACATTTGAGAGAGAGAGAGAGCGAGAGAGATGTCTTTTGTTTAACCTTATACATGCATGTATCACAGAAACTGAGCTCATTATTTATATGAGCATGAAATTATAACACAAAGTATGATTGCAGTGAATCCTCGCAAAAATACCGTCCCGAAATAAGACTCGGGAATAGGACCACATTTTCAATGTAATTTCTTTCAGTTTTTTTTTAAATATTTTCCTCCATAAAATAAATGCCATCTCACGAATCAGACCACATTCGACCCGTTCCAGACGTGGTCTTATTTTAGGGCTTTCATTGTATATATTTTTCTGGACGAATGATGGGTCATAATATATTATTACTATGTAACTATTACTTGAGTATATTTACTTTAGTACAATTAGGCCGGCTGAAGGGGAGTTTAGGCCCGGCTTTAAATAGAGGTTTATAGCGAATGCTGAGAACAAGCTGGCCCGGCTTTATATATAGATCGTTGAGTAATGAACGGGAACCATGTTGTATGCACTTTAAGTTCAATGTCAAGCTATTTATAATTGAATATATAAATATAAATATTGAATTGAATTATCTCCCCTTAACTATAAATATAAATATATATGCATGTATAAATTATATAAATAGATCGAGGAGTCGGTGTTTCCTTTTAATTATGCGAATTGAAAGTTTATTGTTGTAAGCAGTTATAGAAAGAGTGTAGTAAGAGACATTGTTCAGATAGTTATTCTTGGATGATATTAAAGTTTGTGTTCTGTTTACGAATATTGGCAATCCTATGACTTGATTTTCGGCGCGTGAATGTGACCTATATTATGATGGTTCTTTGTTTACAAATGTTTTTGATGTTGAAATTGATGGTTCTTGTGGGTTTCTGTTTTACAAGAAGGCGATTTCTTGTCTATAAAGTAAATTATTATTGTATAACCATTTTTTGTAGGTCTTTTTCTGTTGTTCAGAATAATTGTGACTCATCCCCATCCCCTTCCATCCCCCCCCCCCCCCCCCCCCCCCCCTGGATCAAGATGCTGAATATAGAAAGTTAGTATAGATTTTTCATCCTGAAAGTACCAAAGGAATTGCCATGTACGTGGTAGAACAATTTTGAAAGATACTGTTGAATTTAAATAGAGCAAATTCATTCAATGTGGTTAGTGCTATGAAAATACCTGCATGAACTCTTACACCCAACATCTAACCTCTTTTAAATGTCGTCCACATATAACACATCTGTGTTATACTTTTCTTGTTTATATTTGGTGATAGATTGCGATATTGTAGAAATTCTTCGAATATCTATCCAAACCATTACAAAGATCAAGGTGCTCATTCTGGATAGTCGAACTGTTTTTATCTCAGATAAGAGTGTGTTAAATGTTTAATCCACTTCTATTGTAAAATAAGTTCGGTCCGTTCGGCCGTTATCAGTGACGGCGTTAATCGACTGGCTACAGAAGCTGGAGTACGGAACGGTAGGCGGTACGTGCAGAACTTATTACGAAATATAATTAAATCAACCTGTTGTCAGAGCCTCACGTATCCTTTAGATGAAACAGATAGACCGTAATGACCGTATCGGTTATATTGCCATTAGCGTCATTTGTGCTACTTGACCTTCTCAGGTTGTTTTCTAACGATTTAACATGTACTTTTGTCAGTTGAAGAACAAAGAATGTTATGTAATGTCATACTTCTTAACACGCTATATCTTACATCTTACCTCTTTTAAAGATCATGTACAGTTGGACATTCTAATTCAACTCACTTACTGGATTTACAGTTCAACCTACTTTCTCAGCCAATCAAAAGCCTTCATTTCATTCAAATCCAAGAAATTTAATGGCATAATTTGGGTTTCCCATTACTTCCTGTTAAATCTGACCAATTTAATGATTAAATCTAGCAGATTTAATGGTTAAATGTGTCAGATTTCCTTCTGTTTTATACACTCAGTAATAAGAACTATACCGCTTAATTTCTTGGATTTGAATGAAAAGCTTTAAAACTTTATATTTTGCGTTTCAAAAATATCACTGAAAATAAGTAATCAATATTTTGTTACACAATTTTAAGTTATTAGCACAGATTCATAATTTTCAAATACACACTTTTAAACATCCATTACAAACTTTGTCCAATTCGGTTTTATTTTAGCAAGTGTTTTTACTGAAATTAAAATCATGTGTCACCCATGCATAGCTCACATAGCTAATGAAAAGAAACAAATAAGAGTTCCCAGTGAAACTAATACAGTAAAAATAATAATTCATATCTCAATTATCAACTTGTTTTTAGAATACGATCAAATTAAGCATGTTTTTAAGAAGTTTAATGTTAGTTTAATGTTGTATATAATTTCTTTTTACAAAACAGTACTTTCAATATATTATCATAATAAATCATTAATAAATAATTCTAAACATCCGTTTTCATTGTAGTATTATGATTTACACAAATCTTATGTGCTTACTGCTTACAGTTGAGTTGCACTTAATTCTGCAGTTTCTGACAAATCTAAGAATATGTTTAAGAATAATGCATCATCTGTTAAACGGAAATCCATGTTTACACAAAATAAAATGAAGCCTGAATGAGCTTTGAATTTTCTTGTCAGGGTAGGTTAGGGAATTCAACAGTGGTCTTTGTGTAGAATCACAAAGCATGCAGACATAACACTGATCCATTTATTACAGTGCCATACAAATTAGAAAATAATGATCCAAAACAGGATGAGTTTCCCGAGAATCAATAGATCTTTTCTAACACCTTGTTGATAATGGCAAATTAATGGGTTCCAAGGGTTGTCATCGCCGGGGGTGGCAATGTTGGATAAGCTCCCATTGCTTAAAAGTGCTCCCAATGGCTTGCGTAAAATATAGCCTCTGACTACCAAGTCCAACTCCTGGCCTGCACGCGTGGCTTGTAACTAGCCCGGCGGACCTGCTACTACTAACAGGAGAAGGGGCGAAGGCGGAACTGTGGCGCCATAACCACTGCTTCGGGTAGATGGAGCTCGTTAGCCAGGGAAGGCAGTCTGTCTAGGAGAAGGAAAACTCTTTTTCCAAACCAAGGGAGACAACCCTTCCAAAAAACACCACTGCCTTGTGGTCAGTCGTTGGGTCGACAAAGGCTTTGGGAGAGGTAACCCTAATCAACCTAGAGAGTTAAAATCGGAGATGCTGGGCCATTGGCACTCTCTAACAAACCATGGCATCACGTAACTACGCTATGACTACACGATCATATGGTATTCATCGATGTGGTGCTGGATCTTTGGAATCCCTCCAGGGAGATACAGTGCCGGGCTCTGAGTCTCGACAGAGTCCACCCAAAGCTACTGGGGGTCACTCCTTCTATCATACCAAGAGGAGAACAAAGGGCTACAACAAGCCAAGGAGGAGGAAAGTCCAACAGAAACACTTCAAAGTGATGCATTGGAACGCAGGAGTCTTCAACAAAAAGACTGAACTACAGCACTTCCTTCATGAGAATGACATTAATGTCTGTTGCATTTAAGAAACACACCTGCAACCAGCGAAATCCTTTAAGGTCAGAGGATACCAGTGCTTCCGAAGCGACAGGGCTGGTAGAAAGAAAGGAGGCATCATGAGAGAGTACGCCTCTGAACTAAACATACAGACAATTCCCTTGGGCCGAGCAGACATCACCAACCCTACAGCCAATGACCTGTCTGCAGTGAAAGTGGCACTTGCTATTCCTGGACTTGACATGGGCAAACAAGAAAATGAGACCATCCGTAGAAGTCTGACACTTGCGACTATCTACGCAGACTATCCTTTAGACAGATGGACCCATGTATATACAGATGGGTCAGCCACTAGAGCTATTAAGGATGGAGGTGCTGGTATTCATATAACATTCCCGTCAGGCCAGAAATCGGCCCATTACATTGCCACTGGGAAGCACTGTAGCAACTACAGAGCAGAGACTGAAGCGCTCATGAAGGCAGTCTCTCTGATTGAAGACTCAGCAGAAGAGGTACATGTAACCTCTGTAGTCTTCCTCACAGACGCAAGATCAGTTCTGGAGGCTCTGCAAAGCAACAATGTTCCTGAACTAGCACAAGCCGTGAACAAGCTTGGGTCTTCCCGCAATGTTGCCCTTCAGTGGATACCATCTCACTGTGGAGTGCCCGGAAATGAGGAGGCTGACAAGCTGGCTAGGTTAGGAGCCCAGTTAGAGCAACCAGATAACCAGGTGACATACAAGGAGAAAGCCACCATCATTAAGGCTCTCACAAAGACCAGACAGGAAGCAGATGCCTACCACATGTTAAACAGACCAGAGCAGGTGATGATGGTGAGGTTACGCTCAGGGCATAACAGACTGAATGCACACATGTGTAGGAAGTATAAATTGGTGCCATCCCCAATATGTCCCTGCGGAGAAGAGGACCAGACTGCAGAGCACATCCTCCAACGATGTAAACGATATGACCAAGAGCGAGAAGCAACGTGGCCACAAGGTGCAACAATCCAGCAGAAACTGTATGGAGATGTTGACGACCTACGGAGGGCCACAACTTTCATCGCGGATGCTGGGGTGGTCGTGTAGAGCGAACGCCAGAAGAAGAAGAAGAATGGCAAATTAATGGGTCAGTTGAACTGTAAGAAGGTTATAGTTCAGAATTAGAAAATTTAACATTTAAATTCTCCCTCACTTCGTTCGGTCGAATTTAATTTGTTAAATTTTCAAATTCTGAACTATAACCTATACGAAAACCCCGTGTACTAAGTCGGGTGATTGATTTGACTGAAAGGTCATATGACGACCTAAAAATACAGCTGCTATTTAAGAGGACAACATGCCCAACGCAGCCTGATCACTGTTTTAACGCCTATGAACAAATGGTAAAACTCACAGGCTGGCGAGATACTCAATGATGAATCGAACCCACATCGCCCATTACCACTTGCCAGGAAAACAAAATCAGGAATTGGTTAATGTTATGGCAGAAAATGATCATTTTCTAATAAAGACACTGAATATTATTTCGGACCTTCATTAAACTTGGATGTTTGCAAAAGGAATGAAACCTCTAACAAGAGGGCCATAATGGCCCTATATCGCTCACCTGAGTACAAAAGTACTCTCTGCTTTACCCCAGGGCCTACTTTTAAATAATGCTGGTAAAGGGTCTCTTCACAATACTCAACACGAAATATCTAAGGTCTAGTCGCATTAATTTCAGAGAAAAATGACTATTTATGTTTTCCTATATAAATCAATGTAAACTACGAGAACACTTGGGCGTGGCCAATTTTGGCCCAGGGGACATAATTTGAACAAACTTGGTAGATATCCACTAGACAATGCTACATACCAAATATCTAAGCTTAAGGCATTGAGGTTTCCAGTAAGAAGATTTTTAAAAATTGCCTATTTTACATATTAACGGCCCCCGGGGCGGGGCCAATATTGACCACAGGGCCAACATTTTAACAATCTTGGTAAAGGGTCTCTTCACAATACTCAACACCAAATATCTAAGGTCTAGTCCTATTAGTTTCGGAGAAAAATGATTTTTCATGTTTTCCTATATAAATCAATGTAAACTAAGAGAACCCTGGGGCGTCGCCAATTTCGGCCCAGGGGACATAATTTGAACAAACTTGGTAGACATCCACTAGACAATGCTTCATACCAAATATGTAAGCTTAAGGCATTGAGGTTTCCAGTAGGAAGATTTTTCCTTTTTTACATATTAAGGGCCCCCAGGACGGGGCCAATTTTGATCCCAGGGCCAACATTTAAACAATGTTGGTAAAGGGTCTCTTCACAATACTCAACACCAAATATCTAAGGTCTAGTCCTTTTAGTTTCGGAGAAAAATGATTTTTCATGTTTTCCTATATTAATCAATGTAAACTAAGAGAACCCTGGGGCGTGGCCAATTTTGGCCCAGGGGACATAATTTGAACAGACTTGGTAGACATCCACTAGACAATGCTACATACCAAATATCTAAGCTTTAGGCATTGAGGTTTCAAGTAGAAAGATTTTAAAGTTTGCCTTTTTCACATATTAAGGGCCCCCGGGGCGGGGACAATTTTGACCCCAGGGCTAACTTTTAAACAAAGTTGATAAAGGATCTCTACACAATACTCAGCACCAAATATCTAAGATCTAGTCCTATTAGTTTTGGAGAAAAATGATTTTTCATGTTTTTCCTATATAACTATATGTAAACCAAGAGAACCCTAGGGCGTGGCAGATTTTGGCCCAGGGGACATAATTTGAACAACTTTAGTAGACATCCATTAGACAATGCTACTTACAAAATATCTAAGCTGTACGCATTGTGGTTTGTGAGAAGAAGCTTTTTAAAGATTTCCTATATAAGTCTATGTAAAATGAAGTGACCCCTGGGGCGGGGCCAATTTTAACCCCAGGGGAATAATTTGAACAATCTTTGTAGAGTTCCACTAGAGGGTGCTAAATGCCAAATATCTAAGCTCTAGGCCTTGTGGTTTCAGACAAGAAGATTTTTAAAGTTTTTCCTATATAAGTCTATGTAAAATGAAGTGACCCCTGGGGCGGGGCCAATTTTGACCCCAGGGAAATAATTTGAACAATCTTTGTAGAGTTCCACTAGAGGATGCTAAATGCCAAATATCTAAGCTCTAGGCTTTGTGGTTTCAGACAAGAAGATTTTTAAAGTTTTTCCTATATAAGTCTATGTAAAATGAAGTGACCCCTGGGGCGGGGCCAATTTTGACCCCAGGGAAATAATTTGAACAATCTTTGTAGAGTTCCACAAGAGGATGCTAAATGCCAAATATCTAAGCTATAGGCCTTGTGGTTTCAGACAAGAAGATTTTTAAAGTTTTTCTTATATAAGTCTATATAAAATGAAGTGACCCCTGGGGCGGGGCAAATTTTGACCTCAGGGAAATAATTTGAACATATATTTGAAGAGTTCCACTAGAGGGTGCTAAATGCCAAATATCTAAGCTCTAGGCCTTGTGGTTTCAGACAAGAAGATTTTTAAAGTTTTTCCTATGTAAGTCTATGTAAAATGAAGTGACCCCTGGGGCGGGGCCAATTTTGACCCCAGGGAAATAATTTGAACAATCTATGTAGAGTTCCACTAGAGGGTGCTAAATGCCAAATATCTAAGCTCTAGGCCTTGTGGTTTCAGACAAGAAGATTTTTAAAGTTTTCCTATATAAGTCTATATAAAATGAAGTGATCCCTGGGGCGCGGCCAATGGGGTCCTACCGATATACGGAGTTATCTCAATATTCTGTCTTAAGTTACCTCCCTTTGCAACGCGCACCTGTTACTGGGTAGTTCCGGTCTGAGAATGAGAATTAAAACATAATAGCGCATCAGTCATCCATGATCCTTTTAAATACGTTTTAATAGGGTCTAGTTGGTTAGAGATCAGCAATATGCCTAATAATGTTAGATTATTATCACTGAGATTATTGGAAACTAGATAGTTTTAAAAGGGCACCACATAGTATTTCTCTTCAAACCATTATAGTAAGCTTGAGCGGTTTGTGTTCAACATCGTTATGTTCGATCCCGTAACTAATTAAGAGTTTACGCATTTCTTATGCTCAAAAAGGCAGGTTTGAGAACGATAAAAGTTAGTAAACCTTAGAAAAGGTAGTTAATTAAAGGTATAATACTCGTATATGATTTAAGTTTAAGTTTGACGTCCGCCAATATAACGACCGTTCCTTTTTATGCATGTTCTTTCATGCCGATAATACATTTTTAAAGGAATTAAAAGATTATTAATTACTGAGCCTTTTTCTACAAATTTAATCCACGTCATTTGGTTCACAGATTTGTGCCCGCTTCGTATTTTTTTAATGTGCTGCTCTCTTTATTAAAACAAAAACAGTTCTTTCTTACATCATTTAGAACATATTCAAACATGGTTTCATAATGTTTTCACGTTTTCCTCTTTATTTCTGAATTTTAAGCCTAGTTAGTTTTACAATCAATTTTATTTCATAAAATAAATATATTTTTGAGTAAATTCTTACCGAGGGTTTTTTCAATTCAGTTTGGAGCACTTCAAGTTGCAAAAATCAAATAAACATGTCTCGGGTCTCAAACAACATTGCGACAATTAATTAGCATATTTCATCTCTAGTCAATTTCTTAAAACAACACTTGTACCCCCAACATCCAACTTTTTCAACCTCTTACAGTGTCAACATCTAAACTTCAAAAGGCCTTTATCACACCTCCAGCTGGTAAGACCCCTGTCTTACTAATTAGATTACGTAACATAGTCATAAAACACCAGGCCCTTAACTTAATTAGCATTGTTTGCAAGACTTAACGGTGACTGGCCGAATACTTTAGTGCATGTTTGAAAAAGCTATAATTTCCATGCCAGCCAATAAAACAAATTTCGTAACGTAAATAAGTAAAATTGTATTAAGTTGTTAACCGAAAATCATTTTTCAAAGATAATGGTTTAATTCCTGATATACCGGTTTCACTTTCTTTGTTTATTCGACAATGCGTTTAAACTTCTGAAGCATTTTGAGACTTTTTATATACACTTCTGACGCTATTCTTATTACCATTTCTAAACCGGAACTACCCAATCGGCAAGGGAAACCACTCTCAATGGGAGATAACTCTGTATATCGGTAGGCCCCCATTTTGACCCCAGGGAAATAATTTGAACAATCTTTGTAGAGTTCAACTAGAGGGTGCTAAATGCCAAATATCTAAGCTCTAGGCCTTGTGGTTTCAGACAAGCAGATTTTTAAAGTTTTACCTTTCGGTTGCCATGGCAACCAGTTCTCCATGGAATTGATTTCTTTGAACAACTTTGGAAGAGCTTTATGCAATGAACATCCGTGGCAAGTTTCATCAACTTTGGCCCAGGGGTTTAAGAGGAGATGTTGTTTAAAGCAAAAGTTGACGCCGCACGACGCAAGACGGACACAGTATGGCGCACGAAAAGGCTCAAAAGTAAATTGAAGGTGCACCTACATACAAAGATACCGGTGCACCTGTATATTTATGCGTTGGACGTATAAATTTACGCAATGGACGTATAAATTTACAGGTGCATCTATAAAATACAGGTGCACCGCCATTTCAAATAGCGGTGCACCTTCGTTTTTATACGTCCATCGTATAGATTTATACGTCCGTCGCATAAATTACCGGTGCACCTACATTTCGATTTTGACCCTTTCGCTATTTATACCCATATTATTGATAGCCAATCAAAATTAGTCTTACATTCGCCTTATTAAATTTACGAGTGTTGACGCAATGTTGAAAAATGTAGTGAATGTTTACTTGGTTTAAAAATGCTTAAATTATTTATTAAATTCCGAAAATATCAACAATATGTTAATAATTTTAATAGCACAAAAATAAAAATAAAATCAATAGTTACTTATTTTTAGTTAAAATCGAATATTTTAAACAAAAACAGCTGTTTGAAACAAGGGCTGTGATTGGTTGATCATTTTCATATTGCCGGTGCACTTGTAAATTAGCGGTGCACCGGTAATTTACACGATGAGCGCATAAAATTTATACGATGGACTTATATTTTTATCGGTGCACCGCTATTTTACAGGTCCACCTTCAATTTTCAAAAGTGATGCAACGCTAATTTACAGGTGCACCTGTAAATTTATGCACCGGCACTTGTTACCTTTTGAGCCTTTTCGTACGCCATAACACAGGGCGATCCTAAAAGCTCACCATGAGCACAAGTGCTCAGGTGAGCTAAAAATCAGACAAGAAAACAAGAAAGTTTAGATAATAATTTGCACAATGTGTTGTTTTCTACTGTCTTTACTGCATTGATGTCAAGTGGGACCAGTTTAGACTCTGATATGTCTCAACCAACACAGGTGGCTTTCGATTTCCGACCAAGATGCGAACAGTGTAGATCCTGATCAGAGTTCGCAGATTGGCAGGCTGATCCGGATCTACACTGGTCGACTTTCGTGTCCCTGTTTTTATCCGCAGGTGTTCCTTCGGGTACTAGTGATCTCAAACACAGGTTAGACTGTTATCAAGGCATCGTCGTCAAGTTACTAGTGGTTATTGTCAAATGGTCACCAATAAGATCATTCGTGCTGATTCTCTGAATAGGAAAAATACTCCCTTCAGCATTTATTTTACTTCATGGGATATGTCTGTTATCCCATGGGCAAACAGTGTATAACCAGATACTTCATGTGATATGGCTGTTATCCCATGGGCAAACAGTGAATAACCAGATACTTCATGTGATATGGCTGTTTTCCCATGGGCAAACAGTGTATAACCAGATACTTCATGTGATATGGCTGTTATCCCATGGGCAAACAGTGTATAACCAGATACTTCATGTGATATGGCTGTTTTCCCATGGTCAAACAGTGTATAACCAGATACTTCATGTGATATGGCTGTTATCCCATGGGCAAACAGTGAATAACCAGATACTTCATGTGATATGGCTGTTTTCCCATGGGCAGTGTATAACCAGATACTTCATGTGATATGGCTGTTATCCCATGGGCAAACAGTGAATAACCAGATACTTCATGTGATATGGCTGTTTTCCCATGGGCAAACAGTGAATAACCAGATACTTCATGTGATATGGCTGTTATCCCATGGGCAAACAGTGAATAACCAGATACTTCATGTGATATGGCTGTTATCCCATGGGCAAACAGTGAATAACCAGATACTTCATGTGATATGGCTGTTATCCCATGGGCAAACAGTGTATAACCAGATACTTCATGTGATATGGCTGTTATCCCATGGGCAAACAGTGTATAACCAGATACTTCATGTGATATGGCTGTTTTCCCATGGGCAAACAGTGTATAACCAGATAAGCTTTGCCTTCTTACCAGATCTACTCTCTTCGCTTTTAGGTTCTTATGGTTATTTCTGACTAAAAACAAGATCAAACGGTATAGATGTGCTGGCTGATCTGACTCTACACTGTTCATCCATGTCATAAAAAGGGGTATATGATTATGGAGCAAGCAAGATCATCATTCACCAGTTCTCATCTAAATCTAGTCTATAAAGAGCATCTAGAATTTCTTCATTAGTCAAACCTCCAAAGTATCCTGTATCTTACATACCCTACAAATTTGAGATGAAATCTCACATGGGTCAGGTTTCAAATATTCAATTTATATTTTTCAGGTTACTGAAAGAGTAAACCAGTGCCCTGTCAAGACGATGAATGACTTAACATAACAAATGAAGGAAAACACAGCTAGGGTCATTAATTACATTTTGCATTATCGTATCAGGTTTATTGCGACCGACATTGAGCCTTTACAAAATATATCATACGATCCAAAATTTTCTAGGTTTTTTCCAACAATTAAGACGATGCTGAGTAGTTTTCTTTAGCAAATACAAGGTACAGAAAGTTACAAAATATTGAGAAAACATTTAAATGTATAACAGTTTTAACATATATGTATTTTATTTTTTCTTGTTCAGTAAAAAACTTATATTTATGATTGTTTTGGGACTTTAATTGACCCTTAGATTAACCTAATGTGACCGATAAATCATTTAAAACAGGTTTTGGAGAACGTGTTGTTTATGATACATTATTACAACTGCCATATACCATTACCCAGGATATAACTAATTGTTATTATCAGCTTTTTGTTTATAGTTATGTTGTCTTAAAATATTGCTTTTTAGCAATAAACATGATTTTCAAATTTGAAATAAAAAGACATATTTATTTAATATAAGCTTCTATATGATAGCTTGGTCCAAGATCATAAAAACTGAGATAAGTGACCAGTCTCAAATCACGAGCATATGACTGGACGAAATCTAAAATTCTAAAATTAAAATGAAATTACCGATTTATTTTGACCATGTTTTCTTTAAATTCGACTGCGGTAGTTTCCGTTTTCACAACGTTATGAATTTTACGTTTTCACCATTTGCATCACACAATGGAAGCAAGAGAACAACATTGTATTATTTAAGAAGAAAGTCTCCCCTATGCGAATTGATTACGAAATTTACATTCCTTGAGAAAAAAAAACAACATTTTAAAGAATGCAAACCACGCAAATGGTGCTCAAGTAAATTTTATAAAGTTGTGAAATCGTAAACTACGACAATCGTGTAAAATAGCACCTTTTACCAATTAATTTTAAATGTGTTCGGAAGACATAAAACCATTGTTACTATTTACATTAATTAAAAATTTGCTTAGCTTGTCAGAAAAGTAATTAAGTCCATCATAGTGTTCTTTATTTGTGACAATGCTATAATCGCAAACCTAAAAACAATGTACTTTTTGCAAACCTCCAGAAGTTCATGGTCTATGACTTTAAAGTAGGTATGTAATTATCTATAATTTTGTCATTTAATGCATATTTCAACATTTACATAAAAATATATAGGAATAAAGGATTTACTGCTTGTATACCCTTGAGCTAAAATATAAAAAATATAGTTAACTAATATTAGACATTGATTGTATGAGTTCACCTTAAATATTACGGGTATAACCATATTAAAATCGTTACCGTAGCCAATGTTGATACCGCTTAGTAACACCATATCATGCTTGCATGTGTGCTGGTGTTTTCGCGACACAGACCGGGGCCCAAGAAAGATGGGTGATCAGCCTAGAATCTTAAACACCTGATTGATTGATATGCCGACTAGTCCCAATTTCAGCCAATCAGATGCTTAAGATTTGAAACATTTTCGTGGGAAATTGTTGTATTCAATCTTCAAAATTTAAATGGTTTGCCAGAGAGAAATCGCTTTAACAATAAAGGTGCCAACTGACACAATATCTATCTGTTCATAATTCACGTAACAGCAAAACCGCAATGTGACTAGTTCGTGGAAGAATTATTAGTTCCCATGTTAACAGGTTCAGTAATATCAAACACACCAATTTTATCATTGTCTGTTTTAATAACCAGCAATTCAATTTACAATGTCATTTGAATTAAGAAACACCTCAACAACCCCAGCAATATTCAGCGCTGGTCTACTTCTTCAATTAAAAACAACGCCATGTGACAACTGTAATTGAGAAATACATATATTTTGATGATAATCCACTATAATACCTGGTGGTATTTTAAATCATAATTGTGTTTTGTGCAAAACGCACAGAAAGCAATAGATTGTTTTACTGCGCATGTCCCTACTTCAGTAATAAATAGTTTATTTATTGATAACGACTGTGAAAGAGTCAAAAAGCAACAGCTGGGAAATTGTATATTATAAATGATGGAAGCATATGTCACCATACATCAGCGTGTGACAGCTCCTGATCACATATGTTTATTGTTTGGTCCCATAGATAGCTCCCTCTTTAACAACTACTGAGTTTAATATCTTTTTTTAACTTTTTTTCACACAAGCCGGATAGATTTCATCATTTTTTATTTCACAAATGACGCCCTAAACATGTAAAAATCAACTACTTCAACCACTCGAAACGAAATTAACATTTTCGAACACTGCGTAGAACGTCTCTGTACTAACAAAGTACATTAAACATTTTTGTACAGTTCTATTGTTAACCAGAGTTTGTAACTTTGTACTCTTTTTGCAGAGACTGGTATTATCCGATACTTTATTACAATATAGTGTTTTCGTTTTAAATGCAAACAGATGGTTTGCTCTATTTTTTAATGTAGAGCATTTACACCTAAGAGGAAGGGCAGTGCAAAACTAGTGAAAAATAGTGGATACTTTTTTTTAAAGTTTAATTTAATTATAATCATAGTTGGACTTAACAAGAGAAGCCGCGATGAACTGGAGAAGGACCAAGTTCAGCATCGTCGCCATCATCCTGCAGATCATCTTGATCATCTTATTCGGGGTGCTGGGGGAGTATGGCGAGTCGGCGAAACCCAAACACCCGGAGCCTGCAAATGATCTATCGCACATGTACGCATGTAAGTCCAACTGTTATTATACATTAATGATGTTGTCTTGTACATAAAAAACACATGTAAAACAAACAACATTATGTAAGATCACAGTTAAGCGGTTGTTTAATTGGAATTCAGTTACAAATTTAATTTAACAAATGAGCATTTTTTATAACATCAATGCTGATGTTTCATGTTTCGAATTAATGTTCGTACGCAAATCGTGGCCTTTAATCCTTCGCAATTAGCATAGGTTCGTACCAAGCTGCTTCTCTTTATTGTTCAGTACGCTAAAACTTCCAGTAGGGCATAATATCATAAAATCAACTAATGGACACGACTACAATCTCAAACAAATGAGGGGCCAGGCTACAGTCTCCAGCATCTTATTTGTTTACACTGAAACCAGTATTCAAACTGGCAAACCGCAAGAATATATTTTGAGTGTCGTCCGTTTTTTAACTAAGTTTTATTATTTTGAACTCCAGTTGGCTAATGCTAAGCCTAAGGATTTCATGGAAGTACACTCTGAACGCGCAGGCTTCCAGCGTGCCAAATCTGTAATTTATGTATACGGAGGTCTTTGCAAATCACATCCTCTCAACTTTCTCTACTCTTTTAGATTGTATGATAATTTATCAGTTCAAAATGAAAGCAAATCTTTAACTGTTCCGTAACGTTTGACATCAATAAATTATAGTTGTGATAACCCGCTCGCTTTGGCAACAAGTACACTGTTCTCTGGTTTACGATAAGAACATTGTCGCATATAAAAGAAAATCTGGCCCCAAGATGATAAAACTGAGAATGGAAACCAGTTTCAATTCGCAAGGATCTGATTGGCTGAAATGGTGACCAGTCGCCATTTCAGCCAATCAGATCCTTGCGATTTGAGACTGGTTTCAAATCTCAGTTTTATAATCTTCAGCACTCACGTGACTTTCACATAACCTAGATCGTGTGCATAAATCAAGTCTTACTGTCCGAATTTTACACTTTCGGAATAGGGTGATATCTTTTAAATTTCGCGGGAATCAATCAGGCAGTAGCAATGTGAAGCTCGTTTGCGTGGTTTTAACTTCACGAATTAACGTGTTCTTCCCAACTTAAAAGCAGTCGTGTAGGGTGTGATTTTCCGCTGTGTTCCAACGTAAATTGATGTTGTCGAATGTAAGTCGAACCGCAGTAGTAACTACATAACAGGAAGGAAACACGTGTGTTTCAAGTGAAGGATCTCGAATATTAATGTGTTTTGATTCATTGAATAAGATTGTTATAAATTAGTATAATTTACCTCTTGATCTTTCACAAACTAATATGAAATGTTTTTAGCACACACTATTAGGATGAGAATGTTGTACGCCAACATAGCCTGTTATTTTCAAATGGATCAAGCTTTATTGGTTATTTTCCTTGACCTTAACATGACCAAAACCTACTGTTTTATTTCAAACGATGACAAGATACAGTCAAACCTGTCTTTAGACGCCACCCAAGAGAGTGACCAAAAGTGGCTGCTGAAGACAGGTGGCTGTTACAG
The DNA here is from genome assembly GCA_038501625.1 of Corbicula japonica. Taxonomy (NCBI): domain Eukaryota; kingdom Metazoa; phylum Mollusca; class Bivalvia; order Venerida; family Cyrenidae; genus Corbicula; species Corbicula japonica. The sequence continues at coordinate 4,903,057 of JAZAYU010000016.1, forward strand.
ATAGTAAAAAATTAGAACAAAATGTAAGTTTAACTCATATTCAAACTGGCTGTTTATAACAGGTGGTTGCTATTCGCAGGTGGCTGCTGAGGCAGGTTTCACTTTATGTTGAACCTTTCTAGTCTTTCTTTTCAATAAACAGGAACCAAAACGCTTGATGCACTGTTTTGTAGGTAACGGGGTCCATTAATTTTGCTATCATTTAGAGCATGGTTCTAGGGTTTCACAAAGATCTGTGAAAGATAAACATAATTTGCAAGCGTTCTTACGCATTTTAATAATGGGGAAATTACATTTTAAGTTTTACTTATATCTTCTCTGTAATAAAAGAAAAATCAACTTTTAACATTGTCATGCATGAAACCGGAATAAAAATCGCGATATGTTTATTTAGAAGCACAAATGACTTGTGTCAACTTTGCGTGGCTTTAGGAATGGAAGATTTATGCAACTCAGTCTGAATCATGAAAGTAAATATTTGACAATCTTGAACATTGTGAATGGGTATTATAATACAACCATTGCCTAAAGAATTAAACTTGTCTTAACGTCATCAGGTGTAGTTAGAATCCTCGCCCACGGCCTCAAGAAAAAGTGCGCAGTCATTGAGATTGTTCATAGTGTGGTGTAAGAAGTTTGGCCCCGTATATTAACAAAGGTTCAATGTTCTGCTGGCCTTCAGCGAATATTTCTAATTGCAACAATGCACATACATGTAGCGAGCTTAATACTAACAAATACATAAAACATATAAATCAATAGAAAATGATTGTGCCTGTAGCTGTGAGCGAACCCGCACCGTCACGTCGACAGCGCCTAGCCCTGAAACTTCTGCGACGCAACCAATTGAGCTAACCGGGACCACCCCCCAAAAAGCGGTAAGCCCTGATATGCATAACAATCACTGCAAGACATCGGTAACAAAGCAGTACTGACTATAAAACACAATTATAATTGTTCATCGTAAGCTTAAAAAAAAGAATTATTATTTGTAATCACAGTGTTACAGCAGTTGTCAAAGTTTTGAAATATTGCGCCCTTGCTACTGTGGTATAATTATATTTCGCGTGGATTTAAATTTCGCGTTCTTCGCGCTGGGGTTGATGTGCGAATTTTAACTCTAGAGAAATTACAACATGCGGTATTACTTTTTCTAAGAAAACTTCTTTTGTGCGAATATTATACGCCCGCTTGAATTAATCATTTTTTGGCATTTGCGTGAAAATTCGTCCTCTCGAAAAATAACTACAAAGTAATTGAACGGGAATTTTAATTAGAACTTGCGATATTCGTTAATTCTTGTAAACCCCCAAAATAAGAGACAGTTGTTACAATTTTTCATGAAATAGATACTGGGGTTAATGACATGGAACAAAGTTCTTAAACCTTGTTATAAATAGGTCATTAATGTTAAACATTAAGCAGTAAAATATCAGGTGTTACATTGAAATACTGATTCAGTTTTAGTATGTCGAGCTATTACACACATTGTCAGATGGACATATTGGGTAATTGAATTTTATCCGACCGTAACTTAATTTCTTCTACCTTTGTGACACTTATTTTTAAAAAACTTCCCAAGGCCATCGGATGATGGCGGTGACACCAACAGCGTTGTTTAACTTATGTAGCCTGACATTTATAAATACCAAATTCCTCGTAACCTTTTAGAGATAATATAAGAGGGAAACATTTGAACGAAATAACTATATGATTGTAATAACAAACCTGTTGCCGTTCTCGCTTCAATTTCGATCAAACCAGTTTGGTCCGATAGTTTTAAAGATTACAGTGGTCCGATAGTTGCACCGATTAAGAGCAAAGAGGACAGCCGATTACAGAATAAAATGAACCAATAATGCGTTTCCTCGTAAGAACCAAAAACAAACTTTAAAACTTTGGGAAAATAGACCACAAAATGGTCATAAAACTTTGTCAATTATTTTGCCGCAGTCTTAAAAATTTCTACAGGGCAGTCAAAATTCACTACAGGGTAACACTTACACGACAATGCAAACAACACAATCTTTAAAATCGTGTAAATTTTGATAAAATTAATGAAGTTGTCTTTGTGACTACAAATGCACGACTGTATGTCAATCACAACTTTATTGCAAACTACACGCTTTCTCATACATCAAACATCGTGGAGGTCAGTGGCCGAGGTGTTAACGCATCGGACTCCTGATCCAAAGGATGCAAGTGTAAGTCGTCCCACAGTGTTCTGCTATTTTCCATAACCTACAAAAGATGGTGTGAATATTTGTTTGACAACATGCAAGCAGTCATAGATAAAATACTATAAGCGCGTTTTCCGATTATCAGAAGTTAGTGATTGTTTTGGAGAATCAAAATATAGAAATTATGTATAATTTTTCAAATATAACTTAAACTCCTTATGTTCATTAACAAAGTGCTCTGAACCGGAAAAGAATGCCCGATCATTGACATTAATATAAAGTGTCATATTAAAGGGCTTTTCGCATCTGTCATTGCAATTTAATTAATGAAAAAAGGTAAATTGTCAAAATCTCTCTAACGGAAAAATGCAGTGCTTTTTTTTTGCACAAACATGTTATTATTATACATTCTTGTATAAACATTAAGAAATGTTAGGACAGTAAAGAAAAATTTGTCGAATAGAAGTGCAGACTAAAACAATTCCCAAAAAATCTAGTTACATCCAAATGCAAAAACTAAACAACACAAAATATCGTTTAATATGCCAACATAGTAAATAAATGCTTACAACAACAATATCTAATGTCCTTTTACCTACCAAATATATAAAAATTAAAATATTTGTTAAATTGTGTTTGACCGAGTGTCCTGGTTGCGAAAACATGTGACAAAGGAAAACATGAGATATTGTTGTCAGTATCGCTTTGATTATAATAATGCTAAAATGTTAATTTTCTTTCTGATGTAAATAGAGTTGACCTTTATTATTTAAATGTTACATAAATCTCACTAAAAACATCTCTACGATATTAAGACTGTTGTAAAACAGGGTATCAAAACCTACACATCAAAGTTAGATGCAAGGAAAGTTTACAAGAAATGTGGCTTTCGCTCTGGTACTACCAAGCATACATTGCTGTAATACCTCACCTTTATGTGTTGACCTTTTCGGAAACAGTATACGGCATTTAACATTGGCCTTTATCACAGAATGTTTTACACGATGTGGGGCACTCAACAACAGGATGGTTTACTCACACAGAAGACCGCACTACAGCTGCGCTCAGCGCACCGTTCAGAAAACGAACTTAAGGTTCAAACCGGATGAATGCAATTGATTATCGCGTGTTAATTGCGACAAGTAATTGTAATCATCTTGCACGATTTCGCTTTTCATAAGCATCCGATCAAAACATCTCCATGATTGACGTATGCTGTTCGAAGACACCATAGAATAACATTTGTTGCAGTTAAAGTTAATTTTAAATTTAATTGAAACAATAAAACTACAATCGTGAGACGTCTATGACGTTTGATTGTTTGTTTTTGCTTTTGTCTGGGGAAGGGTGGGGGGGGGGGGCAAGTCTAAAAACACCATGGGGTAGTGGCTTTGTGATTACTGCGCCTTTAACAATCATGTGTTCTGTCCTCACAACGGAAGCACACAGTTCCTTAGTCAACAAGGGTCGGTTTATGTTGCATTGCTTTTACATTGCCTGATCTACTGGGCTCCGCTGTGGTCGTTTGTTTCGCCATGTCGACCACTCGGTTAGTTAAGGTCCAAATATTGAAACAGGAAATACGTATTCATAAACACAAGATATCTTTGTCATTGACGTAAAGCTCATGTTACCGCTTAAACTGTTAAGATGTAAATAGGCTTTGAACGTTTATTAATAAAATTTAATGTTACATAATTCTGACTATAAATATATTTATACGAAAGTATTACAACACGATGATGAGGTCGCGAGATCACGACGTTCTGATGAGAAAACACGATGCAAAGGCACAAAACGAGGTGCAAACTATCGTTATTAATACCGTTATTTCGCATCTTCTTTTCGAACCTTCGTATCCTGTTCTTGCTTTTGTGCCATTTTCCTGATGTCCATCATCGATATGACGATGCGAAAACGCAAAAACATAATGCTAAAATGCGAGAGCATATTGCGAAAGCATGAAAACGCGATGCGATGGCGCGATATTAATATCGTACTTTAGCGTGGCACTTCGAATCATGTAATCGTGCGTTCGTATCGTGTTTTCGAAATCTCTCTGTTACGCTTAGGAACGTTTAATACAAAACGGAATAGGATCTGGGATTCGTTTGCTACTGGGTATTCTTTTATGGAGTGAGTAGCCGGTTGGAGAATCGATAACAGGATGTGTAGGCATGAAAACACATCTCGCTGGTTCACATCGTGTTTTCGTACCTTTCCATGGTATTTACCTGCCATCGCATCGTGTTTGTTTTCGTGACATCGCATCGTGATCTCGCGACTTACAAAATGTTATCGTAATATCGCCATAGCCATCATAGAAGTCGAGAACATAGTTTTTATCAAATACCGGAAGATGTCGTTCTTCGAGTATGAAACACGTGCAAACTACAATGGCCGCTACAATGTACCTTGCCGTTCCCCATTAAAGGCCCAATAAACTTGTCAAAACGTTTTTTTTTCATTGTGAAAATTAAATAAACCAAGTTGACCCTTTTCAAAAGAAAGTATAAATGACCAAATATTTATGTTCTCAAACAATCCCCAATCATTGAGACCAGGTCCGAATTAAAACGTCACAGTATTTTTGTAGCCCACAAAATTACTAACCAATGTAAAAAAATGTTTACAATCACTCGGCGAAAAGTTATCGGTTTTTTCCGTACGTGGGCCGTAAGAACGCAGAACGCGGTGACGTCATTCACATAAAAGTTGTAAACACAAAATCATGCAAACATAGAAAGAAAAAGACGAGGAAAAAAGAGATTCTTTAAGTTTTAACTTCATTACAAGGTAAACAAAGAAAGATGTAAATGTTATACGACCCATCCCGGTAACGGCTTTTAGTGGGGAATACGTCATCAATTTATGCACTTCTGCATAATTAGCGACCGTCGCCGGTCGAGAGTTGCCGAAAATCAGCTCGGAAAGATTTGCTGTTTGTTTTGTAAACAAGATAAACGATCCGCAAAACATGTTGCAAATCAATAAGATAATACCCTTTTCTTATTGTAATGTTTATTTTTTGTGTTATTATGCATACATGTGAAATCTAAAATGTTTAGGTTAATAAAAAATATGCTGTTTGACAAGTTTATTGGGCCTTTAATGATTTATTGACGAACCGTTAGTAATTAAAGACGGTGTTCGACCTTAGGTGAAATATGAGAGCCTTTTTGCTTCAGGTCGCTATCTAACTGTTTTAAGTACTATCTTACTGTTGCCTTTGAAGTGATAACATAACACAGATTTCAATGATCTCAGGGGAATAATAACTTTTAGAAATTTGGTTTGACCGGACAAAAACAACATCATAAAACATTTAAGATTTCTTTTGGATAATGACTTTTTACCAAACTGAATTATTAAGGTTTCTATGATACAAATGACATTTTACATATGTTATCACCTTGATTAAACGGATCTACGACGCCAATGTCAGGGGCGGATCCTGATGGGGTTTAGAGGATTTTATTTGGATTTTGTGCCAGAAAGGTGAAGATTGTCATGTAACTACCATGTGACTGTCCCAGGAAATCTTGCGTCCGATTCTGAATTCATACTTGGTCGTTGTAACCGTTTTAAACGCTTGTTGCAAATTCCTGAAAAAAAAAGCATTAGGTCCGAGGCCGCTAAAAGCTGAAAGCAGGGCTGTGTAAACCATGATTGTTCTATAATTATCCCTTAAATCCATATAAGTTATAAGAATTTTATCGTATCTGCGAACACTATCGATCCAGATCAGCCGGAAAATTTGCCTGCGACAAAACATGCGATAAAGAGTGTATTTTCTGGCCAAACAATGCAGACCCTTATCAGACGGCGCAGATGTTCCGGCTGATCTGGATCTACACAAGTTGCACACGAGATTAAATGCATATAATATGGAAAGGGTTAAAGCAATTTACACTAAAACCAATTTTGAATTTTATGAGCTTGTTTTGTCAAACATTTTGGGTATGATCAAATTGTGCCTTTGTATGATCAAATTGTCGTCCGTCGTCCGTTCACAATTGTTGTCCGCACTCTAGCGGTCATAATTTTTATCGGATCTTCTTCAAACTTGGTCAGAATGTTTATCTCATTGATATCTAGATAAAGTTTGTACCTGGGTCATGTGACCCTTAAAACTAGGTCAGTAGGTCAATTAAAAGAAAAAGCTTGTCTGCACTGTAGAGGTCTTAATTTTGGTCCGATCTTTCTGAAACTTTGTCAGAATGTTTATCTCATTGATATCTAGGTCAAGTTTGAAACTGGGTCATGTGACCTTGAAATCTAGGTCACTAGGTCAAATTATATAAAAATCTTGTCTGCACTCTAGCGGTCTTCATTTTGGTGCAATCTTCTTTAAACTTGGTCAGAATGTTTATCTCAATGATATCTAGATCAAGTTCGTAACTGGGTCATGTGACCCTTAAAACTAGGTCAGTAGGTCAAATTAAAGAAAAAGCTTGTCTTCACTCTAGAAGTCTTAATTTTGATTGGATCTTCTTCAAGCTTGGTCAGAAAGTATATTTCGATGATATCTAGGTCAAGTTTGAAACTGGGTCATGTGACCTTGAAATCTAGGTCACTAGGTCAAATTATATTAAAATCTTGTCTGCACTCTAGCGGTCTTAATTTTGGTGCGATCTTCTTCAAACTTGGTCAGAATGTTTATCTAAATAATATCTAAGTCAAGTTTGACAGGTGAGCGATTTAGGGCCAATTGGCCCTCTTGTAATAGTTTTACTTTCGATTTTCCCATAATTTTGGGAGGATGCTAGGTGGTGAAGACATGGTTTGACAGCTCTTACAAATTGCATCTTAGATTCATTTTCAGATATAAAATTCTCTGAAATTAATCAACAAATGTGTTAGACCTTGCACTATAAGTGTATTGGAATTGATTTAGTAGTCTTTGAACTCTGCAACCTTAAATTGCAGCACTTTTTAAAAACTAAATATCATATAAATCTACATGTGTGGTGAACCAGTCATCTTATATGTGTCTTGTATCTGCGTTTATAAAAATATCTGACAACTCTGTAAAATAAATAATGACCGCTGTAAAATTAAAAGAGAATAAAACAGATTTCTAATCTTCTTCAGTAGAATTTTAAGGCGCACCTGAGATGTATCAATTTCACTCGTTAGCATTTATACGATCTTGATGCGGAAATTAGAGAACGGTTATTTGTTAAGCAATGATGAAAAATCCGAATAGAATTATCGTGAATGAAATATCAGTCGTACACATAAACAAATTCTATTATTTTTAGTAAAAAGACAAGAACTCGCGAATCCCAAAATCGTATAATGACGAATAGATTGTTCCTTGTGTCACTAATTAAGTGTAAGCGGTCGCGAATCCCAAAATCGTATAATGACGAATAGATTGTTCCTTGTGTCACTAATTAAGTGTAAGCGGTCGCGAATCCCAAAATCGTATAATGACGAATAGATTGTTCCTTGTGTCACTAATTAAGTGTAAGCGGCTTGGATAGCGTCTCGGGTTCGAGTCCCGCTCTTGGTGCACATCTTTTTCATCCCTTGGGGGACCGTGATATTTATCAGGTCCGCCCACCAGCCTGTTAGCAAATAAAATACACATAACTCTCTATACTTCCAGGATGATGTGTCACTTCAAATATATTAAGAAGTGTTCTTTGAAATTAAGGTACAGTATGTTGTTGTTACGTTGTTTAGATGATATGCTAAGTGTCTCATCACAACAACGTTTAATACCTCAAACCATACTGCTCCTTCTGAAGTCTTGTTGTGCATACTGAGTGTTAACTTCCAGATTTGTCTGGTGAAATTTAGCACATTACAGAAACATTCAACGTAGCGATATACAGGTATGTAAAAGTATCGAACATTATATTGTAGCGAAGCGACTTTCAGCCTATATACCAATATTAAGAAGGCAATTTGCTACAGAAATCACAAACATTACAATAATAAATCTATCTTGTTTTCTTCAGATTTCCAGGATGTCCATGTGATGATATTCATCGGTTTTGGTTTTCTGATGACCTTTCTCAAGCGGTATGGCTTTGGTGCTGTCTCCATCAACCTCCTCATTGCTGCATTTATCCTACAGTGGGGGTACATTGTACGCGGCGTCATCCACCATATTGCACATGGACACCGGAGATTCCCGATCTTCATCGGCGAGTAAGTATCCACCATATAGCACATGGACACCGGAGATTCCCGATCTTCATCAGCGAGTAAGTATCCACCATATAGCACACGGACACCGAAGATTCCCGGTCTTCATCGGAGAGATAGTATCCACCATAAAGCACATGGACACCGGAGATTCCCGATCTTCATCGGCGAGTCAGTATACACCATATAGCACACGGACACCGGAGATTCCCGATCTTCATCGGCGAGTAAGTATCCACCATAAAGCACATGGACACCGGAGATTCCCGATCTTCATCGGCGAGTAAGTATCCACCATATAGCACATGGACACCGGAGATTCCCGATCTTCATCAGCGAGTAAGTATTCACCATATAGCACACACGGACACCGAAGATTCCCGATCTTCATCGGAGAGATAGTATCCACCATAAAGCACATGGACACCGGAGATTCCCGATCTTCATCGGCGAGTAAGTATCCACCATATAGCACACGGACACAGCGTGGTAAGGAAATTAAGCGCCATGTTGAACATGCTCGCTTGTTAAAAAAGTTAAGCGTTGTGTTGCACCTGCGGGAGCGTGCTAAGGAAGTTAAGCGCCATGTTGAACATGCGGGCTTGTTAAAAAAGTTAAGAACTGTGGTGCACCTGAGGGAGCGTGCTTAGGAAGTAAAGCGCCATGTTGAACATGCGGGCTTGTTAAAAAAAGTTAAGCGCTGTGTTGCACCTGAGGGAGCGTGCTAAGGAAGTTAAGCGCCATGTTTCACGTGGGCACGGCTTATCCATTTTAATTAAATGTCTGTTTCTTATTTCTCTGATGTCGTCATTCGTACCCACCTTATTGCACAGAAAATATCTAATCTAAATGTTCGGTGTAAGCTTCGCACTGATTTCCAAATGAATTCATGGTAAGAATGTATGCACAGTAAGTGATATGTGGGAACGCGGGCTTAAAGCATGACTGGTTTATGATTCGTATAAGAGATCTCCTTATCATGTATTTTATTTATGTGACATGTTTATGTACGACAGGGTTTTCTAAGTTCGAATCCGTGTTATATCAATTGTCAGTAGCTTGTTTTTGACGACAAGGGCACAATAAATTTAAATGTTAGTTAAAGATACACAAATTTACTTTTAGCGTGACTGGCAGGGACAAATGACCAGGGCTAAAGATTATAAAATTGAGATTGGAGTCCAGTCTTAAATCTCAAGTCTCCATTTCAGCCAATCAGATCCATTAGGACTGATCTTCATTCTCAGTTTTATTATCTCGGGGCCAGGTTCCTCTAACATTTAAGAGATATTGTTTGAATGGAGAATATAAAATAGTATTCCGCATGACAATCCTGAGGGATCGAATTACAGATGCCATTGCGAAATATCAATTATTTCTCAATTAATCGTTTGATGGCATTCGGATTTTCACCTCGGCTATGGACCTCATAACGTCGCAAGGTTGATTTTTAACTGAATTATTTTGCTCTTGATAGTTCATAATAAATATTGCAAAATATGTAATTATATATTACTAATTTCGTCTATTTTGTGTATACATGTATGCATTCATAAAAACTGAATAACTTTGAGTATACTTATACTTCTAGAAATGGAGTTTTTGAAAAGAAAACAAGAAATCAGCAAGTTCTCAAGAGAAATCGAAGCTTGAATATCAGTCATTAAAATGCAGTCTCACGTGTATTCGGTAACGAAAAACAAAATAGTTGACGCTTATTTATAAATAGTTCGAATATCGCATATTTAAACAATATCTATGTATAATTTTAGGATGTTGTCGGCGGACTTTGCTGCGGCCACAGTGCTCATCTCGTTCGGGGCAGTGCTTGGGAAGACCAGCCCGCTACAGCTCCTCATCATGGCCTTCATCGAGGTTGTGCTAGCTCAGATCAACGAGTATATCGGTCTTGATAAACTAGGGGTGCGTATAAACCTGTTGGCATATATCATTGTTGTTATTAATCATCTCAAACTTAACCCTCTTGAAGGCATTATGATGTTAGTTTGTATGTAATGACTAAAAGTGGTCCTGAATCTCTAGTGAATAACTACCTGTTGTTACTGATAGCAATTTCATGTTCACTTACCTTCTATATTTAACGGAAAATCAACATAAACAAACTACACAGACACAAAAGTGCAAGAAAAGCAAAAGGAAAGACCCCAATTACTTTAGTTTATATTATCTCAGTCTCACACCTCCAGCTTCTTAATGGCCGGTTCTGAATCCGTGCTTTATATCATCCTATCCGGTCCCAAAGTTCGATATCAAAATTACCATCTGTCAGGTTTATAATTTAAATAACGCCATCACTTTCAACCAATCAAATTGATGAGACCGGTCTCTGTTATCTTATTAAAAAATCTGAGATCTGGATCCGGATAAGAGATCTTGCAAAGTCATGATAAATGTGACCTAGACACACTTTTCTTCATGTATATCGATATGACCATGCCTTAAAAGTTGCTTACAGCAGAACAATGCCGAGACACTTTTGAACGCTTTAATTTAAAAAGTATGTGATTGCCAGAAAACTACATTAAAATGTCACTCATTATAATTGTTATCAGATAAAATGCCATACACACCCGTAGGGCTCGTTAAATGGTTACTGAATATCTTTTCTTTCCCATTTTTTATCTTTGAATAAACTGCCCATTCATGTTTACTAATCAGATTTACATCAAATAAAACGCTACTAACAAAATAAGGTCAGCATTAACTTTCTTTTTATATATCCCAGACAAGCAACAAACTGCGAGACCATGGCTAGAATGCACTTAACATAAGTATGTGATATCAATGATAAAGGTCGAGGACACCTTTTATTGCCAGTGACCCGAATTTTACCCATGTTTTAAAAGCTGATTAATATCAAAAACTAAGTGATATATAAGATCTTTTATTGCCAGTTTAACCTTATTTTACCCATGTTTAAAAAGCTGATTATAAACAAACACTTTTTTGTCCACTTTGCTTCTGGAGTGTGCTTAAACTACTGGTTTCTTTCTTCCCTTGATTTCTTGTTTCAGGTCCATAGTTTCTTACTAACATGTTAACAAATACCGTATAATAGGTTATTTTGGCGACCGGAAATTTTCACGATTTTGCCACAATTGAAATTTTCGCGGTTGTAAATTTAGCGAACTAATGCCCTCAAAAAATAATTTTATAAAATAACGATAATACAATAAAAAACGATAATAGCATAACCATGAGTAGGTTAATTCTTGCAGGCAGTGGACGTTGGAGAGTCTATGTACATCCATGCCTTCGGTGCTTACTTCGGTCTTGCTGTAGCCAGAGTCCTGTATAACGACAAGCATCATGAAGCCAAGTCGGAAGGCAGCGTCTATCATTCGGATATCTTCTCCATGATCGGTAACCATAGTGATTATTCCGTTATATTCGGAATTGTCAGCTCCACCGTGCCGACTACCAGTTTTTATCCGTCGATAAAGGGGCACGTCACGGGAATATAACTGACGTCAATCCTTGAAATGACGTCATAAAGTTGCGCAGACGACAATGCTTATTAAGCATTTTGCGGTAAAATCAGCATTATATTATCAAAATGTGTAAAAAAGTCACCTTCAAATTATGAGAAAATAATCGATCGCTGCAAGTTCTTTTCAAATATAGTAACAACTAAAGTGTCCAAAAATATTACTAAGGTTACATTTTACCGTGACGAGCCCCGAAAAAGGCACTCAGTACCACTGAATACAACAAACTGTTTGTCATGGGTTCGATGAGCAGCAGGTTTCAGTAACTGTTCTTTTCCTGAAAACACAATGACTTCGAAAGCTGTCTAATGTGGTTAAAGTTTATAGTTGCATGCTGAAGCGACCAGACGACAAACGGACACCCATCTAGAATAAATTTTACCTCACCAAGTTTCGAACCAGTACTACCAGACCTCTACCAGTCCGATCTGTAATGATTTTCTCCACTGAAATGAGTCTAATTTTGAATAGATCGAATCGTCTCATTATCGCCTCCAAAATTAGCATCGCAATTTATCATTTTTTATGAAAATTACTTCATCAAAATATATTGCGTAGTTTCAACTATAAAGCTATATAACGAAATGTTTTCGTTTCCCTAGGTACTATATTCCTGTGGTTGTTCTGGCCCAGTTTTAACGGTGGCGCAGCTTCAGGGGACGAGCAACACCGGGCTGTGATCAACACCTACCTCTCATTGGCGGCCTGTACCGTCATCACGTTCGCCTTCTCCCAGCTCGTCAACCAGAAAGGCAAATTCAACATGGTAAGATTAATTTACTGTTTAGGTAATCATGCGAGAAAAAATGTAAGATTTCATAAAATGTGACGCCTGATTTTGAGTGTTCATGTTGTACACTGATTTATTTTAATTGCCTTGCACAGTGTAGTAAGATAGTTTGAATTTTCATTGCGTTCAGTTATTATATGCGTTCTGTAGTGTAATAAAGAAAAAAATAAATTTTTGTAGAGTGAAACAGACATTATTAAGTATCTTATCATATAACAGTTTATATTTTCACCACAATCAAAAGGTGCACGTGCAGAATGCAACTCTTGCAGGAGGAGTTGCCCTGGGTACGAGCGCCAACATGCCACTTCAGCCCTGGGTCGCCATGTTGGTTGGTTGTATAGCTGGAACAATCTCTGTACTTGGGTACCAGTATTTAACGGTGAGTATCAGATTAGAAATCTTGGTCCCTGCACAGGAACCTGAATTTCCATATAAAAGATCATGATCCGAAATAAATGACATTTTGCCCTATATGCATACATGCATATAAAAGACACATGGAATGCAACGGAATCGTACCCCTACCACAAGTTTTAGATGAAATAATCAGGGTTACATGATGAACAGTGCAGCGGTAGCTACACGCATGGCACATTCTACATATGTGTGTAGTAATCTTGCGCTCTTATTGCTTTCAAACTTTATGGAAAGCAAACTTGGCTTCGTCGAGAATTCTGATGAATATTGGATTAGATATTGTTCAGATTTACTTACTACTATACGACATACAAATTATGGTTGCAAAAATCTTCGGTATTTGTCCTATTTGAACTGAATAACAAGCTTAATCAGATATTATACGAAATTGCCCAAATATATTGCTCTGATTAACTTGTTAGATGTGTTTGGAGATTGGATGCTTGATGAAGCAGTTTAATATGAGTCTCATGTACCTACATTCCGTCTGTAATAACCCTTAAATAAAAAATGGCTGTCATCTGATATAGGGAACATCTTCCGGTTTCATATTCCACACTAAAACTCATCATTTTGTAACTTAAGAATAATTTGCATAGTCGGATGTATTTTTCGAATTCTACTGTTAGAAATATAAATTTATTTATCGTTGTAAGCCTGGGTTAAAATATAATAATTTAACCCAGTGTAAACACATATATATCGTCCATCAAAAGCCAGCATGGGTCATCAGCCTTCATAGTCAATTGCTGATGATCCCTTCTGGCTTACAATAGACGATAATTATATACTTAAAGATAAATGACAATGAAGGAAACACGAACACGTGTCCCTGGTACACTGTTGCTTTACACCTTGTGGAGATGATTGCACCCATATATCAAATATTGCAACTGGAATTTATTTATGGCGATTTTCACTTAATTTTGAACTTTGGAGTTTCGCGCTTTTCGGAGTTTAGCCGGATCTCGGTCAAGTGATACTTAATTTTGAACCTTCTGTATTACATGGCAGGCATTTCGTGTTATTCAGCTGCATTTTCGTTGCCAAATAACAGTTTGTAACAAAATTCCTAACAAGAATTCGTGCGTTTAAAGATATAAAAAATATGTTGTTGTTGTTGTTTTACAGCCGTTTATGGCCAGTAAATTGAAGATCCACGATACGTGCGGTGTGAACAACCTGCACGGGATGCCGGGCATACTGGCCGGTATTGTAGGGGCCATCTTTGCTGCCCTAGCCAACTGGGACACCTGGGGTGTTAGGTTAGTGAACATACTTAGCAAACGTCATGCAAATTTTTCAAATGTTCCACTGTTGTAGAAAAATGTAGCTGTCTGATCACACAATCAATTGTTTAGTACTCTCTGTATAGAATTAATGGGAGCCTGATTGGAGATCAAGTTGTCAAAGAACCATTTTGTGGGGGAAGAGCAGTGAGTGGTAACACAAAGTCTATCCATTAAAAAAATCATTTATTAACTCTTCGTGGCATCCGATTAAAATAAATTTAGATCATTTGCTCATCTGAAATATTCTTTTTCTTTTTAGCTCACCTGAGCTTTAGGCTCATGGTGAGCTATTGTGACCGGTCTTTGTCCGTCGTCCGTCAACAATTTCCTTTAAACAACATCTCCTCTGATACCACTGGACGGATTTTAACCAAATTTGTCCTGGAGCATCCAGGCACTAATGTCTGCAAAAGTTGTTCAAATCATGACCATAGGGTGAAGGTCAAGGTCACTGTTGCTAAAAATAGAAATTTAGTTTCTGCTCAATAACTTGAGTTTGCTTTGGCCTATTGACTCCAAACTTGGTCTGAGGGGTAGCTTATATGAAGAGGTAGCTTGGAATTGCTACCCAGATGTTTGTGATCAAGGTCACGGTCACTGTTGCTAAAAATAGAAATTCCATTTCCACTCAATAACTTGAGTTTGCTTTGGCCTGTTGACTCCAAAATTGGTGTATGGGTAGCTAATTTCAAGAAGCAGCTTGGGATTGCTACCCAGGTGTCTGTGATCAAGGTCATGGTCACTGTTGCTAAAAATAGAAAT
The DNA here is from genome assembly GCA_038501625.1 of Corbicula japonica. Taxonomy (NCBI): domain Eukaryota; kingdom Metazoa; phylum Mollusca; class Bivalvia; order Venerida; family Cyrenidae; genus Corbicula; species Corbicula japonica. The sequence continues at coordinate 4,918,169 of JAZAYU010000016.1, forward strand.
TCAGTTTGCGCTTAATAACTTGAGTTTGCTTTGGCCAATTGACTCCAAACTAGGTATATGGTAAGCTTATATCAAAAGGCAGCTTGGATTTGCTACCCAGATGTCTGTGATTAAGGTCAAGGTCACTATTGATCAAAATAGAAATTCAGTTTCTACTCAATAACTTAAGTTTGCTTTGGCATATTGACTCCAAACTTGGTGTATAGGTAGCTTATACTAAGAAGCAGCTTTGGATTACTACCCAGGTATCTGTGATCAAGGTCAAGGTCATTATTGATCAAAATAGAAATTCAGTTTCTGCTTAATAACTTGAGTTTGTTTTGGCCTATTTACTCCAAACTTGGTATATGGGTATTTTATATCAACGGGCAGCTTGGGATTGCTACCTAGATGTCTGTGGTCAAGGTCACGGCCACTGTAGCTAAAAATAGAAATTCAATTTTCACTTAATAACTTGAGTTTGCTTTGGCCTATTGACTCCAAACTTGTTGTATGGGTAGCAGCTTGGGATTGCTACACAGGTGTCTGTGATCGAGGATGAAACTCATATTGTGCCAACATTTCATAGCAAGGGCGTTGCTTCATGAAAAACATACTCATGTGAGCGATTCAGGGCCATCATAGCCCTCTTGTTTATCGATGTGGTAAGAGACACAAAAATTGGGGACATAGTTGTACACAGGTATGGACGATTTGAAAGTTATAATAAATACTGTTTCGACTACTCAAATTCTATGTTACAGTAAACTTTCTGTTTTTATTTACATTTACAAAAACATGCATATCCTTAAAAAAAGGAATTTTACGTTTCAGTATGTATGAGATTTTCCCTCTAATGGTACCAGCGGCAAACTCCTCGGAAGTTGAGGTGGAGGTCAGTGATCAACACTTCATGACCTTTGAGCCGGGGGCTGGGCGATCAAGCCACACACAGGGTGGTTTCCAGATGCTAGCCCTTCTCATTACTCTGGTCATCGCTATTGTAGGGGGCGCTATTACAGGTAATGTGCAGGCGGTAGTTTGTAGAGGTTCTGCACGTAATGGCTATTATCTAGAGCGACGAGACGGCTAATGCAGCACACGGGTGCTTTATCTGCTGCCAGAGAATGTGTGCAGACAACGTTATAGTACGAGCACTGTCACCGCTTATGTTCAGGTGATCGCTGACACGGGGTTACTATTAATTAATGTACAGGTTAAAACTGTTACAATTTTGGAATACTGTTACTGGTTACACGCAGACGGTCGCTATGGTATTGGCCCTGTTACTGCTCATGTACAGGTGGTCGCTGGCAGGGGGTTACTATAAATGTACAGGTAAAAACTGCTACCATATGGGTTCGCTGTATCTAGCTATATGCAGACGGTCATTTCATTCATATCTCATAAAAAGAGATTTTTTTACTTAAACGGAGAATTTTATCCTCAATAAATTGAATCGCGCGATATATGTAGGTCAGAAAAAATAACACAATAACTAATTTTAAGTGAAACAATGATACAAGACGTATTTTGTATAGGTATTTTATGTATTTGTATTATGAGAAATAAATAACCGCTATCTAAATGTAACTTAAAATCAACATTTGTGGTATTTTTGGTGCAAGGGAGACAACTGTTATTGTAACAAAATCTTAAAAAAAGTTGTTAAACGATATATTCACGATACTTCCAGGATTGCTGTTGAGAATGCCCTGCTTGGACAATGTCAGTGGTAACCAGATGTACGATGACAGAGAGTTCTTTATAGTGGAGGGACAGGGCTTCCCGCACAACGAGTCAGCAGACGACAATGTGGAAGACGGAAACGATACCAAACTGTGAGTCCTAATTCTTTCTATTACACCCATTTCAATTTTGATATGGATACTTATAATTTTAGAGGTACAGGGGTACAGAAAAACCCCTCATTTAGACCAGCCTGTGCCCAAGGTTATAAAGCTGAGTTATTTCAGCCAATCAGATGCTTGAGATTTGAGTCTGGTTTCCATGCTCAGCTTTATAACCTTCAGCCCTGAATTAAGGATCACCTCAATAATAAGACCACACTTTCCATGTCCCCTTTTACAGTTTTGCACCATCTGTTATCCCGCAATTAAGACCCCCTCACTTTTCAGACTACCTTTGTCCATTTCCAGAGATGGTCTGTATATTTACTGTAATTTTTAAGCTTTTTTAGCACGACTGTAAAAAAGAAACTTACAACCACCACAAGCACGAGCGTCTGCACTGTTAGTTTCACCCTTGACCGGGGTAGCAAAGCTATCTAAGGTAGTTTATAGAGGCAATCCGATTCAGTTTATAGAGGCAATCCGATTCAGTTTTTGGAGGCAATCCGATTCAGGTTATAGATGCAACCCGAAACAGTTTATAGAGTCAATCCGATTCAGTTTATAGAGGCAATCCGATATAGTTTTAGTGGCAATCCAATTCAGTTTATAGAGGCAATCCGATTAAGTTATAGAGGAAATCCGATTCAGTTTATAGAGGCTATTCGATTCAGTTTATAGAGGCAATCCAAATCAATTTATAGAGGCCATCCGATTCAGTTCATAGAGGCAATCCGATTCAGTTTATAGAGGCAATCTGATTCAGTTCATAGAGCCAATCCGATTCAGTTTATAAAGGCAATCCGATTCAGTTTATAAAAGCAATCCGATTTTTTCATAAACCGACAATAATCGAATCTTAACTTTTCATTTCAGACGAATGCTTCATGACGAATAGAGACGTCTTACAAACAGTGATGACAAATCAAAATCACGAAGGAAGGGAGACAACCAGACACGGATAGATGACACCAATATTAAGAAAATTGATGCATGTTTTAACAACACATTTTAATATTGTCATTTCAACATATATAATTATGACAGCATGTTTGATCATTTTTCCACAACGGGTACTTTTAGATACTGTGTAACAGGTGACACTAATCATAATGTTGTTTAATAGTGTATTTGCTGTATTGTATAAACGTCGTGCATATTTCAATGTAGCCAGCCTGTATGAGCGGTGACATGTACTACACAGTATCATATAGAAATTGTGGCTTATCGGGTCATGTCGAACTTGTAACTTACTGTGTCGCTTTGCTGTGAAGGGAGGGGGTAAATGACTGAATCCTAATATGTCGTGTAGTGTTTGCGTTTATCAGGTCCGCTTTACGTTTACACGATGCGGTGCCGTGGAATGTTTGAACCTGGTTTTGTGGTAAAGCGTAACGGTGGCATGCAACGCTTGTTTGTCATGGTTCTGCAGTATTGTTATGGTTGCTCGTAACATAACTTGTATTTTACGATTTCGCGTTCAGTTATATGTAATGCTCCAATTGTATTTTTAGGTGCTGGCTTCTCGTCATTGTGTTAAGGTTTACGTTTTTTGAATTGTGACCTAACGCAACACGTTGTTGTTTAGAAATTAAAAGTGCCTTACGTTTCAAATGTACATGTGCGTGCATGGAAGATGATGCGTCCGGCGAAACAATCATCGGTTTACACCTCGCAACTAATTTCATATACTCTTACAGCTTTGTGCTATATCGACGCCAGCATGGTCATTAATTCGACATCATTCTCATTTGACTTCAACATTGTGGTACTAGTACTTTGACGTCACTCTCATACTATTGACGAGTATTACTTGTAAACCTCCATTTAGATATGACAATCTTTCTATGTAATCTTATCATATTTTGTATATTTCTTGTAAAGGACTACTTACTAGTAAACAATGTCAGGTATTCGTATTCTGTGAGGAATGGATGCTTGTATTGCCATGTTTTATGGGTTGTATTATGAAATATATTATGTACCTTTAATCTTGAAGTTTTATTTGGCTCCACTTCCTCATAAAAAGTTTGATAATTCATAACAAAGCAGTCACTGGATATTCAGTTATAAAAAATCGTTGACTCGCGTTGTGTCCAGTTAGCAACCGCAACACTGGAGATATTTAAACATATCAAAATAACAAAATCTTCTAATGAGTGACCATTTTAAAATGGTCACTTAAAAACGCACTGTGAAAACCAAATACCCCAAAGACACGAATGTGAGTTAGCTTCCTCGGTATAAGGTAATCGTTTATGTGGAAAGTAATAACACTGAATTGAAGTTTGGGGCGAGACTATATCGCCGCTAACATTTAATTAACCATCTGGTGTGCAATTGTGTGAAAAACGGCTTCTAAATAGTTATATCGTCAGCATAAATGGCGGAAGTTTACCAAGAATTTCACAACAGTTCCCTGACAGAACAAAAGTCATTAGCACCCATAAAATTCACATTCTACGCGTGGTGTTACAAAAATATCACGGAGATAAAAGCAGAATGTCATAATTATAGACATCTTGTTTATTGAAAGTTCAATACGATAATATAGTTAGTGTTTATTCTGCAAATTGGTCAATACGCCATGCGCACATTTTATATTTTGGTCGATCAAAGTCATATTCTAGAATATGTTCTTTTCGAGTCTGACTTTTAATCTTTATCAAGAACGGTGGTCTGAACTATGACCTCAGCCACAGAATAGGGATCACAATTAGATGATGGTCTTCGGTCTTCCAGATAGCCACATCCATTTACCGCCACCTGGCGGGGAATCCGGATACTGGCCCCTCGATTCGCGATACCGGCCGAAAAATCATGGATGCTGGAAGTCTCGTGAAGTCCCGTGAGACGTCGCTCATTGTCCTTGCCTTGGTGAGGGTCGTATGCTTTAATGTGTCTGCTGTGATGTTTGGACAATTTTTCTATGGCCGCTTCAATATGGCTGAAATAAATGTAAATTGTCAAGTGAAATTCATTGCTGATACATGTACTAACAGTGGGAGTTGGTGTTATAACAGAATTAGCACCAAGAAGCAAAAATACGAAAGCAGTCATAATATTGTTGGCGATAATCAGATTTTAACACATCACTGATCGCCTCGTCAACTTGTATAGGTATTGCTTTTGTGACTTTTGAAAGGTTAAGAATAGTTTAATGATCACTCAAACACAAGCATTTGCGTAGTTTACCATTCCCAACCCCATCCTGTTTATGTTCTGCAAAACACAAACAAAATCACCAAAGTTGTAACAAAAAACTGCATTTAATCAGAGAAACATGTGAAAATTTTAATACAGTAAAAATGTATATCATGACCGACTATCACAAGTACATGTAGGTAGTGTACTCCAATTTTGATGTGTGCTCGTAATATTACCAATAAATACAAATCAACATACCTCAGCCCTCCTTTCTCCCGCATGGCCAGTGTACTATAGTTACAGTGTGCCCCGGCTCCATTACAATACAAATCAACATACCTCAGCCCTCCTTTCTCCCGCATGGCCAGTGTACTGTAGTTACAGTGTGCCCCAGCAACCAACAGACATACCTCACACCTCCTTTCTCCCGCATGGCCAGTGTATTATAGTTACAGTGTGCCCCGGCTCCGTTCCAAACCAACATACCTCAGACCTCCTTTCTCCCTCATGGCCAGTGTACTATAGTTACAGTGTGCCCCGGCTCCGTTCCAAACCAACATACCTCAGACCTCCTTTCTCCCGCATGGCCAGTGTACTGTAGTTACAGTGTGCCCCAGCAACCAACAGCAATACCTCACACCTCCTTTCTCCCGCATGGCCAGTGTACTGTAGTTACAGTGTGCCCCAGCAACCAACAGCAATACCTCACACCTCCTTTCTCCCGCATGGCCAGTGTACTGTAGTTACAGTGTGCCCCAGCAACCAACAGACATACCTCACACCTCCTTTCTCCCGCATGTCCAGTGTACTATAGTTACAGTGTGCCCCAGCAACCAACAGACATACCTCAGACCTACTTCCTCCCGCATGGCCAGTGTACTGTAGTTACAGTGTGCCCCAGCAACCAACAGACATACCTCAGACCTCCTTTCTTCCGCATGGCCAGTGTACTATAGTTACATTGTGCCCCAGCAACCAACAGACATACCTCACACCTCCTTTCTCCCGCATGGCCAGTGTACTATAGTTACAGTGGGCCCCGGCTCCATTACAAACAAACATACCTCAGCCCTCCTTTCTCCCTCATGGCCAGTGTACTATAGTTACAGTGGGCCCCGGCTCCATTCCAATCCCCAGCCACAGGTTTCGGGTCCAGGGTAGCAGTCACCCCGAAGTCTTCGGCCACTCTGTGCAGTAGGTAGCGCGCTATCCATAAATGATCCCCTATGTCAATGCCCTCACAGGGTCCGACTTGAAACTCCCACTGTAAATAATCAAGATAATCATATAATAATAAAATTTCTCATAATATCTAACCATACATGCAACAAACGCTAGCTTCGTGTCGCGAAAGTAACAAAAATACCCCAAACTCGCAAACTCTATTTATTAATTGTAAGCGAGAGACAAGAAAGTATGAATTACCAAAAATGTCTTGGTTTAATTATTTTCCAGTTGATAATTTACAACGTAATAGGCTATTACGGACATACCGGGTCATTTCATCTTTGTTTTCAAAAAAATTCATCGATAGCTGTACGTTTGAATTAATTAAAAGTACAAATTAGACTATTATTTGCCCGGAATAAATAATTAAAACGCTCACAATTTATTCAATAAACACATCCAGTATTTTACGTACGTTATTATATGAAATAAAGAAAGAATTATACATACATCAAACCTTCGTAAAAAACATCTTTGAAAAATAAGTAAGTGTCATTAATGCTTTTCTAGAGGTGCACATCCGAGTATTATTTCTAATAGTTCGATTGACCCTCTCCAAAAACTTGCTGAAAAGTTTCCTGGAATAAAATATTCCGACTCAGGGCAGACCCAAGCATACAGCTGTCCAGGGCTTGTGATTTGCAGCCGAATATCTCAACGACTAGGTCATAAATATCCCACCCTTATCACCAATCTCCCTTAGTCACATTCTTTTATAAACTTACTTGTCCAGGCATGACTTCAGCGTTACAGCCAGCAATTTTCACACCGGCATAGAGACAGGCCCTGTAATGGGCCTCCACTATGTCTCTCCCATACACCTTATTTGCTCCCACTCCGCAGTAGTACGGACCTGCAGAACACATAAAATATATTTAGTTAGTTCTTAAATTTCGCATGAATTTGAATTTGAAAAATACCACAATGCCATTAGAAAAATATAATTTCAAATACTAATTCAAGTAATATCTAACCTTTTCTTTTAACAAATTCGACAAGGTAATTTATAATTACTTTACATTTAATGCACAGTGGTAGGGATATACTTTACTAGATATTTAAAACTTGATACATGAAAGACTCAAAAGTGCGCATATTAGTGATCAATTAGTATGTATGTGGTACCGAATTCAAATTTCTTACATTTCTTGGGACATGTCGCGGAGAAAGCTGACGTAAATCTGTGAAATGACACCATAAAAAATGTATTTTTATTTATTTCGCATTAAAATTAACATAATGAAGTCAAAATGTCAAAATTAAATAACATATTAGTTATAAAGAACATAATAGATACATGTATGTTCATTCCTTATATAGTAACAATTTAAATGTTGAAATTATATTCAATAACACCCGAGACGCCATTTCCAGTAACGAGCCACATCTGACAAATTGTGAGTTAATCTACACATAATTTAATTTTTGCCAACCAAGGTTTCCAGCGTTCCGATATTTCACCTATATGAACTAACTTTTTTTCTGCTGCAAATAATTTGTAGTGCAGTCATCAGTTCCCAGGTGAATCATCGAGCCACTGGCCCCTTGACTGGATGTCCGAGAAACTTCATACTGAAGTCACAAACCTTGCGGTCCCGGGAAGCCACCTTTCGGCCAGCCAAAAGGGTAGCCATCGGTATCCAGCAATGTGTACTCCTGTTCAATCCCGAACCATGGATGGCTTGCCTTGGCGGCCTCCATTACCTTGACACACGAAAGTCTGTTGTTCGTCTCTGGAATGGAAATCGATTAACCATTAACAAGTTTTTCCGACGCTTTAAATGCGACTTTCTACACAATTCGTTTGATTTAAGGATTTAGCGTCGAACTGCTGTCGATCATTCATATCATTTTCGATATGTAATTTCTGACCAAAGTGGAAATTATATGGTTTATGTAATATATAGCCATTTTTCCCAACCAAAAAAGGGAAAAAACAGATGCAAGGGGAAATAATCTCTCTGATTTATGTGTCTATGGCTTTATAAAATGCTTTTGTATGAAAGGAAACAGGAGAAATTTGGAAACATTGCAAAAGCATGCATCAATCTATGGGATATAGATATAACCGAAGTTGAAAGAACTTCATTAGCAATTCTTAGAAATGTCTTCCCGTACATATAGCCAGAACTGTTATCAGTAATTAATCGGTTAGCGATATCGTGTTATGATGATTTCGTTTATCGGGTTATCCGGCTAGATCAGTTGGAAGCGTACACGGATTTGCCAGGCTAAACGCTCTCGCCGTACAATCCGGGTTCGAATTAAAGTATGGATAATATCGTTTGTTATATAAATAAAGGTTCCTATGCTTATTTATAAAACAACATAAATCATGTACTTTCTCACACGGCTAAATTCGTCTACAAAATGAAACTTCATTTAAATAAACTTTAGCGCGACCCAGCCTGTAACTTGACGCTTCTAGATTACAACGGTTAGTATGACTTGATGTTATTGAAATTCTTCAGCTGATTGTCCCGTGATTCAGTGCTTAAGGTTATAACACTGAGTTTGGAAACCAGTCTCAAATCACAAGCATCTGATTGGCTGAAATGGCGACCAGTCGCCATTTCAGCCAATCAGATGCTTGAGATTTGAGACTGGTTTCCATGCTCAGTTTTATAACCTTGGGCACTGGTTGCTGTGCCTTTATTTGCAAAATACAGAGGGAGATTGATTACACATAAATGATTTGACATTTTGACCTAAATAAACCCTCATTGTTATTCCCATCAGAAAGTTCATTAAATAACTTAACAATTTATCCACATTCACGTAACACTACATCGAAAACTCAGAAAGAAAATAATTGAGTGAACACACTGTACAAGTTAGACCATGAAAATGTTAACATACGGATTAAAAAAAAACTTAACTTAAACAGATATCGGTGTTATACGATTTCTTGCCCGTACGCTTTGTTTTAAATAATACAATATACAGTCTCGATTCACGGAGCCCCAGTGTTTCATACGGAGAGGCTAACTTGTACCAAAACTGAATCTCGAACCTACCTGCCGGTTCATTATTGTACTTGTAGACCTCGCACAAGACCAGCTTGTTTTTACATCTTCTGAATGGATCATTGAACACGGCAACAGGGTGGAGGTACATGTCCGAGTTCGAGCCTTCCGCCTGGTACGTGCTTGAACCGTCATAGTTCCAGATTGGACAATCTGTAAATATGTCACGAATTTCAAAGAAGGTGTTACTTACAATGTTGAATCTGTGGAAAATGATAAAAACAATGTTGTTTAAATTTAACTTTCGGCTATTTAGACATTAAATTTGTTTATTCAGCTTCTTTCGTTTACGATAATTCTGTTCTATTGCTAATTCTATTGAAAAAGCCTCTCGATTCCTGATATGCATATTTCATTTTTTTTTCGAAAAATAATTCACGAGGGATGCCTACCTGTCGGCACTTTCGGTTCACTATCGACGGTTTTACACTTGGACCTGATCCCCTCGCCCGTACCGTCAATCCAGATGTACTCACACATCACGTGACCCTCGGGCAAGTCTAACTCCATGTAGTGATTCAGGACATTCTTGTCCGTGTACGATCTTGCCTCCTTTGACATACTGAACTGAAATGACACGAATCGTAAATCATAGTCCTAATGTTCAGGGGCATCATAGTCCTACTCTTATGGGGGTATCATAGCCCTATTCTTACTGAGGCAGCATAGTCCTAATTTTATGGAGGCATCATAGTCCTAATCTTATGGAGGCATCATAGTCCTAATCTTATGGTGGCATCATAGCCCTATTCTTACTGAGGCAGCATAGTCCTAATTTTATGGAGGCATCATAGTCCTAATCTTATGGAGGCATCATAGTCCAAATCTTATGGAGGCATCATAGTCCAAATCTTATGGAGGCATCATAGTCCTAATCTTATGGAGGCATCATAGTCCAAATCTTAAGGAGGCATCATAGTCCTAATCTTATGGAGGCATCATAGTCCTAATCTTATGGAGGCATCATAGTCCTAATCTTATGGAGGCATCATAGTCCTAATCTTATGGAGGCATCATAGTCCTAATTTTATGGAGGCATCATAGTCCTAATGTTATGGAGGCATCATAGTCCTAATCTTATGGAGGAATCATAGTCCTAATGTTATGGAGGCATCATAGTCCTCATCTTATGGAGGCATCATAGTCCTAATGTTATGGAGGCATCATAGTCCTAATCTTATGGAGGCATCATAGTACTAATCTTATGGAGGCATCATAGTACTAATCTTATGGAGGCATCATAGTCCTAATCTTATGGAGGCATCATAGTCCTAATCTTATTGGGGCATCATAGTCCTAATCTTATGGAGGCATCATAGTACTAATCTTATGAAAGCATCATACACTTAATTTAATAGAGGCATCAAAGTCCTTATTTTATGAAGGCATCATAGTATCAATCATATGTAGGCATTAAAGTCTTAATCATATGGACGAATCATGGTTCTTATCTTATGGAGGCATCATAAATAATAATCTCATGAAGGCATCATAGTCCTTATCTTATGGAGATATCATATACTTAATCTCATATAGACATTTAAGTATTTATCTGGCAGGCTGATATTGCCTTTACTGGGGAACGAACCCTTACCATCACGGCGACAGCGCAATTCCGACAACGTTTTTAACTGAGCTAGCCGCAACCCACCCCCCACCCCCCACAAAAAAGGTTGATACGACCATATGAATGTTATAATGTTATCATCACTGCATGGCATCGGTGACGGAATTTTTTACTGTTAACATTTCTGACTATATGTACGGGGAGACTTTTTGCTGCCGCCACACTGCACAAAAAGCGCTACTGTGAATTTCAAATGGTATTACCTCTACTGGGGAGGGAACCTGTACCGTCACGGATACAGCGCCTAGCCATGTTATTCCCTGATTAACATTATCATCACCGAATGACCTAGGTAACGGATTATTTTACTGACAGCTTCGGAAAGCTGGTTTATCCCCTAGTTCAAAAAACAAATATTTGCAGTCTAAATTTGGAAACTGAGAGAAGGGCAGTAAAGTGGACGGGCGAGGGGAGGTTGACAAAGAGTTTATAGCCGGGATGAGTGTTGCAAGAGCTTTGGTAAATTTCAGAAATTCTGTTACTCCCTAACGGGGCATGAAGAGTAATAATCTTCGTCAAAGCCGATGTAACGCTATACCAAACAGCTATTTATTATATATCCAAAAATCCCACCCAAACGACCTACATTGAGAGGTAGTTATTGTCCAACAATATTGACCTGGCACCTCATTAAATTTCGTAAAGGTCATAGGAAAAACACTGGTACATACATGTAACCAGAGAACACATTGATATAATTGTTCACTCCGAACGTCAGTGATTTGTGGTGTATTGGTATACATGCCGGACTACGGATCTGATGGTCTCTGGTTCGAATCCTTACAAACATTATTTTATAAAAATACACATTTTTATTTTACTTGTAAAAAAATCATTAGAAATCGTTTTACTACTCGTACATCTGGTTTTAGAATACCATTTGAATAGTGTTTTTGTACAATTTAATTTGTGACATTATGCAACCGTATAGGCTATAAATGCATTTTACTTTAGCCCATACACGCAAAATATTCAGTTATAAAATACTTCACACTATACCGGTAGTTTAAACAGAAAAATAACAGTCTATACGAGTTTTAAAAGAATGGAAATTTTAAAATTAAAATAAAACAAACAAAAGTGGCTAAAACATTAATTCGAATCCACGAGTTTGCGTCTTTATTTTCGAATTTAAACACTTTTACCGACTGCGCTTAGCGGGCTTCTTACATTTTGTAGCTTATTTAAATTGGTTATACATAACATATCGATTTAAATTTAGATAGTAAAGTTTACGAAATATACCGACTACAGGGTCAAATTCAAGAGTGCCAGGTCAATGTTGTTGGACAATAACAATGATTTATCTAAGCAAACAAAATATCTAGAGCAAGGTTATTTCGGTATGCATGCACTTATAGATCAGCGGTAAGAAGTTAGCGATGTACGCATTTCAGTAGATCGATTTTCCAACTCTTTACGATTGCTTGATATTAAGATTTGAGGTGTGAGTTAACAAAATTAATGAATGAAGGGAAAGAATGCATGCATGTCCGTTCTAGCGTACGCGTGTGAACTGAGCCACTTGACGGGTTGGGTGATGATTTACGATCGGCGAACTTATTTTTGATATATTAGTATTGGCTAGGAAGTAACAGTACACATAAAGATAGATGTTTTATTATCTAGTTTATACAAAAACATGAACCAGCTGGTGGGAAACGACAGCAGGCCCGACTATTGAAAAACTTGAAATGAATAGGGTGAAGGGCGTTATTTAAATGAGTCATCAGGCAAGTGTGTGACATTGAGTAAGAAGTTCGTATTTAAAAATCTTTACAATATCAGTTTGGTGTCAACCAACAACTAAAAGTAAAAAAATCAAGAGGGCCATGATCGCCCTGAATCGCTCACCTGAGTATTAAACTCAAGTTATTAACCAGAAACTGAATTTTTATTTTTAGCAACAGTGACCTTGATCACAGACACGTGGGTAGCAATCCCAATTTGTCTCTTGATATAAGCTACCCTTATACCAAGTTTGGAGACAATATGCCAAAGCAAACACAAGTTATTAAGTGGAAACTGAATTTCTAATTTTAGCAGCAGTGACCTTGACCTTGATCACAGACAAGTAGGTAGCATTCCCAAGCTGCCTCTTAATTTAAGCTACCCATACACCAAGTTTGGAGTCAATTTGCCAAAACAAACTCAAGCAATTAAGTAAAAACTGAATTTCTATTTTTAGCAACAGTGACCTTGATCTTGATCACAGACATCTGGGTAGCAATCCCAAGCTGCCTGTAGATATAAGCTATCCAAAAACAAAGTTTGGAATCAATAAACTCAAGAAATAAAGTGGAAACTGAATTTCAATTTTTAGTACCAGTGACTTTGACCTTAATCACAGACACCTGGGTATCAACGCCAAGCTGCCTTTTGATATAAGCTACCCATACATCAAGTTTGGAGTCAATAGGCCAAAGCAAACTCAAGTTATTAAGCAGAAACTGAATTTCTTTTTTTAGCAACAGTGACCTTGACCTTGATCACAGACATCTGGGTAGAAACCCTAAGCTGCCTTTTGATATAAGCTACCCATACACCAAGTTTGGAGTCAATAGGCCTAAGCAAACTCAAGTAATTGAGCAAAGACTGAATTTCTATTTTTAGCAACAGTGACCTTGACCTTGATCACAGACACCTGGGTAGCAACCCCAAGCTGCCTTTTGATATAAGCTACCCATACACCAAGTTTTGAGTCAATAGGCCTAAGCAAACTCAAGTTATTGGGCAAAGACTGAATTTCCATTTAAGCAGCAGTGACCTTGACCCTGTGGTCATGATTTGAACAACTTTTGTAAACATCATTGTAAGGATGCTCCAGGACAAATTTGGCTAAATCCATCAAGTGGTTTCAGAGGAGATGTTGTTTAAATGAAATTGTTGACGGACGACGGACAAATACCGGTCACAATAGCTCACCATGAGCCTAAGGCTCAGGTGAGTTAAAAATTGAGTGGTGGCGAGTTTGAGAGTTTCAGTTGAGATCCAAAAGACTGAACAAGATAAAAAAAAATTAATTTTGAGGGGGTTGGGATGGGGAAACCTATATAAGCAGCCCTGTTCTATGTCAGTCAAGATGATCGATTTAATATGAATTTTTTAAAATAATATTACTTGAAGAACTAACAAAATGGAAACCCTTTCGTGAAATTTTAAAGCTAAAATTCAACTTTTGTAACTTTGGAGGAAACCTTATGAAACATGTAAATGCCAGTAAGACCCATGTCCTCAACAAACCATATCCCCCACCAACACCTCACAAATATTTTGGTGGCGGGGACTCAGCGCAAAGAATTTGTTTGTTGCTCTGAGTTGAGAAAGAACAAAATAAAATAGTAAAAAAGAACTTAAAAAGTAATATGTTGGTGTTAGTCTCGGATAAAACTACAAAAAAAAAATAGTTGGAGTACACCCATACCAACCCAACCCGGCTTACACCTGAATTTTCACCTTAAATTTAAGATGAAACCACTTTTGGCGCGGAAATGGGCTCGTTCAGTTATTTGAAGATAAAAAAATTTAATGTTCAAAGTGTGGTGGGGTGTTATCACTATTATTATATAATGTTAGAAAAAAAGAGAGATAAATTGATGGTTAAATTCCAACAGTTTTTTGTTATCATTTGATTAAGGAAATTACACATGGAGGGACTTGCCATGCCGAGGCTGGTGGTACCATGTTACATCGGCCTACATTATGTTGTGACTATGGCGAAAAATTGTTACACTGTGAGTGCGGAAAAAATTGGAACTCGATGTTCGTTATAATTTGGCAAACATGAGGTCTTGTAACAGATGGTAGATGATAGGATGGGATGAGATAAATATTGGCAGTGTTTCCTATACTTAGACCGACCTTGCCTTGACCGTGGTTATCAAGTAGGAATCAATGACATTCTCAAACGATACTACACTTCCTCAAAAGGAAGTTGTTTTCATTGAAATTCAAATTTCTTTTCACATAGTGCTAAAAACAGATACTTTATGTATTGCTCGGGATTTGTTCAAAAACATATTTCATAATCAAATCTGCATTTTTTTGAAATTTTGAAAACGGTTACATGAAAGTTTTCATATATTAGTACCTTGTGAAAAGAAAATAATTGTTGTAGCTGTCAATATGGGTTTTGTATTTAATCCTCAAGCCTTACTGGAATAGGTCAGTACAGAACTCAATATATATATATATATATATATATATATATATATATATATATATATATATATATATATATATATATATATATATATATATATATATATATATATATATATATATATATATATATATATATATTTATTTATTTATATGTGGAATATTATAACAGTATGCATTCTGTAGGTATGCATTTTTCGAGTTGGGTATGTAAACAATATCGCGCGAGACCGAAGGTCGAGCGTGATGTTGTTATATACGCAACAAGAAATAATGCGAACCTACAGAATGCATACCGTCATAATGTTCCTTTTATTATATACCCTTCTCGCTCAAAACAAATTTAAATAAACTAAACAAAATTTTAGTCGAAAATAGTAACGCGATACATGTAGTAAATTTATGAATGGCGTAGAAAATTTATGAATGGCATAAAAATAACGTAACGTTTGTAAAACTGCGACGGAAATTTCCTGTTTTGGAGTTCGTTATGTGACGGAAAATTACTAAAACCTAGCGTGACGTAGTATATGACGTCACATAGAACACGAGAAGCTGGACATTGTTTGATACGGAATTTCTAATCTGACGAGTTGTATCAATTTTGCTGATGAATGATGCACTATGCTTAAATCATGCATGGGTATATATATAATAAAATCAAGTATGCGCTGAAGAGCTTAAACACTGTTAGAACACCTACTATTGTAAAACTTTAAAATTTAAACTTACATTTATTATTTATTGTATTTCCGTGTGCACTTATTCAAGTCAAGTATTGTTATGATAATTGTTGTAAACAACATCTTTATTTAGACCACCTTCACAATACGTAAAGGAATTTTACACTAAAAATATTTTCAGATCGTTTTTGTAAACTATCAGAAAGGTGATACTGCACATACTGCGTAGTGCATACGTGATTTTATGTTAGTCTATTATCAGACAACGGTAATTTGGCAATGTTTACATTGGCGTGTTTACATTGACGTTACGTGAAAACAATGAAATAATATTTTAATCGTTGTTAAATACAAAGCGTAAAGCTCCCAGTACATGTCCCTTAGCCGGGTGGTCTAAGACGCATTTAGTCCTAAACTATGAAACTGAGTCTATGCAGTTAGCTCGGGTGACAAAAGATTTGGACCTGGGTTGCGTAAAATAGCCCATCAAGTTAATTCTACCGGCTGAGATTAGGGCCTTTGCTTCAGAACGGTGCCTGTCTATGAGTTAGCTGTGCTGACATAGATTTGGTACTGCTTGATATAAGAGATATGCTCAGGCGACAAAATATGTGGCCCAAGGCTTTGGAATGGAGGATGTCCAGTTAGCTCAAAGACAGGAATTAGTTCCTATGCTATAGAAAAATGCCCTGTCCAGTAAGCTCTAGCGGCAGAGATTGGTTTCTAGGTTATGGAAGGGTGCCGGTCTAGTTTTCTCCTGTTTAAGCGAGTTAGTTACGGCTATTCTTCTAGGTATATGGCACATATAAAAAACAGTCTAACATCTTTTTGTAATCATTTTTATTCAATTAATGAGGTAGCATCTGCGACTGAAACAGTATCGTTTATATGTTGGCTTTAACATATATGTGTATAAATTTCTTTATGAGGCTACAAATAGAAGTTATGTTTAGTTTAACAGTCTAAGATTTTAGTCGCATTGTTAAGTTGTACATAAATAGAATTTGTTGTTCCACGGAACATATGTGTCGCCCACTTGCAGAAAACTGAATGTGGGCCTATTTTTTCAGATATAGCTTTTTATGTCAGAAATAACGTAGTTCACGCAGACAATTTATTTATTATACAAATAAGACAATTACTTTCAAAGTTATATGCAGGCGACAAAATGGCACATTGTTATGAGATTTCAGATGTTAAAAATTCGGCGCGCAATTTCCGATATTTATATTTGAGTCAATCAACAACAAATGTTTTGGCCAGTCTTTCAGTCTTTATCAAGGACGGTGGTCTGAACTATGACCTCAGTCACAGAATAGGGATCACAGTTTGAAGACGGTCTTCGGTCTTCTAGGTAGCCATACCCATCTGTCGCCACCTGGCGGGGAATCCGAATACTGGACCCTCGGTTTGCGACACCCGCGGAGAAGTCATGAATACTGGAGGTCTCGTGAAGTCCTGTAAGGCGTCGCTCGTTGTCTTTGCCACGTTTAGGGTCGTATGCTTCAATGTGCTTTCTGTGTTTTTTGGACAGTTTTTCAATTGCTTCTTCAATATGCCTGAAATAATTAACACTCTGAATGTTTTGTTCCAGTGCCAATACATGTCACAGGGTGAGAAAGAATGTGCAGCCAGACCGGGACTGGAACCCGGGACCTTTCGCTTACAGAGCGAGCGCTCTCCGGACTGAGCTATCCGTCCGCTTACATTCTTCTCCCCAGATAGAGACCAGTAAAATTCGAAACCAGTCGAAGAGTTTTTGTGCTTGAAGCACCGTAAATTTCTATTCTTCTTGCTGAGCTCGGACTTTATTCAATTTATGCGTTACCTAACTGAGCAAAATATAAATCGACGTACCTCAGACCCCCTGTCTCCCTCATGGCAAGTGTACTATAGTTACAGTGTGCCCCGGCTCCATTCCAATCCCCAGGAACAGGTTTCGGGTCCAGGGTAGCAGTCACCCCGAAGTCCTCGGCCACTCTGTGAAGTAGATAGCGCGCAATCCACAGATGATCTCCCATGTCAATGCCCTCACAGGGTCCGACTTGAAACTCCCACTGGAAACAATAAACAATATTGAACGTTGTGGATCATTACTTTTGGAGGCTCCGTTTGCTTGAGCCTGTTAATTGGCAGTAAATAAATGCATATTAATGCCCACGCCGCCTAGCTCCGGGTTGAGCGCAACTTAATATTCACACCAGTAAACAGTGCAATCTTGATCCATCCCAAACGATGGTATGCATATAGTGGTGAACATGGAACCTCTAATGCGGTATTTTCCGATTCCATGATCTGCGGCGTATGGTCCCCAGATCAAGAATACTCGTATTAGCAAAAATTAAAAGCAGGAAGTAAATAACTTAGGTAATTGAAAAATATCTAGATCAATAAAAATATTTGTTATTATTCTGTTATTTGTGTTTAATGTTTCTATTACACCGACATTTTCAAAATATTCCAAATCTGATTGGTTTTAAGGATTCAAGCTTAAGACGGTTTTCCTACTTCTTGAGTTACGTGAAGATTCAGAGAAAGTGTTTAAAGTGTTATATTTTCACTTTTCATTGCCATAACAACCATTACATGTATACATTTTAATACGTTATGTGCATCTCTTGTTATATTATATTAGACAAATAACCACCATTTACGTATTTTTGTTATTTCGTTATATAATCACGTAGGTGTAATTGCTTGTGATTTCCCCTAAATTGTTTGGTCAAAACGAAATTGGATACCACAGTTTAATATAGAGCAAATACGCGATCGCATGGATCAAACACGACACTTAAACACTTGGTCATCTCTACTCGACTGATTTAAATCCGGCCACTTATCAAAAAAAGACATAAGCAAAAAGTAAACAGAGCTGTGTAGAACTACCTATCTGTCGTAATAACGCTAGCCGCAAACTCTTACTCTAGCCCGCAGCGGTGCCCGGCATGTGAGTGAATATATACCTTTGAATATAACAAAAGCAAGCAGTCCCTTATTTCTCCCCTTCCCAAGTTATATTCTTCAATGAACTTACTTGTCCAGGCATGACTTCAGCGTTACAACCAGAGATTGTGACTCCCGCATAGAGACAGGCCCTGTAATGGGCCTCCACAATGTCCCTTCCAAACACCTTGTTTGCTCCCACTCCGCAGTAGTACGGACCTACAGAACACATGTACATAAAACATGTTTAATACAGACGAGAATCACTTAGTATGAGATATGTGGATAAAGTTTTCGTCATTTTATTATTTGCACAGAAACACACATCTGCAATTCTCTTCCAGAAAATGTAAAAAGTTCTAACACAGTTTAACAATTCAAAGCGAAATACATAAGCTGGAAGAAAGCCTTCGCCCTATCATAAAATGTAGTTCCATTGCAACCAATTTTTGTAGCTTTTAAGTTTTGTTACTTTTGTAATTTGTATTTGTTACCATATTTTACTGTTTATCTTTGTCAAATGTCTATGTACATGTACATACTTTGAGGGCCTTATTGAAAATTGACATTGTCAAATAAGTCATCCTCGTAAAAAAAGTCGTTATTATTATTATTGTTTTTATTATTATTTTACTGGCTTAGTTTCTAGCCAGACAACACCTAAATATCAGGAAAGGTACAAGGGAGAACCACATCAGTATGATCGAGTCTGCCGACACCAACATGCCCTAACAAGTGCTGAACTACATGTCATGTCTGTGCGGCGTGGGCAGTAATTATATGCATTTCCATTACAGTCCATGAACAGGCTCAATTAAACCGAGCCTGCATTATTTTTATATCCATCGTGCTGGATGGCTTTCAAAGTTCTCTTTTCATCTATTTATAACGTTTATTTGATCAATCTTTCAGAATCACTTAGCTATGATTGGTTTTAGCATACAACAATTAAACAGTGAATCATCGAACCCATAAACCTTTGGAGGGTTGTTCGAAATAAACTCTAAGAACTAAAAAAGACACATAGGTTACCTTGTGGTCCTGGGTAGCCACCTTTCGGCCAGCCAAAAGGGTGTCCGTCGATATCTAACAACGTGTACTCCTGTTCAATCCCGAACCATGGGTGGCTATCCTTGGCGGCCTCCATAACCTTGGCACAAGCTTTTCGCTTGTTTGTCTCTAAAATAGAAAATTATAGAATTTAATTTCTAAAGCTGTGCAAATGTACCAAACGCCGCGCCGGACTAATCATTTGATATTTGTCGATGTAAGAAACGAGTTGATTTTCCGCCAATAGAATGTAATATGTCGTGCTAACAAGACTGGATTTGTATTCCTACCGGTTGTTCAGAGTGTTTATAGTTGACCGCAAATGTAAGAAAGAAAATAATATTTTCAAGTAAACTGGAAACTAGTTTAACAAATTTTTATGACATCAAATTAAGTCAGAATTTAACCAGATGAACATTCACTGATATGTATTGCGAGTGACAATACTTCATTTACTAACCCTAGTTCTTTTGGTTGGTTACTTGTATCAGAATTGAACCTCGAACCTACCTGCCGGTTCATTGTTGAACTTGTAGACTTCGCACAAGACCAGCTTGTTTTTAAATCTTCTGAATGGATCATTGAACAAGGCAACAGGGTGGAGGTACATGTCCGAGTTAGAGCCTTCCGCCTGGTACGTGCTTGAACCGTCATAGTTCCAGACTGGACAATCTGTAAATACTTATTTATATACTTCAAACAGAAACACAAACTTAAGATACTGCTGCAATATTGAAGATGGAAACCTACCGTATATCTTATTACAAATAAAAACCGTGTCTTGATATAATAAACATTACTCATAACAAGAGAAAATCCTTTTCTGTTCAAATACCTGTGATCACTATGAAACGTGCTCGGACTGTTTCTGCGACACTTGAATACTCGGGTGGGATTCAGGCTTCTTGAACCTCCGGCACTTTTGAACCAAGGCAATATGTGCATATACCCCGGTAATTATAATCGGTTTTTGATACTTAATGCTTCGCATAACAACACATTTTAGCGTTAAAGTGACAACAGTTACTGACGCTGATTGCTACGAATTTATGAATTTTAAAAAGGTTTCATCAGTTATCAAAAGGAATAGTATTTTTAAGGTCGTAAGGCAAACGTACCTGCCGCTGATTTCGGTTCATAATCGAGGGTTTTGCACTTAGACCTGACGCCCTCGCCGGTACCGTCAATCCAGATGTACTCACACATGACCTTGCCATCGGGCTGGTCTAACGTCATGTAGTGATTCAGGACATTCTTGTCCGTGTGTGTACTCAACGCCTTAAACATATTGAACTAAAAAGACACAAAACAGACATCAGTTTTAACTGTACCACGTGACCGTGTCGAGATACGTTCTATGGGCCTTCATCATGCAGAAACTCTGGAAGTTATCGTCTGAACAGTTCACTCAACAGCTACTTCTACAGTACATATAGTAATGGTCTTAAATGATGATCAGCCTAAAGCAGACGTACAATACATGCAAATTCACCACTCGAATACCCAGTATATGGTAATGACTAAGAAATTTATCTCCCCACTCTACCGATAACACCGGTGTAAAGTCACAAAACTACCGATTACACTTCACTCTACCCATCACACCGGTGAGCTAACAAGTGCTGAACTACATGTCATTGTATTTGTTACGCTCTACCGATTACACCGATGTATAGTCTCCCCACTCTACCGAGCACACCGGTGTATAGTCTCCCCACTCTACCGATCACACCGGTGTATAGTCACTTATTCAAACACTGTATAGCAAATACGTTTTCCCCTGAAAACATGCCACAAGCATGCCGAATTCTAAGGTTTAATTGGTTTTTATATGAGGAGAATGTATATTCAAACGGACTCGCCCGTTCGATCACGATGTATATCCTCCCAGATCTTGCGATCACACCAACTTTACAAATAAAACAAGTGTGTATGTTTTATGTATATTTATGGATAAAAACATCATCTAAAGACGAGTTGCATATTGTATACTGCGCCGAGACAGTGGCTTATTAAAAAACCTAATTGCATTGGAGAAAACAAAAGTAACAAAAATTCAATATCACCACCTTATTGACTGACATGTAGGTACTTACTGTAAGTTGCTATTCTAAAAAGTTCAATCCTTTCCAGCAAAACTTAAGAGTGTGTGATGCTAGCCTCTTGAACTGTCTCAGATCAAATCCAAACACATCAGCACGCGGATATGTGACTTCTCACTAAATAATGAAAAAAAAAACAACTATATAAATCCTCACGCAAAAAAATGACAAACTGCTATCACCTTAAGCGACCTTGTCGCTCACTCTTGTTGCTCACTATTGTTTTTTCTGCATTCACAAATCTACTGTCAATGGTAAAAGTTTAGTACTCGTTGTAGAATGGACCAATTTTATGTGATGTAAAATTTATTTTAATGAAAATTAGTTTTAACAAACTTTGTTCAGACTATTCATCCGAAGACTTTTAAAATTATTATTTGGATAAAAGATATTACATGTAACTATTGAAAATGTAAAAATAACCAAAATATTTCCACTTTCTTAACTGTTTCTATGTAAGTAATAGTGTGACTTTATACAAAGACTAAAATACAAAAATATTGCAGAGATAAATAAAAATTAAAACTTTGCTTCTTAATCGATAGAAATTTTATTACAGTTTTTGATTGTTTTAAAAAATGATTTTGTCATACAAACTCAATTGTTCCTTCATAATTAATTGAAAAATACTTAATGATTTTTTTGTTTCTAATCGATTAATAAGTTTATTTATCAGCAATCCATTACCGTCTGTCTCGAGCAACAAACCAGGCTGATCGACCTAAAACAATAAATTCCTGACCACTTACAAACACAATTGCCAAAACTCAGTTTACCTATCTAGAATCAAGTACACTACGCCACTGATCACCTTAAATGGCCTCTAGTTGAAAGCGGCCTCTAAATTAATTTAACATAATCTCAGCGACCAGTTAACAATATGGTAATGACATGCTTAGTTAAAAAAAGTCAAGGTAGTAACTTTTTTAACCAGAGCCTTCTTGAACAAACTTCTGCGTTGTTCCATTTGAGTCAGCTGTTTGATTTATGACTTCGCTCTAGTTTTCGCAATACCGTATAGTACATTCACTGAAAGGTCACTGACCCTGAACAAGGCCGAGCTCATTTCCGACTCTTCTGTACTAATGACAATGAACTAAAACCTTAAAGGGTTACGAAAACTTACACCAAGGTCAGAATATCCAGATCTCGTAAACAACAAGTACAGTATAAACGCAAAGGTAAAAAACTAGAACATGTGAACAAAGATTAATTTTAGAAAAAAAAAAACGGATAGATAAGAATCACCAATTTGCACAGTATGTGGGCACTTAATCTGATTTAATTAATACCTAACGCGTACTTGGTATAAAAAAACTGAAATTCAGAGGCGGGTCCAGAGGGGGTTCAGTGGGGTTGCTCTGCAGTAGATTTCGTACCAGCGGCCGCGGTAGCTCAATTGGTAGAGCGATGGCACGGTAAGCCGGTGTCCGAGGTTCCAATCCTGGTCGAGGCTACTACTCTTTCCAACCCAAATCTGCCACATTGGCGCTGCGAACAGGGTGATTACCCTTGGAGCTCTTTCGGGCGAAGCATGTTTGGCTGGGGTATTCAACTCGAATTTGGGCAGAAACGTGCACATTTCCAAGTAAGTTGGAAATGTCTCGTATAAGTGGGGAGGAAATGTAGTAGATTTCGTACCAGCGGCCTCGTTAGCTCAATTGGTAGAGCGACGGCATGGTAAGCCGGAGGTCCGAGGTTCGAATCCTGGTCGAGGCTACTCATTCCAACCCTAATCTGCCACAGCTCGAATCCTATTCTTAGGCATATTAGAAGCTCATAGAGAATATGGCTAAAAATTGTAAATTATCATGTTACTATCATAAGACTGTCTTAAACGAACCACCTTTCTGGAAATCTAAATTTTGCATTTGATCCACTTTAATGTCAATGCATTTGAACCACTTTGATGTTACTTATCAAGTAATCGCTTCTCTATAAAATATACACTACTGAAAATTTTATAAGGATCACTTAAAAGACTGTGTTTTTCCTTACATAAGGTTGAAACGATAAAATATTTGCTGTGAATCTGAAAATGTGTTTATTTGACTTCAGCTTTGTGCCAAAGAAGGAATGAGCTGACAAACTATTGAAGCAGAACAGCTGTTGAAACTTGGTATGGGGCAATAATTCAGGATAAAACGAAAACTGATCCCTATCAAATTTTGAGTAGTATATGTGACACTTTGTCTAAGTTTGACTTAGCTAGCCGGGACAACCTCCAAAAGGCTGTGCAGATAATGTGGTACATGGCGAGACCAGCTGTTACCCGTTAACGTTTGGTCAAGTATTTGTACCAAAGTTGAATTAATGCATTGCAAACTATCTTGAGTTAGTAAAGGAAATTTTATGCAGCCTTCCAGAAAACTTAATTTGAAAAACGATTTTCGTGGGTTTAGCTTGATTGAAAGATGTGAATGCACTTTTTTCCGAACTCAAGGAGTGTATAATAAACAGTCCAACAACAATTAAATGATTTATTATATAAATAAATAATTTTCAAACATCAAGCATGCGACAAATAAACAGAATCGTTAACCATAATTGTCCAATAGTACAATACTTGGTAAAAACAGTACTTTCATTACATACTCGAAATTCGAAGCAAGTGACAGCAAATCAAATTAAAATTAAAGTATTTAAAAAAATACAGACTATGTTTTTCAAATTTATTTGGAGAGATGCCCCAGATAAAGTAAAAAGAACTGTAATTATCCAAAATTATGAAATGGGGGGCCTAACAGTAACTGACATTGAGAAATTTATACATGCACTTAAAGTTACATGGCTAAGAAGATTTTGGAAAACTGACAATAAATATTTCTCTCTTGCTATAAAAATCTGTCCATTCCTATCAGAGTTCAGTAATTTTGGGAGTGATTTTATTATACAGAAAAGGGGGATTATTAAAAATGTTTCTTGGAAAGATCTGTAGAATGCATATATCGTAAAAGAACCTAGTAGTTGGAAAGAATATATTTCTCAACCTATTTGGTTAAATCACAACTTCAAAATTAGTGGGAAGACATTTTGTTTTCATAATTATATTGACAACGGGTTATACTTTGTAAATGACCTTTTAAATAATTCTGGAAGATTCTATACATTTGATGAATTTCAAGAGAAATTTGAAGTGAATACAAATTTCTTAAACTATCAAAGTGTTAGGCAGCGGTGGTCCAGTGGTAAAGCGCTCGCTTAGGGATCGAAGGGTCCCTGGTTCGAGCCTCAGTCCGGCCGCTAATTTCCTTAAGCAAGAAATTAAGCCTTCATTGCTTCTCTCCACCCAGGTGTATAAATGGGTACCTGTGAGGAATATAAGCCAATGTTCCGTGGCTGCCTACGGCGCCGACTGTTAACGGACGACTTATATCCAGTGATTCGGGGGGTAAATGTGAAAGTCGGTTGAAAACGTCAGTAATAACAGACTATAAACCTATACCTTTACCTTTATACATTCATTAAGACACTACTTCAATCATTTGGCAATAAAAGAACAGAATCCAATTCAACCAGTAATATGTAAATTAATTATGGCTGGAGAAAAAGGATGCAGGATATTATTTGATACATTCTTATTTAGTAAATTATTACCAAAATCTGCTGTTAAATGGCAAAATGAGTTTAATTTGAATAACAAGAATTGGCGTGAAATATACAATTTACCTTTTAAATCTACAAAAGATACCAAAATCCATTGGTTGCAGTACCGAATCAATCATAGAATTCTCGGGACAAATTACTTATTAAACAAAATGAGATTAAGGGATAATAACCTTTGCACTTTTTTAAATTCATATCCAGAAACATTAGTTCATCATTTTTGGGATTGCCAAACAGTACAAGGTTTCTTACATAATGTGAAAGGTGGATAAATATGTGTTGTCCTTTCATAGCATTAGAGTTAGAAAAAAAGGATTTTATCTTGGGCTGTCATCATAATTTAGTAATCAACAATATAATTCTACAATCGAAATATTATATTTATAAAAGTAAAATGTCCTCTTCTGTCCCAAACCTAGGTGTCTTTAAAAAACAAATCGCCTCACTATTTAAAATGGAAAAAATGAATGCCTGTAAAACTTTTACTGTGGACAAGTATGATAGAGTTTGGGGAAAATTTTCAGCTTTAACACTAGGCTGAGTTATGAAAGTTCACCTTTTTCTGTAAAATTTTATATCGTCTCTCTCCCCAAACCCCCTGCCCCTTACCATCCGGCCCCCACTGAAACAGCTGCCTCATTCCTCAAATTTCCAGTTGTTGGTCTTTCACACATTTTCTTTCTTTTGCTCTTTGCTCTTTTGTTTTGGGTTTTCGCTGCTTGTTTTTTGTTTTTTATTATTAGTTAAGTATGTAGCACTTTGGAAACATCCTCTCAGACTTCCTTGTGCCTTTAAAATTTCCACTTTTGTTATTAAAAATAGCCAGAAAATTCAATGGATGTGAAAAAAAACTATTTATACATATAAATATTCATTTTAGTAACTACAACCAAAATTATGGTACCATGATAATAATTTACATGACCTGTAACATAGTAATTATGTTAACAATTTAAAGGACATGTTTATATAATTTGGCTCATGTAGACTGTAGTTGTACTTGAGTTGTACCCGAGTTGTGCATGTTAAAATATATATATATATATATTTGTTTTTGGTGACTACAACAATAATTTACAGGATTTGTAACCTGGTATTAAGTTAATAATCTACAGGATTTGTTCATTTTGATAATTTTACAGGATTTGTAACATGGTATTATGTGAATAATTTACAGACATTGTTTATATAATTAGGATCATGTAGTTGTACTTGAGTTGTGCATGTATTTGTACAAGTTTTGTACTTTCTGGTGAATAAGAATAGTTTTAAAAAAAAAAGAAATAAAATTAAATTTAAGTATTTGTTTATTTCAGTGCCCATCTGTCGAATAATAATATCGACGACCAAATTTTTTAACGATAATTAGCTTTTTAAATTAATGCAACAATCTGTGCCCAAGGTTATAAAACTGAGCATGGAAACAAGTCTCAAATCTCAAGCATCTGATTGGCTGAAATGGCGACTGGTCGCCATTTCAGCCAATCAGATACTTGAGATTTGAGACTGGTTTACAATCTCAGCTTTATAACCTTCAGCCTTGTACTTTTGTCGAAATCATCCCCAACAATTATTGTTTGTCAACATAAAACTAAATATTTTCTGTGTTGAGCTATTGGTAAAATGAAAAATCGTTTATCTTTAAATAAAACAACAACATACAAAAAGTCGTAATTCATTAACAATATTGAAACATCCATCTCTCCCTCACGCATTGCACGATAAGCAAGCATTTGAGAAAACAATGTGTAGTGTCAAAAATTGAGAATCCACAATTTTGTTGAAAATAATTACTACCAAGGTTAAAAAGTAAACTTACTTTATCTATTTACGTGTCCTCTCTCACAAAAATAACCGAAACAACGTATTTCGCAGTGAACAAGAATAAGTACATAATTCAACCTTTGTGCGCTTAAAAGACAAGGCCAAACTTTTATGGAATGCCATAGCCACAAAAACTCATATTCATATTTGAAAAACAAACATCTTCAAATCAGTTAAAAAGAGCTCTTGAACTAAGATGGAGAGCTCTATATCGACTGTTATGATCAATCAAATAACAAGCACTGTTAGCAACAATTTATTTTTTCTTCACATTAATGCAATTTAAGTGCTAACAACAATAATAAAAGAGCTCTTTTTTGAAAAGAAGTGCAAATAATATCATTCATTTAAGAGCTATTCAATAATTTAAAAAGTCTTCTTGTTATTAACTGCTACCGGTGTTACAAATTAACCGTTCGTCTGTTAGTCCGTCTGTCTGTCTTTCTGTCCATTCGTCTGTTCTCCAATTCGTCCGCAAAAACTGTTTCCTGCGACAACTAAAAAATTACTTGAGATCTTTTCATGAAACTTGGTTAACATGAAGATGGCATTGTTTGAAATTTTGTACGACCTAATTTTTTACTAAAATCAACGGTCAGGCGACGATTAAAAAAAGGAAATTCAGTGCCCAAGGTTATAAAACTGAGCATGGAAACCAGTCTCAAATCTCAAGCATCTGATTGGCTGAAATGGCGACTGGTCGCCATTTCAGCCAATCAGATGCTTGAGATTTGAGACTGGTTTCCATGCTCAGTTTTATAACCTTCAGTCCTGATATTAAATTGAGAATTACTCGAGATAATTTCCCAAAACTTGTATGCATGTTAACGGCAAAGTCAAAATTTTCATCCTTCCTTCAAATTGTCCGTCAATCCGTCTGCACAAACTGGCTCCTACTGTAACTCAAGAAGTACTCGAGATCTTTTCCCAGATCTTGTTATACATATAGACGGTAGTGTGGGAATTATGCACGACCTTATATTTTTCAAAAGAGGCCAAAAGGCCGAGTGTCTGTTAAATAAAAAGAAAAAAAGACTTAAAAAAACTCAATAAGTTATCGAGATCGGCGTACATATAAGCAGCAATGAGAGAGTTTAACTAGAGGTAAAAGTCAAGGTGAATGTAACTAAAAATAGAAAAAAATATACTTCAATAACGTGAGAAAAACTCAGAGCATGTTAAACATTGAAACGGCTATGTGAATTATGAACGACCTTTTTATTTTTCACCAAAGGTAAAAGTTCGTGACTGTTACTAAAATTAGAAATACTAAATATTTAATAGGTCGAGTATATTTGTATATACTTTGTATACATGTAAACGTTAATGTGTGAGTTATGCAAGAGCTTTTATTTTCCACTGCAGGGCTAAGGTAAGATTACTGTTTCTTAAACCAGTAATAACTTGAAAAAAAAGATATGATAATAACATTCAGTATCAAGGTAATTATAAGATTATGTACAACATTTTATTCTCACTGGAGGTGAAGTTTTTCGAATATCTATCTATCTGCCATTAATGTCAAACCCCTAATAGGGACCTAGACATTCCAGCTATTTTCTGGTGGCGGACGACCCCAGGTGCCTCTACAGGCATTATTTCAGGCATGGGCGGAAACCTGGGTAGAACCACCGTCCTTCCATAAGCTAGCTGGACAGTTTCCTCACATGAAAGCGGTGAGGGGTGTGTGGTTGTCAACCAATGACCTTTACCGCTCAAACACGGAGGCCCCATATATCAATCTGGCACATATTATTAAAAGGACTTTTCCTCGATAATATAATCTTGTATTGCGTGCAATTCTCTGATAGCCCTGTGTACTGTATTTTCAAATATTTGAGTTTATGTAGATTTGGCGTTCCATAAAATTTTTAATATATTAAGTACATTCGCACCGAAAATGGTTTTTTACGACCTATGCCCTACTAATTGCATTACTAGTCAAACAGTTAACCTCACCACGAGGCTTTCAGCGTGAACAGTAGAATTATATTACATGCTTACACAATCCGAGCTTTTTTATTACAACACGTGACATTTTTTGTCATACGCTGGAAAAATATTATGGATGTGATGCCTATGGTATTGTTTCCAATTTCTTTTGACTGATCAGGAGCCAAACTTGCCAATCAGAGCATTGTATCGCCGCATAAACGCAGTCTGAATGTGTATTTTTGATTTATGTGCGGCGACGCTCAACGCAAAAAGCAGAATTTCCTTCTATGGGTTGGAACTGTGCCTTTTTGACACAAAAAGAGGATTAAGTATTTATCATAAAGTTAAAAAAAAATAGTTCTAAAATTTAAACAAAAACGATTGTGACGACGGTGTTGTTGTGGGGATGATAATGATGATAATTGATTGATCGGTTGATTGATTGATTTTTATTGTTTGTTCGTTGTCAAAAATTACTTTTCTAGAAACGTTTTCCAATGACGTGGAAATGCATATTACTGCCCACGTTCTTGACAAACTTACAGGGACAGATTAAATTGGAAATATATCTCTGTCCGTTATTCTCATATAGTCCTTATTCTGAAAAACCATCACACCATTAAGGTAGTGCGCCTTTCGCCATTGCTTTGCAATAGACAAAAAGGAAAAATATAAAATTCTCTCAAATGGCACAATGCACTTCCATCAAACTGCACAACTAAATTCTATAAAGTTATGATTATTTTGCATATGTTAAGAAAAGTTGAGAAAAATAGTTAGACCAAACAAATTTTTAAAATTCTATTTGCAATTTATCACAAAAATTCCGCAACACAAAACTACAATTCAAACGTCAACATGCGTGAAATGATACCGACAACAATATCTAAGGTCCTTAAAAAGAACTTTCAATTGTGAAGAGAGAAATCAACATTTTTTTTATTTTTATGTCATCCATTTTCACGATCAGGAAATTGAAGGTCAAACACTTTTACAAATAACCCACTGTTGCTTCGTTTTTGTGATAAATTGCAAATAGAATTTTAGGGGTTTTTGGTCTATTATTCTTTACTGTTCTAACTTTTCTTAGCGTATGTAAATTAAACATTTATTAATAGCATTGGTTTGTGCAATGTTTGGTGGAACTGCATTGTGCCGTTTGAGAGATTTTTATATTTTTCGGGTTTTTTTTTTTGTTTATGGCAAAGCAATGGCGAAAGGCGCAATACCTTATTTATAATAGATTTTTTGAATTAATATTTTCTTTCCTTTTGAAACTAACAATAACAATAATGGTCAAAACAAGTCGCCATGTAAATTTGAAGAACTTGTTTTGTCATATGGGCCACCATTGTAGTTTGTTTGAAGGTGTAAGTACCGGTATGTCGTGATTGTTCCAATGCTTCGTCATTGTTCCATTGCCAAGTGAAATCGCCATTTAATAGCAACTATCTGGTATATAGAGTATATTTCTTTATTGAGCCTTTTTTATACAAACTAATTCCTCACCAATGTGAGTTATTCCTGTGAATTCTTCTCACGCATGTGAATAATAAGCACGAATATATCTCAAATCGAAAATGTGACATATTCGTTTAACTTTACAAGAGATTTCAGTAAGAACTTATTTATCACAGCTTTAGATATTGCAACATTTCATGCAGGGAGGACTTACACATATTCATTTATGAACATATATTTCTGTAATTATTTTTATTCACGTAATGCAGTAACATATAATGTATCGACATGATAGTACAAAGCATCTGCCACTGAAACAGTAACGATTATAAATTACTATCATATATTATAAAATATGGGTCCAATGTTCCGTAGAACAACAAATTCTATTCATGTACAACTTAAAAACACGACGACAAAAAGTTAGACTGTTAAAATAAACTTCAGTTTGTAGCCTCATAAACAAATTTTACCCCAGGTCATACCTACCTCATCTGTTTTATAAATATAAAATACTCAACATAATATATTACTGTAAGAAATAACGTTGTTTATGCAGATGATATATTTTACAAAAGGTTAATTGTTAAAAGATTTCAAATATTAACAAATTCGGCTGATTAGTCACGTAATGTCCGATTTTTATCTTCAAGTCAAATAACAATTGATTGTTTTGGCCCCTTTTATTCCTTATCAAGGACGGTGGTCTGAACTATGACCTCAGTCACAGAATAGGGATCACAGTTGGAAGACGGTCTCCGGTCTTCTAGGTATCCACAACCATCTGACGCCACCTGGCGGGGAATCCGAATACTGGCCCCTCGGTTTGCGACACCCGCGGAGAAGTCATCAATACTGGAGGTCTCGTGACGTCCCGTAAGACGTCGCTCGTTGTCTTTGCCGTGATGAGGGTCGTATACTTCAATGTGCTTTCTGTGTTTTTTGGAAAGTTTTTCAATGGCTTCTTCAATATATCTGAAATAATTAACACTCTGAATGTTTTGTTCCAGTGCCAATACATGTCACCGGGTAAGAAAGAATGCGCAGCCAGACCGGGACTCGAACCCGGGACCTTTCGCTTACAGAGCGAAAGCTCTCCCGAATGAGCTATCCGTCCGCTTACAATCTTCTCCCCAGATAGTGACCAGATTCGTACCGCGGCATACAGCTGATGATGATTTACAACACAACAAAGTTTTAAAATCAAAGAAGAACCATAACAGTTAAATCAAAACTTCGAAACCAGTCGAAGTGTTTTTGTGCTTGAAGCACCGTAAATTTCTATTCTTCTTGCTGAGTTCGGACTTTAAAAATAATTGCGTTATTCAACAGATCCACCAACAGACATACATCAGACCTCCTTTCTCCCGCATGGCCAGTGTACTATAGTTACAGTGTGCCCAAGCAACCATCAGACATACCTCAGCCCTCCTTTCTCCCTCATGACCAGTGTACTATAGTTAAAGTGTGCCCCAGCAACCAACAGACATACATCAGACCTCCTTTCTCCCGCATGGCCAGTGTACTATAGTTACAGTGGGCCCCAGCAACCAACAGACATACCTCACACCTCCTTTCTCCCTCATGGCCAGTGTACTATAGTTACAGTGTGCCCCAGCCCCATTCCAATCCCCAGGAATAGGTTTCGGGTCCAGGGTAGCAGACATCCCGAAGTCCTCGGCCACTCTGTGGAGTAGATAGCGCGCAATCCACAGCTGATCCCCCATCTCAATGCCCTCACAGGGTCCGACTTGAAACTCCCACTGGAAATATTACGCCATATTTAACGTTATTAAATGTGGATGATATATAGATGAGAAGGTAACTTTGAAAGCAACCGAACATTACAAATCTGAAACTATTACAGGCTCGGTCTGATTGAGCCTGTTCATTGGCAGTATTAAATAGATGTTGTGAAAAACAGATCAAAACTAAGAAGATAAAGTGAAATAAAGTTTTTTGGCATGTTTGCAAACGGAAGTAATTTTTTGACAATTTGCATACAAAGTCAGACTTTCTATCTTTAAAACTCCCCCATCCCCAGCCTCAACGTGCTATGTCTTGTAAACTTCGGTCAAAATATATGTAACACAATCATGAAGCGAGTGCCACGAAAATAACCGTCTTCTAAGATCTATAACTCTATATAAATGAACAACAAACGAAGTGCTGGCATGATTAAACACTGTTTTGGTACTTCATGAGTTATGTGAAGATTCAGAAAAAGTATGTAAAGTGTTATATTTTCACTTTTCATTGCAATAACACCCATAACATGTATACATTTTAATACGTTATGTGCATCTCTTTTTCATTATATTAGCAAAATAACCACCATTTACGCATTTTGTTATTTCGTTTTATAATCATGTAGTATGAAATTGTTAGTGATTTCCCCTAAATTGTTTGGTCTCGTCGAAATTAGATACCACAGTTTAAACAAAATGTAAAGGAAAACAATTACGCGATCGCATGTTTCAACCAGGAAACTTAAACGCCATCTTGGTCTTATTTTTAATCCTGTCAACTTATCTGGATAAGACATTTGACTTTTTCCGAGCCTATTCAAGGCAGGAGCAAATAGCTGTGTAGAACCACCAATCTTTCGTAATAACGCTAGCTGAAAAGCAAACTCGAGCCCGCAGCGGTGATGCAATGTGACAATAAACCATTACAAAAGCAGAAAGGTCCCTTATCCCCCCCTTCCCAAATCAGGCTTCAATAAACTTACTTGTCCAGGCAGGGTTTCAGCATTACAACCGGAGATTGTGATTCCCGCATTAAGACAGGCTCTGTAATGGGCCTCCACTACGTCCCTTCCAAAGGCCCTGTTTGCTCCCACCGAGCAGTAGTAAGGTCCTACAAAACATAAATGCACATGTTAAATACAGCCATGTTCCACTAAGAATAAGAGCTGTAGCCAGAAGGATAAAGTCGCGTCATTTTACTGGCTTAGTCACCAAGTCGCGTCATTTTACTGGCTAAGTCACCAATTCGCGTCATTTTACTGGCTAAGTCACCAAGTCGCGTCATTTTACTGGCTAAGTCACCAAGTCGCGTCATTTTACTGGCTAAGTCACCAAGTCGCGTCATTTTACTGGCTTAGTCACCAAACGCGTCATTTTACTGGCTAAGTCACCAAGTCGCGTCATTTTACTGGCTAAGTCACCAAGTCGCGTCATTTTACTGGCTAAGTCACCAAGTCGCGTCATTTTACTGGCTAAGTCACCAAGTCGCGTCATTTTACTGGCTAAGTCACCAACTGCGTCATTTTACTGGCTAAGTCACCAAGTCGCGTCATTTTACTGGCTAAGTCACCAAGTCGAGTCATTTTACTGGCTAAGTCACCAAGTCGCGTCATTTTACTGGCTAAGTCACCAAGTCGCGTCATTTTACTGGCTTAGTCACCATGTCTCGTCATTTTACTGGCTTAGTCACCATGTCGCGTCATTTTACTGGCTAAGTCACCATGTCGCGTCATTTTACTGGCTAAGTCACCATGTCGCGTCATTTTACTGGCTAAGTCATCAGCCAGAAATCACCGGATAATCAGTACTAGGGAGAACCCCGATCTCACTAAAGTCACATCTAACAAAATGTTAGCATAGCGGTTTGTAGGAGATGATTTTAATCAGATTTGGAGAATCCTGTGCCCAAGATCATAAAACTAAATCTGTAGATCAGTCTCAAATCTCAAGCATCTGATTGACTGGTCGCCATTTCAGCCAATCACATGCTTGAGATTTGAGACTGGTCTTAATCTCAGTTTTATGATCTTGTGCCCTGGCATCATCATCTAGAGT
This sequence comes from Corbicula japonica, assembly GCA_038501625.1. Taxonomy (NCBI): domain Eukaryota; kingdom Metazoa; phylum Mollusca; class Bivalvia; order Venerida; family Cyrenidae; genus Corbicula; species Corbicula japonica. Next base: position 4,952,593 of record JAZAYU010000016.1, read on the forward strand.
GAAGGTTATAAATCTGAGCATGGAAACCAGTCTCAAATCTCAAGCATCTGATTGGCTGAAATGGCGACCAGTCGCCATTTCAGCCAATCAGATGCTTAAGATTTGGAACTTGTCTCAATCTCAGTTTTATGATCTTGGGCCCTGGCATCATGATCAAGTCTGCTGACACCCACATGTCCATATAAGTGCTGTCCTCCATGTCAAGTATTTATTTAAACAATTTATTATAATATAGGTAAAAATAGTTTGCCTGTATAAAGTATGGTCAACCTTAAGATTTCGGTCAGTAGTAGATCACCAAAGAACACAGGACTAATAGGACTGATGTCTTACCAAATAGATATTACATGTTGTTTTTTTCTTTTAAATAATTGTAGTAGGCCCTCGTTATCGATTTCCCATGTTTTAAATTTAACATCAGCACCGTCTGCATATTTATCGTACATTCATAACATCTTTCAGAACCACTAAATCATAATTGGTTGTAGAAGACACCAGTTGCAGGGAGAATCATTGAATCCACAAACATTACGATGGTTTTCAAAAAAAAAACTCAAAGAACTGAGAAGGACTTAAAGGCTACCTTGTGGTCCTGGGTAGCCACCTTTCGGCCAGCCAAACGGTTGTCCGTCCTGATCTAATAGCGAGTACTCCTGTTCAATCCCGAACCATGGGTGACTATCCTTGGCGGCCTCCATAACCTTGACGCAAGATTTTCGCATGTTTGTCTCTAAAATAGAAGATTATATATTTTCAATTAAACTCTCTTAAAGTACGAAACGACGCGTCTGACGTCACTACTTTAGATATTTGCGAATGACTGTAAAAAAGAATCGATAATCCGCCAATAGAATGTTTATAGTTGACTGCAAATATATAAGTCACACGCTTAAACACATACCTATTGTTAAGTTTCAGCCAATCAGATGCGTGTGATTTGAGACTGGTCTCCTGATTTAGTATATGATCATGGGCACATGACATCAGATGTAGTAAGAACTTAACAAGATAAATATTCACTTATAAATTGAAACCTAGCTGCTAAGACCACCCCGTTAAACTAGAAAAGATGTTCTTTATTTGAAGGTAAAAAATAGTGAAAAACTAAAATTATCACTGAAAGTGATTAAATACCCCCACATGTGTGCTTGATACTTGAACTGGGAATTCTTAGAATCAATGGCGTAATATAACTAACACTAGAAACATGGACACATGTAGTAGTGACCTTGACCCCACACACCTACTTTCAGTCCCAAGCAGTCTTCAAAGATGCGACCTAAACAGTAAGTTTCATCACAATATCTAATTCCTCACTTAAGTAATTTAGCATAAAAAGTTTTTTCTATCTTGAGTAACAATAACCTTTACCACAGTGGCCCCACTGTCAACCCAAAGTGTCATCTTCACAGTAGCCACATATACAGCAAGTTTCATCACAATATCTCATTCCTTCCAAATTTATTGTGCAGAAACGGTTTGAATATTTTAGTAACAGTGACCTTTACTTAACTTTTATCTAACAACTTGTTAACATGTGAAGCCTGTCATTAGAAATCATCCAGAAACCATTTTTATTTATATTTTCAGTAACAGTGAACAGTTACCAGTTTCGTCTCCACAGACACTACCTATATAGCAATTTTCAACTCAATATCTCATTCCGAACTAGAGTTATTGAGCATATACAGTTTTTTTTCCAATTTTTAGTAACAGTGACCTTGACCTCACATGCCCCACTTTCAATTCCAAAATTTTATAAAATATTTGATGCCTTTTAGGAGTTATCGTCCAGAAACCATTTTTCTATTTTTAGTAACAGTGACCTTGACACTGACCCCACCAGCCCCAAAATCGAACTTGACCTGTATCTTATGACGTTACACATGTGTACCAAAAATAATTTAAATCTGTCAAGCCTTTCATGAGTTATCATCCGGAAACGAAGAATCCGACCGACGACAGACCGACAAGCTCACTCCTATATACCACCGCAAACTTCGTTTCTGGGGGTATAATGAGACATTAGAATAGTAGTCTTTTTATCAAGATGGTCTTTATATCCGGGTGGTTATGAATGAGGGGTTTACGGTACATTGCCGGCGTAAACACTTGTTGTGAGTGACAATACTTCAGTTATTAAACCTACACAGGTTTTTGCGGTTGGTAACTTGTATCAGAACTGAACTTCGAACTACCTGCCGGTTCATTGTTAAATTTGTAGACCTCGCACAAGACCAGCTTGTTTTTGCCTCTTCTAAATGGATCTTTGAACATGGCAACAGGGTGGAGATACATGTCCGAGTTCGAGCCTGTCGCCTGGTACGTACTTGAACCGTCATAGTTCCAGATTGGACAATCTGCAAATGCGTATTGATATACTGGAAACAGCAACACAAAGATACCTGCTGCATTATTGAAGATGGAAACCTAGCGTACATCTTATTACAAATAAACACCGTTTCTTGATATAATAAAAATAACTCATAACAAGAGAAAATCCTTTTCTGTTCAAATATGTGTGATCACTATCAAACGTGCTCGGACTGTTTCTGTGACACTAGTGTGAGTACTCAGATGTGTGTTTCAGGCTTCTTGAACCTCCGGCACTTTTGAACCAAGGTTATGTGTGCATATACCCCGGTAATTAATCGGTTTTTGATACTAAATGCTTTGCATAACAACACATTTTAGCGTTAAAGTGACAACAGTTATTATTGCTGAGTGCTATCAATTAATAGTTTTAATGTTTCATCACTAATCTAAAAGAATAGTATTTGCTTTTGAGGTCGTACACTCGTACCTGCCACTGAATTTGGTTCATAATCGAGGGTTTTGCACTTGGACCTGACGCCCTCGCCCGTACCGTCAATCCAGACATACTCGCACATCACCTGGCCCTCGGGCTGGTCTAACTCCATGTAGTGATTCAGGACAGTCTTGTCCGTGTGTGAAGACGAGAACTTTAACATGTTGAACTAAAACAAAAACACGAAAACTATCACCGAAACAGACAGCATTTATTTTGTCCCAATCTTGAATCACGTGACCGTGTCGAGATACACTCTATAAGCCTTGATCCTGCAGAAACTCCGGAAGTTATCCACTATACAGTTTAATAACCAGCTGGTTCTATAGTTTATTTTATACCCATGAATGATTTTTTCATCGTTAATTCGCAAGATTGATACAACTCGTCAGATAAGTAATTCCGTATTGGACAAGTGTCGTTTTCCAATTCTTTATTTTGCAGCTACCCGTTTCTATGTGACGTCGCTGTTTTACAACCGTAACGATATTTTTACGCCGTTCATAAATTTTCTACGCCATTCTTAAATTTGCTAATGACCCTAAGCGACCTTGTCCGCTCTTGTTTTCTGCATTTATCTGCAGTAGTAACATCTTTATGTGCTGTAAAACATCGCAGGTGCCGTAGAAACATCTTTGAATTTTGTTGCTATTGCACATAATGATGTTTCTACTATACATAAAGATGTAAGTACTGCAGGCACATAAAGATGTAACTATTGCACTGCAATGATGTTTCTACAGCACATAAAGGTGTAACTATTGCACTGTAATGTTGTATCATCTGTACATAAAGATGTTTCTACTGCACGTAAAAAACTTTCTACTGTATGTAATCTTATGCTGCTTGAGATGTTACTTCTGCACGTAATGATGTTCCTACTGCACGTAAAGGTAACTATTGCACGTAACGATGTTTCTACTGCACGTAAAAAACTTTCTACTGCACATTATAATGTACCTAATGCACCTAAAGATGTTACTACTGCACGTAATGATGTTTCAACTGCACATAAAGGTAACTATTGCACGTAACGATGTTTCTACTGCACGTAATAATGTATCTAATGCACCTAAAGATGTTATTACTGCACGTAATGATGTTTCAACTGCACATAAAGGTAACTATTGCCCGTAACGATGTTTCTGCTGCACGTAAAAAAACTTTCTACTGCACGTTATAATGTATCTAATGCACCTAAAGATGTTACTATTGCACGTAATGATGTTTCTACTGCACGTAAAAAACTTTCTACTGCACATAATAATGTACCTAATGGACCTAAAGCTGTTACTACTGCACGTAATGATGTTTCTACTGCACATAATGGTAACTATTGCACTGTAATGATGTTTCTACTGCACATATTTACAAAATTCATAAGAAGGCAGTATTGACGTTGCATACTTCCTTTTCCTCTTTTACCAACAACCTGGTTTGTTAATAGCTGTTTATTCATGAATGTGCTCTATATATTCGCCTTACCGTTCAGTACATTCATTGCAAGGTCACTGACACTCAACCAGGTCGAGGTTACGTCCGACTTTTCTGTACTAAGGACAATATCATGTTTAATTTGAACGTGTTACAAAAAAACTTACACCAAGAACAGACCTTGAAAACTAAAACGTATTTATTACAAAAGTTATACAACAACTATTACAGGTTAACAAATAGATTAGATTTTAGAGAACAACACAGAATAATAGATTAGATTTTAGAGAACAACGCGGATAATCATGTCGATAAGAAACATCCGTGGCGTTTTTCCCTTTATACAAAAGCGGATAAATTAGTGCCAAGCACATACTTGGCATCAGAAATGCATGTTTAATTTAACCACACAACGAATACCATACATTCAGTGGGTGGATCTAGAGGGGTTGCTCGAAAGCCCTTTATGTGCAGAAATATTTGGCCAGAAAGCTAGTAAATTCTAGGTAAACGCTACCAAAATAAAACATCTTGTTGCGACGTTGTCAGGACAACCCAAAAAAGGGTTGCGCGGATAACGCTGATTTACGTGAACATTGCAATATGACACCGGTCCGATTAATACTTGCGCTGCTGGTTTCTTGATTTAAACATTATGGTATATCGCGAGACCGGCTGTTACCCGTCAACGATCGGTCAAGACTTTATACTACAGATGACTAAATGCATCTCAAACTATCACGCGTATTTAAGTAATTTAAGTTATCTTCCAGAAAACTTAATTTCAAAACGATTTTCGTGGGCTTAGCTTTATTAAAATATGGAAATGCACCAATTTCCAAATTCAAAGCTTCCTAAATAAACAATCAAACAAAAATTAAATAATTTATTTTATAAATAACTAATTTTTAACTATCAAGCATGCGACAAATATACAAAATTTGAAACCATTATTGTCCAAAAGTACAATACTTGGTAATAACAGTACCTTCATCACATACTCGAAATTCTAACAGCAACAAATCAGCCTTTTTTTACATTCTGTTGAGATGAATTCAGTTATTTATTTATTTCTCTGCTCATTGTTCGAATAAAATATGAAATTGTACATTTTTGGAGACCAATATTTTTTAAATATTGTAAGCTATTTAAACGAACCCAACAAGCTGTACATTTGTCAAAATCATCCTAAATATCGCTTATGTCATCATTATACTAAATTACTTATATTCTGTTCAGTTATTGGTAAAATAAAAAGAGTGTTTATCTGGAAACTGACGCAGCATAATCAATATCGTAATTTATTAACAATAGTGAAACATCCCAACGGTTCCTCATTAAACTAAGGAATGAAGCCAGTTAACATTGAGATAGAAATTTACATTTGTGGCGCGTCACGGGAAAAGGTACATTCGGTAATTTTTAGTGATATTTTAATTTTTACTAAATTTAGAAAGAACTTACAACTATAAATCAATTTCTTATAACTAAAATGTGATTTTGTTACACATTTTGACAATAAAAAAGGTATTTTTACCGCGAAATGAATAATAAATAATGTCGTCTGCTCAAATGTATGACGTCATTTCAAGGATTGACGTCATCTGTCCGAAGGTACCTTTTCCCGGGACTTGATATTGTTGTTAAATTTTAATGTTGTACACAACCTATCAAATTAATTGTTTGTATTTATTCCAAGATGAACACTCACACAACAATTGCAATTTTCTGTTGTTTGAATTGTATGTATTTCACTGCCTACGTGTAATTGCATTTTTTCATGTATGACGAAGAGCTTATATGCTTAAGTCGAAATAAAATTTCTGTTCTGTTCTGTTCATTCCCCGCCACCAACTGCATGATAATTATGCATTTGAGAAATGAAAGTGCAGCGTCAAACACTGAGACACCACAAATTTGTTGAATATGTACTACTGTAAAAAATCACTTACTTTTATTGTATGTACGTCTCCGCTCGCGCACAAAAAATATTGTGACCACGTTATTCACACTGAACTACAATGCGTAAATACAAATACGCTACATGATAAGACCAAGCTTTTATGGAAAGCCATACCTTCATAAATTCAAATATTTAAAACACATCTTCAAATCAATTGAATTGCTCTTAATCTTAGATAGAGGGCTATTAATCGGTCGCTACAATCAACAAAAAATAATCAGCGTCAGAAACAATTTATTTTACTTCACATTAATTAAATTTTTGTGTTATCAACACAAATTGAAGAGCTCTTATTTAAATGCAGATAAATAAAGATACCAGAAAATTAAGGACTTGATGCAGATTTTGCATTTCATCATTATGATTTGGAGAACATATAATTTAATTTAATATCGGCAAATGATTTAGAGAATTCTGTAATTTATTTGAAGCGATCATTAATTGAAGTGTTAGCATACAACCGGAATTAAATTAGAATTAGAGAGCTCTTCGTTTGAGATCCATAGTCTGAGATGTATCAAAATTGTACTGTAATATATTGGTGTAATTATTGAGATGCGCTCAACCCGGGGCTAGGCGGCGTGGACAGTAACATGCATTTTCATTACTGTCCATGACTGGCAGGCTCAATCAAACCGACCCTGCAATATCTTGATTATTTGTCGTCGAAAATGATCACGCAACATCCCAGGAAAAACTACGTATTACTACAAAAAAACTACGTATTATGCACATAAGAAATATATTTAAACGTGTTTTTTTATACACGACACTGCTGTTATTAAAGCCCAAATATCGACAATCAATATGTCACCCCGCTTTAGCCAGTATTATGAGTATATTCCTTAACAAAAATCTTTTTTCTGAGGCACCTGAAGCAAATTGGATAACGGGGATTCACTCGGTTGATAATGGGAAATTCAAATATTCATTAAATGGATAATGGTGGAGTTTTCGTATTGCTCCTAATTAAAATGTTCAAATAAAATTATTTTATTTTAAAAAATCTTGTATATAATCCTATTTTGTTATCCACTATGATCATTGCAAAACATCTGTATCTTTTCCTTGTATTAATGACCTTTTTGGTCGTAGCTTTAATCAAATTAAAGCGTTACCATGACAAATGGTATTGTACTGTGTTCCGTTGAGTCCATCGTTGTTTAGCCCTGTCGACATTTATGGCGAGAACACGAAACAACGATGCGAGATCGCGAAAACACTTTGATGTGCAGTATCTTCTCACACAATTTTCAAATATCCGGGTCTCGTGCATACTCATACTTACTTTTGCATGCTTTTATATACAACTGTAAATCGCAGATTTTGTCTAAAAGATAATATGAAGGTGTCGTGTTACATTTCACAGAGCAAACAAAGGTATTAGAATATGAAAAAAACAAACTGTAGAAGACTTGTAAACAAAGAATGAAACATGTAACATTCGTACACAATCAATGTAGGAGTAAATTTACATTTAAATAGAAAGTTATTAAGCGCTACTCACGCAACACATTTCTCTCACACCAGATCATGACATGTACTAATTAAACTATAATTTCTGCGAAATTCGCTCTTTTTCAGTCAATTATAAGTTTTGCATATTGGCACAATTAATATAAACCACAACTAATTCATGCTACTTAATTGATACAGTTTTTTAAACAGTAACTACCCGATTGGCAAAGGACGCCACTCTCACAAGCGTTCTTAAGTATAACGGTTGGCTCCCATTACGTGAATACGTATCTAAGACCATAATAGTTATAGTAATTAACTAATGTATTTATCACCGCCAAATATAGATTCGCTATACCGGGTGTTAAGAGGTTTTGGGTTAGTTCTTAGTTGATGCTTTCGGGACAGAACGAAATTATGCTATTTCGGGAGATCATTAAGATAAATGGGTCATTTATCTTGTCAGCAGGGCTAGTGATATTGATTCATAAAGATAGCAGTTTGCGGAAAGAGATGGAACATGCAAAAAAGCACAGAATAAAATAGTATAGGTTGAAATAAGGGGAACTATACCATTATCTAGCCACGAATTAACGTTACCCTTTGACTTTTTTCTAGGCGAATCCCCGTTATCCAATTTGCTTCAGATGCCTCAGAAAAAAGATGTTTGTTAAGGAATATACTCATAATACTGGCTAAAGCGTGGTGGGATATTGATTGTCGATGTTTGGGCTTTGATTACAGCGGTGTCGTGTACAAAAAACACGTTTAAATATATTTTTAATGGGCATAATATGTAGCTTTTTGTAGAAATCTGAGATGTTGCGTGATCATTTTCCTGTTTTTTACTTTATCTGCGGCCGATTCCAAATGTATAGGTATGAGAGGAAGGACATCGCTTGATTGTTATCTATCTCAAAAGATAAGTATTAGATCACAATAACATGAAATTAATACAATAACTAACCTCTCCATGCTGTTTTCTCCGATCTGGCGATCTATCATTATACTCACAATCTATCATTATCCGCGATTCTCATTATCTGGGTACATACCGTGTAAATTGCTTTATTCAGTTACCACTCAGTTAACATTCAGTAAATAGATTTATTATAAACGAAAATTTACGCAAATTTATACATTGGTATATATGTTTCTGATATCATTCATTTAATTGATGATATCATTCATTTAACTGATGATATCATTTATTTAATTGATGATATCATTCATTTAATGGATGAGCTCTTCGATCCAATTTGAGGGGTTTTCTAATAATTAGTCGCTTCCGGTGTACCGGAGGGAATAATAGACGAACCCTCCCTTCATCCGTCTGTCCTTCAGTCCGTCCGTCCGCCTGCAAAAACAGGATCTGCGATAAATAAAAATGTACTCGAGATCTTTTCAAGAAACGTGCTGAATGTGTAGACGGTAATGTATGAAATTAAGTTAAGTACGATCTTTATTTTCCGCTACGGTCACAGGTCAGGTCACAGGTCAGGTGACTTTCTTAAAATGGAAAGTTTAAATATTTAATTAACTTGAGAAGTACTCAAGATCTTTTCCAGAAAATTGTTTACATTTAAATGGTATTGTCAATATTATTCATCCTTTAGTCTGTCTGTACATACGTATGTCCGTCAGTCTGACTGCAAAAACAGGCTCCTGCGATAACTTAAACAGTTATTAAGATATTTTCTTTGAACTTGGTATAAATGTAGACGTCAATGAGGGAATTCTGACAGAGGTCAAAGGCCGAATGACTGTCACTTAAGATAAAAAAAAAGACATCAATAGCTTAAGAAGTCATCGAAATCGGTGTATATTTCAATGGCAATGTGAGAACTTTTCACGACCTATTAAATTTCACCTTAAGTCGAATATCAGATGACTGTAACTAAAAATATACTTTCGCGAAATTTGGTAAACATTGAAATGGCAATGTGAATTATGAAGGACCTTTTTTACACCAAAGGTCAGAGGTCATGACTGTAAAAAGGAAATACTTTATATTTTAAAACTCAAGAAGTATTCATGATCTTTGCGCGAAACTTCGTATACATTTTGCACGCCGATGTGAGAACTATTCAAGAACATATAGAGCATATTTGTTTTTACCAGTGTAAGAGGTTCGTGAAGTTGGCAGCCCAGCAGCCTAGCAGCCTGAAGTTGGCAGCCTAGCATTCAAATTGCAGTTCGACGTTCATCATTCAAAAGCAGTTCGACGTTCAACATTCAAAATGCATTTCGACGTGCGACATTCAAAACAAGTTCGACGTTCGACTATCAAAATGCAGTTCGACGTTCGACGTTCAAAACCAGTCGACGTTCGACATTCAAATTGCAGTTCTACGTTCGACATTCAAAACCAATTCGACGTTCGACATTCAAAACCAGTTCGACATTCGAAATTCAAAATGCAGTTTGACGTTCGACATTCAAAACCAGTCCAGTTCGACGTTCGACATTCAAATTGAGGATCGACATCCGACATTTAAAACCATTATGACGTTCGACATTCAAAATGCAGTTCGACGTTTGACAATCAAAACCAGTTCGACATTCGAAATTAGAAAATGAAGTTCGACGTTCGACATTCAAAACCAGTTCGACATTTGACATTCAAATTCCAGTTCGACGTTCGACATTCGAAACTCAGTTCAACGTTCGAAATTCAAAACCAATTCGACGTTCGACATTCAAATTGCATTTCGACGTTCGACATTGCAAATCAGTTCTACGTTCGACATTCAAATTGCAGTTCGACGTTAGACATTTAAAACCAGTTCGACGTTCGACATTCAGATTCCAGTTCGACGTTCGACATTCAAAACCATTTCGACATTCGAAATTCAAAATGTAGTTCGACGTTCGACATTCAAAACCAGCTCGACGTTCGACATTCAAAATGAAGTTCGACGTGCGCATTCAAAACAAGTTCTACGTTCGACTATCAAAATGCAGTTCGACCTTCGACATTTAAAACCAGTTCAACCTTCGACATTCAAATTGCAGTTCGACGTTCGACATTCAAAATTCAGTTCGACGTTCGACATTCAAAACCTGTTCGACGTTCGACATTCAAAATGCAGTTCGACGTTCGACATTCAAAACCAGTTCGACATTCTAAATTCAAAATGCAGTTCGACGTTCGACATTCAAAACTAGTTCGACGATCGACATTCAAATTGCAGTTCGACGTTCGACATTCAAAACCAGTTCGACATTCGACATTCAAAATGCCGTTTGACGTTCGACATTCAAAACCAGTTCGACGTTCGACATTCAATTCAGTTTCCAGTTCCACGTTCGACATTCAAAACCAGTTCGATATTCGACATTCAAAATGAAGTTCGACGTTCGACATTAAAATCCAGTTCGATGTTCGATATTCAAAATGCAGTTCGATGTTCGACATTCAAATCCAGTTCGATGTTCGACATTTAAAATACAGTTCGACGTTCGACATTCGAAAAGTTAACAAAATGAGGATCCAATTGTTAGAAATCATTATTCTAACTTAAGCTGCGATAAATTTAATCTGCAGTTAAAGTTTTGATCAACCTGATAGTGGAGAATGGAAAGGTTATGTTGTAAGGAGGAGCACTTCCGTGAACAGTAGTGTTTTAATAATGCTTTATTGCATATGCTTGAGATATATACATAAAAATAAAATTATAAGATACAAAGTTGAAATAACACAATGCATGTACACGATTATGAAAACAAATGCTGCGATAGCAGAGGTGGCTCTAAGAAAGATCAAGTATTAAATGGCATTTTACGCATTATTTCCGCAATTTCGACAAAAAAATAATCTCATAAATTGTTTTGGAAAGTTTGTTTCTGAAATATTTTTGATTACACACAAAAGAAACCTAAAACCGTTACAAAAAACAAGTAAAGCTTTATAGTTTACTTCATATATACGGATGCTATCGCGACCAGTCCGTGCCGTCTGATGGGATCTACAGCGGTCGCTTCTTGGTAAGAAATAAACGGGAACAGTGTATATCCAGATAATATGCCACGGAAGTGCTCGCTGATTTGGATCTTCATTGCGTTAAATACCATATCTATAGAGTAAATGGTTAACTGCATATGCTGTAAGATACATACTAAAAAGTAATACACACAAATCTCACATACAAAAATTGTTACCGTATCACACATCTACGCGGGTATTTCGCATTCAAATATTTTTAATTCAATGAACAATGATTATTAAACATGCATCAAATATTTTGCAAAGCATTGGTCAGAAGTTCGGTAACCATGCACGTTGCCAAGTATTTGCACATGAAATTATCCTGGATTAGTGTAATAGGGCGCATCCTGGTGCCCCTGCACTTTTTACTAGACACAATATATCAATCGGCACATGGCTAAGTCAGCTGCTATGCAGACAATTCAATGTTCAATTCCTTTAATAAACAGCAAGACCCCTCCCCCTCCCACAATAAAACAGATTTGGTCTGAGACGTAACTTTGAACGTAAATTTGAAAAGGTTTAGTTGTGTTTAGTTAGTGGTTGTCGGTATACAGGATTCAAGTTTTAATTAAAATAACCTTAACAAGTACTCGATCTAACTTACTTTGCATTTTTACGTTCTTCACTATCAGAATGTTTCTCATATTCAAACAACAACATTGGTGAAAAGTCGAAGTTTGATGTTTTGAGACTATAAACATTGTAATGGTCTGTTAGTTTAAGATAGATTAGTAAAATATGATTATTTACACTATCAGCGACATAGACACAGCATACGTTTATTTGTATCAATCCCTAATCAGCCCTGTACCAAAATCCAAAGCAGTTCTGATAATCCGAAAATTCCAAAGCAGTTCTGATAATCCGAAAATTCCAAAGCAGTTCTGATAATCCGAAAATTCCAAAGCAGTTCTGATAATCCGAAAATTCCAAAGCAGTTCTGATAATCCGAAAATTCCAAAGCAGCCCGGAACGATTATTATATATGTTATACTCGATGATGTAACCGACCAAGTTTGTATCATTCAATTTAGACCATTTAGAAGATTGGACACAAAACAACAAGTACAAAGATCACTGAGCAACTTGGTTAATTTTCCATGTAGCACGTCATACCGGACAGTGCCAAATCTGGCACTCTTTGACAACGGCACAGTAGTGATCATCCCTGTACAGTGTAACAGACAGAGTCCTTGATTCCAACATAATCGCCACATAAAATTTCTGCCTGTGAGAATTTCATAGATAGGCAGTGCTCATACACTCTTATTATTAAAATCGGTGAATGCTTAATATTGTCCGTGTAACCGTTCTCATTCCGCGACACTTGTTTGACTCAAATCTGAGAATAAGATAATTCAGTATAAATGATACAATTCTTAATAACAAATGAACTGAAACAAGAAATATCTTTAAAAAAAGATAAACGGCGTTGATGGAAAAGATTTTTATATATAAGAAAGAAAGAAATAAAGAGCGTGCAAAAATTTCGTCTGATGATAATAAGTCGATTAAAGAAGAATGTCTAATGTTAACTGTACATTAATTCAGTTTCAATAAAATACCTCTTGTAGAGTTAGTACTTATGATGAATAAATGTCATTAAAATACAATAAATGAAAATAATGACAACTTGTTACAAGAGCGAAATCTACCAACTTTTACGTAAATTATCTTTAAAAAAAGTGTCCCTCCCGAGTATTGAACCCGGGGCATCCGCTTGAGAGGCGAGTGTGATAACCACTACACCAAGGCGATTTGAATGTCTGGACTTGAAATTAACAATCAGTATCAAAGGAACTGGAAAGGAACCAGTTATCTGCACTTCTCTGTCGTTTTACACTGTATATTGTACTCGAGTGTTTACCTGACACCCATGAATATTCCATATAAAATCGTATTTAAGCCATCAATTGACTTAACTGGTTATTTATACCGTAAATATCTTTTTCTCCAATACAATTATCGCTTTTAAAAACGAAAATGCCCGAACAAATAAGTGCCATGTAAATACTAACACACAATATAAAAATCGTTACGGTAATCATTAACGAGACCCACTAATAACCAATCAAAATAATCTATTTGATTTTCCCGCTGCATAATAAGTTTTATTTACAATATTTCATTGGTCGAAAAACTAGGTCAAAAGTGAGCTTAGACAGCTAACGCCGAATAACGCCGAAAAAGTAATGAAATGGTCAAGATTTTATAAGTATTACTTCTCAGTTTGTAGTCACTTAGAAAACAAAGGTATTACAATGAATGCGAACACGGGTGATTAATCGGACTGGTTCAAAGTTTTACCTATATATACTCCAAAACAGCGAGCGATGTTGATACACTAAGTCCTGTGACAGTGTGATAAGACTCAACTTCATTCTAAATGTCATTACCAGTACGTATCACACTTTCATTTAAAATTTCCTGGTTTTCTTAGCATTATATCAATTTTCTATCCGAATATATCTGCTAATCCGTGTGCATTGACCTTTCAAGTAAACACGAATTTCTGCAATGTTATATTTTTACCACAAAAGATTTTGTTTTAAGGTTTTTGCAATGGATGCCGTTTGAATATGATCTTTAAATTTTATACAATGTGTTATACTTTTTGTATGATACACCGTTACGAGTATATTTATCTCACAAGAGCAGCTCTGGCTAGCCAAAAAAAATAAGAACCGTGACCTGTGGCCAAGATCATAAAACTAAGTTTTGAGATCAGTCTCAAATTTCAAGGACCTGATTGGCTGAAATGGCGACTGGTCGCCATTTCAGCCAATCTGATGCTTGAGATTTGAGACTGATGTCCAGATTTAGTTTTATGATCTTGGGCACTGTAGTATGACGTCACGTTCGTGTTGCATATATGAAACCCATGTCATTTCAATATGTTTTTCTTAGGTTATTTTCGATCAAGAAAAACAGCGTAGATCCAGATCAGATTGCACACATATGCAAAGTGATCCGGGTCGAAACTGGTTTGGTGATTTTAAGTCTACCATAGTCGATACATGTAGTGATTGCATGTAATTACCACCATATTCAAGATGTTGCAAAAGTATAGATAACACAAATAGAAGGCAATTAAAGTTGAACCTCGTGTTTAATAAAAACGGGTTTTTCACAAGGTGTAAAAAAATACGTGCGAGTTTGTCACAAATCGACAATGTGAATTATACGTTCGACTTTTTCGATTTTTAGACTGAACGAAAGTTTCACAACAAATGTTAATCATTGTACGTCCTCTAGTATTATATAAACAAAACTAGCGTATCAATTAATTTCAAACATTTTTATGAAGACATTGTAGCGCCGGTAAACTTAGCAACGCCACTAAATTGACGCTAAACGTCGCAACAAGGACGCTAGATGTCGCAACCACCCTAAGGTCCATGACAAACCAGTCTTAAAGCCTAAGTACACCCTAATGTCCATTGCAACCCCTCTAGCACCTTAAAATGTCGCCTTAAGCTTTTCATGATATGTAGCTTATGAAATCTATCAAGTATGCCTCTGCAGTCACTTATTTATGTCACTATTTTTATATTTTTTATTTCGTAGCACTTGACAAAGCAACGAAATGCATTAACTTCCGTATTGTTGTAATTTTACATCAACATCTCACATTGCAATGTAATTTCCTAACAGCATAACAGACATGAATAAACGGGTCGACAAAGGATCAAGGATTTCAGTTAAGGGTTAGAGGGTGCGTAAAAGGGGACGAAAACTCAAAATTGTTTCAAAAAGATTTTCTAAACCCCGAAAATGTTCGCAATTTAGTAATAGTTTACGAAATAATTAGTATTATTAGTAGTCATTTTCCTAGAAAATGTTTGTAAAAAGGACTAAAAATCGCATGTTGGAAGGGGGGATGCGTACTCCTCTTCCGCTCCATCTAATTTCATCCTTGGTGTACACAAGGACAGTGGGCAAAACTAAAGTGTTGAATCTTGAGACACTGGTGGTGAGAGACTCAACCTGTGCTGGCAACTCGAACGTCGAACTGCATTTAGAATGTCGAACGTCGAACTACAATTTGAATGTCGAACGTCGAACTGGTTTTCAATGTCGAACGTAGAACTGGTTATGAATGTCGAACGACGAACTGCATTTTGAATGTCGAACGTCGAACTTTGTTTCAATGTCGAACGTCGAACTGGATCTTGAATGTCGAACGTCGAACTGGGTTTGAATGCCAAACGTCGAACTGCAATTTGAATGTCGAACGTAGAACTGGTTTTGAATGTCGATCGTCGAACTACAATTTGAATGTCGAACGTCGAATTGGTTTTGAATGTCGAAAGTCGAACGGTAATTTGAATGTCAAACGTCAAACTGGTTTTGAATGTCGAACGTCGAACTGCAATTTGAATGTCGAACGTCGAACGTTGTTTCAATGTCGAACGTCGAACTGCATTTTGAATGTCGAACGTCGAACTGGTTTTGAATGACGAACGCCGAACTGCAATTTGAATGTCGAACGTCGAACTGGTTTTGAATGTCGAACGTCGAACTGCAATTGGAATGTCGAACGTCGAATTGGTTTTGAATGTCGAACGTCGAACTGCAATTTGAATGTCGAACGTCGAACTGGTTTTGAATGTCGAATTTCGAACTATAATTTGAATGTCGAACGTCGAAATGGTCTTGACTGTCGATCGTCGAACTGGTTTTGAATGTCAAACGTCTAACTGCATTTTCAATGTCGAACGTCAAACTGGGTTTGAATGTCGAACTTCGAACTGGGTTTGAAGGTCAACGTCGAACTGGGTTTGAATGCAGAATGTCGAACTGCAATTTGAATGTCAAACGTCGAACTGGTTTTAATGGTCGAACGTCAAACTGCAATTTGAATGTCGAACGTCGAATTGGTTTTGAATGTCTAACGTCGAACTGCAATTTGAATGTCGATGGTCAAACTGGTTTTGAATGTCGAACGCTTAACTGCAATTTGAACGTCGAACGTCGAATTGGTTTTGAACGTCGAACGTCGAACTGCAATTTGAATGTCGAACGTCGAACTGGGCTTGAATGTCGAACGTCGAACAGCAATTTAAATGTCGAACAGGGTTTGAATGTCGAACGTCGAACTGCAATTTGAATGTCGAACGTCGAACAGGAATTTGAATGTCGAACGTCGAATTGGTTTTGAATGTCAAACGTCGAACTGCATTTTGAATGTTGAACGTCGAACTGGGTTTGAATGTCGAACTGCAATTTGAATGTCGAACGTCAAACTGAGTTTGAATGTCGAACGTCGAACTGCATTTTGAATGTTTATCGTCGAACTGGTTTTGAATGTCGAACGTCGAACTGCAATTTGAATGTCGAACGTCAAACTGGTTTTGAATGTTGAACGTCGAATTTCATTTTGAATGTCGAACGTCGAACTGGTTTTGAATGTCGAACGTCGAACTGGTTTTAATGTCGAACGTCGAACTGCATTTTGAATGTCGAACGTCGAACTGAGTTTGAATGTTGAAAGTCGAAGTAGAATTTGAATGTCTAACGTCGAACTGGTTTTGAATGTCGAACGTCGAACTAGGTTTGAATGTCGAACGTCGAACCGCAATTGAAATGTCGAACGTTGAACATGATTTGAATGTCGAACGTCGAAATGCAATTTTAATGTCGAACTTCGAACTGGAATTTGAATGTCGAACGTCGATTTGTTTTTAATTGTAAAACGTAGAACTGCATTTTGAATGTTAAACGTCGACCTGGGATTGAATGTCGAACTGCAATTTGAATGTCGAACGTCAACCTGGGTTTGAATGTCGAACGTCGAACTGCATTTTAAATGTTTATCGTCGAACTGGTTTTGAATGTCGAACGTCGAACTGGAATTTGAAAGTTGAACGTCAAACTGGTTTTGAATTTCGAACATTGAATTTCATTTTGAATGTCGAAAGTCGAACTGGTTTTGAATGTCTAACGTCGAACTGGTTTTGAATGTCGAACGTCGAACTGCATTTTTAATTTCGAACGTCTAACTGGGTTTGAATGTCGAACATCGAACTGGAATTTGAATGTCGCACGTCGAACTGGTTTTGAATGTCGAACTTCGAACTGCAATTTGAATGTCGAACGTCGAGCTGGTTTTGAATGTCGAACGTCGAACTGCAATTTGAATGTCGAACGTCGAATTGGTTTTGAATGTCGAACGTCGAACTGCAATTTAAATGTCGAACATCGAACTGGTTTTGAATGTCTAACGTCGAAATGGTTTTGAATGTCGAACGTCCAACTGCATTTTGAATTTCAAACGTCGAACAGGTTTTGAATGGCGAATTTCGAACTGCAATTTGAATGTTGAACGTCGAACTGGTCTTGAATGTCGATCGTCGAACTGGGTTTGTATGTCGAACGTCGAACTGCATTTTAAATGTCGAACGTCGAACTGTTTGAAAGTCACGGTCAAACTGGCTTTGAATGTCGAACGTCGAACTGCATTTTGAATGTCGAACGTCGAACTTGGTTTGAATGCCGAACGTCGAACTGCAATTTGAAAGTCGAACGTCGGACTGGTTTTGAGTGTCGAACGTCAAACTGCATTTTGAATTTCGAACGTCGAACTGGTTTTGAATGTCGAACGTCGAACTGGTTTTGAATCTCGAACGTCGAACTGCATTTTGAATGTCAAACGTCGAACAGGAATTTGAATGTCGAACGTCGAATTGGTTTTGAATGTCAAACGTCGAACTGCATTTTGAATGTTGAACGTCGAACTGGGTTTGAATGTCGAACTGCAATTTGAATGTCGAACGTCAAACTGAGTTTGAATGTCGAACGTCGAACTGCATTTTGAATGTTTATCGTCGAACTGGTTTTGAATGTCGAACGTCGAACTGCAATTTGAATGTCGAACGTCAAACTGGTTTTGAATGTCGAACGTCGAATTTCATTTTGAATATCGCACGTCGAACTGGTTTTGAATGTCGAACGTCGAACTGGTTTTAATGTCGAACGTCGAACTGCATTTTGAATGTCGAACGTCGAACTGAGTTTGAATGTTGAAAGTCGAAGTAGAATTTGAATGTCTAACGTCGAACTGGTTTTGAATGTCGAACGTCGAACTGGGTTTGAATGTCGAACGTCGAACAGCAATTGAAATGTCGAACGTCGAACATGATTTGAATGTCGAACGTCGAAATGGTTTTGAATGTCGAACGTCCAACTGCATTTTGAATTTCAAACGTCGAACAGGTTTTGAATGGCGAATTTCGAACTGCAATTTGAATGTTGAACGTCGAACTGGTCTTGAATGTCGATCGTCGAACTGGGTTTGAATGTCGAACGTCGAACTGCATTTTAAATGTCGAACGTCGAACTGTGTTTAAAAGTCACCGTCAAACTGGCTTTGAATGTCGAACGTCGAACTGCATTTTGAATGTCGAACGTCGAACTGCATTTTAAATGTCGAACGTCGAACTGTGTTTAAAAGTCACCGTCAAACTGGCTTTGAATGTCGAACGTCGAACTGCATTTTGAATGTCGAACGTCGAACTGGGTTTGAATGCCGAACGTCGAACTGCAATTTGAATGTCGGACGTCGGACTGGTTTTGAATGTCGAACGTCAAACTGCATTTTGAATGTCGAATTTCGAACTGCAATTTGAATGTCGGACGTCGAACTGCAATTAGAATGTCGAACGTCGTATTCGTTTTGAATGTCGAACGTCGAACTGGTTTTGAATGTCGTACGTCGAACTGCATTTTAAATGTTTAACGTCGAACTGGTTTTAAATGTCGAATTTCGAACTGGCTTTGAAAGACAACGTCAAACTGGGTTTGAATGTCGAACGTCGAACTGGTTATTAATGTCGAACGTCGAACTGGTTTTGCATGTCGATCGTCAAACTGCATTTTGAATGTCGAACGTCGAACTGGTTTTGAATGTCGAACGTCGAACTGGTTTTGAATCTCGAACTTCGAACTGCATTTTGAATGTCAAACGTCGAACTGGTTTTGAATGTCGAACGTCGAACTGCATTTTGAATGTCGAACGACAAACTGGTTATGAATCTCGAACGTCAAACTGGGTTTGAATGTCGAACTTCGAACTGCATTGTGTATGTCGAACGTCGAACTGATTTTGAATGTCGAACGTACGTCGAACCGCATTTTGAATTTCGAAAATCGAAGTGGTTTTGAATGTCAAACGTCGAACTGCATTTTGAATGTCGAACGTCGAACTGGTTTTGAATGTCGAACGTCGAACTGCAATTTGAAAGTCGAACGTCAAACCGGTTTTGAATGTCGGACGTCGAACTGCATTCTGAATGCCGAACGTCGAACTGGGTTTGAATGTCAAACGTCGAACTGCACTTTGAATGCCGAACGTCGAACTGGTTTTAATGGTCGAACTGCATTTTGAATGTCGAACGTCGAACTGGATTTGAATGTCGAACTTCGAACTGGAATTTGAATGTCGAACGTCGAATTGATTTTGAATGTCAAACGTCGAACTGCATTTTGAATGTCGAACGTACAACTGGGTTTGAATGTCGAACTGCAATTTGAATGTCGAACGTCAAACTGGGTTTGAATGTCGATCGTGGAACTGCATTTTGAATGTTTATCGTCGAACTGGTTTTGAATGTCGAACGTCGAACTGCAATTTGAATGTCGAACGTCAAACTGGTTTTGAATGTCGAACGTCGGATTTCATTTTGAATGTCGAACGTCGAACTGGTTTTGAATGTCGAACGTCGAACTCGTTTTGAATGTCGAACGTCGAACTTCAATTTGAATGTTAAACGTCGAACTAGTTTTGAATGTTAAACATCGAACTGGTTTTAATGTCGAACGTCGAACTGCATTTTGAATGTCGAACGTCGAACTGGGTTTGAATGTTGAAAGTCGAACTGTAATTTGAATGTCTAACGTCGAACTGGTTTTGAATGTCGAACGTCAAACTGCATTTTTTATTTCGAACGTCTAACTGGATTTGAATGTCGAACATCGAACTGGAATTTGAATGTCGAACGTCGAACTGGTTTTGAATGTCGAACTTCGAACTGCAATTTGAATGTCGAACGTCGAGCTGGTTTTGAATGTCGAACGTCGTACTGCAATTTGAATGTCGAACGTCGAACTGGTTTTGAATGTCGAACGTCGAACTGGTTTTGAATGTCGAACGTCGAACTGCATTTTGAATGTCGAACGTTGAACTGGTTTTGAATGTCGAACGTCGAACTGCAATTTCATTGTCGAACGTCGAACTGGTTTTAAATGTCGGACGTCGAACTGCAATATGAATGTCGAACGTCGAACGTAGAGCCAACTTCAAACACATTTTATATTGTGGCATCTGTTTTGGGTAATTAAAAGATCTCACTTGATTGATCCCCATTTATAAATATAAAATTGGATTTACCTGCTATCAATGCAGGCCATTCACAGACCTACCTCAAAAGTGATCACATTGTTAATTTTTCAATTTGCATACAAGGTGGGGGCTAGCTGAAATTTGGAGCCAGCTAGTCCTGGACAAGATACAAAAATAAATATTTTTCCAGCCCTGCCTTGTAAAACTCAGATTCATGAGGCATTGCAAAACTCAGATTCAAAAGGCATTGTAATACTAAGATTCGTGAGGAATTGTAATACTCAGATTCATGAGGCATTGTAATACTAAGATTCATGAGGAATTATAAAACTCAGATTCATGAGGCATTGTAAAACTCAGATTCATGAGGCATTGTAATACTAAGATTCGTGAGGAATTGTAATACTCAGATTCATGAGGCATTGTAAAACTAAGATTCATGAGGAATTGTAATACTCAGATTCATGAGGCATTGTAAAACTTAGATTCATGAGGAATTGTAATACTCAGATTCATGAGGAATTGGAAGTGTACTCTCAAAGTTTTAAGTAACTTTACGTTTCAGATTAAAGTCATGTTAATAACTTCCAGAATAGTTAATCTGGAGTTAAAAGTAAAGATGATATATTTTATGTATTGAGTCATTAAGACAATTACTTTCAAGTTAGGCAATAGAAAAAATATTTTAGATTCTCATCCCAGCCCGGCCCTATCCGGTAACTATAAATGCCATTTTCTCAAAATTTTAAGTTAGTTTTTACTTCTGTTCTCAGGTATTTCGTTAATAAAAATAAAAATTAAAAAGTCTCGACCCGCCCCTGTTTTCCCCAAAATCCGGATGAGAATCTATTTTTTTTCTCTAGCCTTATACACAGGCGACACAAAAGGTAAAGTGTCAAGAGTTTTCAAATATTTAAAAATTCGGCAAATTAGTCACGCAATTTCCGATTTTAGGTCAATCAGCCAACAATATATTTGGTCCCTCTTTCAGTCTTTATCGAGACGGTGGTCTGAACTATGACCTCAGTCACAGAGTAGGGATCACAGTTTATAGAGGGTCTACGGTCTTCCAGGTAGCCATATCCATCTGCCGCCACCTGGCGGGGAATCCGAATACTGGCCCCTCTGTTTGCGACACCCGCAGAGAAGCTATGAATACTGGAAGTCTCGTGAAGTCCCGTGAGACGTCGCTCGTTGTCCTTGCCACGTTTAGGGTCGTATGCTTCAATATGCTTTCTGTGTTTTTTGGAAAGTTTTTCAATCGCTTCTTCAATATGTCTGAAATAATAAACACTTTGAATGTTTTGTTCCAATGTGGAGGATGATTGACAACTCTACAAAGTTTTAAAATCAAAGAAAAACTCTCAAATTAAATGTTAAAAAAACGAAACCAGTCGAAGAGATTTTTTGTGCTTGAAGCGCCGTAGATTTCTATTCTACTTGCTGGGTTCGGACTTTATACAATAAGTGCGTTATTTAACAGAGAAACCAACAGACATACCTCACACCTCCTTTCTCCCTCATGGCCAATGTACTATAGTTACAGTGTACCCCAGCCCCATTCCAATTTCCCGGAACAGGTTTCGGGTCCAGGGTAGCGGACACCCCGAAGTCCTCGGCCACTCTGTGGAGTAGATAGCGCGCAACCCACAGATGATCCCCCATTTCAATGCCCTCACAGGGTCCGACTTGAAACTCCCACTGGAAACAATAAACCATATTTAACGTTATAAAGGTGTGATCATATATAGATGAAAAGGGAACTTTGAAAGCCACCGAACACGACAAATATGAAACTATTGCAGGGTCGGTTTGATTGAGCCTGTTCATTGGCAGTATTAAAAAGATGTTGTAAAAAAACAACAGATCACAGCTTAAAGATTAAGTGAAATCAAGTTTTTGGCTTGTTTTGCAAACGCAAGGAATGTTTCGACAATGTGCATACAAAGACCGATTTTCTATCTTTAAAACTCCCCCCACCCCAGCCTCTTGTGCTATATCTTGTAAGCTTCGGCCAAAAAACATATAACACTATCTTAAGGCGACTACCACGAAAATAACCGTCTTCTAAGTTCTATAACTCTATATAAATGAACAACAATGTGATGCTAGCAATAGAATAGGCTCTAAAATAAACACTGTTTTGATACTTCATGAGTTACGTAAAGATCCAGAGAAAATGTGTAAAGTGTTCACTATTTATTGCCATAACAAACATTACATGCATACAGTTTGTTACGTTATGTGCATCTCTTGTTATATTATATTAGCAAAATAACCACCGTTTACGCATTTTTTTGTTATATCGTTATATGATCATGTAGTATGAAATTGTTTGTGACTTCCCTGTAAATTGTTTGATCTCAACGAAATTAAGGACCGATGTTTTAACCAAATGTAATGGAGAACAATTACGCGATCGCATGTTTAAAACAGGAAACTTAAACGTCATCTGCTGGCTTATTTCTAATCCGGTCCACTTATCTGGGTAAGACATTTGGCTTTTCCGAGCATATTCAAGGCAGGAGCAAATAGCAAATAGAGCTCTGTAGAACCACCGATCCGTTTCAATAGAGCTAGCTGAAAAGTAAGCTCGAGTCCGCAGAGGTGATGGGGTGTGCCAATAAGTATTGCATCACAAAAGCAGAAAGGTCCCTTATTCCTCCCCTTCCCAAGTCACGTTTCAATAGACTTACTTGTCCAGGCAGGGTTTCAGCATTACAACCGGAGTTTGTGATTCCCGCATTAAGACAGGCCCTGGCACTACGTCCCTTCCAAACGCCCTGTTTGCTCCCACAGAACAGTAGTAAGGTCCTACAGAACACATGAGCATTAAACATGAAAAATACATCCATGAACCCACTAAGTATAAGAACTGTAGCCAGATGGATAATGTTGTCATTTTACTGGCTTAATCACCAGCCAGAGAACACCGGAAGCTCAGTTCTGGGAAGGACCACAAGCACACTAAAGTCACATCTAACTTAATGTTAGTGTAGCGGGTTTTAGGAGATAATTTTTATCAGATTGGGAGAACCCTAGCATCATCATCAAGTCTGCCGACACCGACATGTCCCAATGAGTGTTTTATTATAATATAGGACTATAGGTAAATATCATAATGCAGGCAAACAAATAACCGTTTGTCTGTATAAAGTATGGTCATCAATAAGAAAATTTGTCAGTAATAGATCGCCAAAGAACACAGGTTTAACAGGACTGATGTCTCCCCAAAACGGATATTACATGTTTATTCTTTAAAGACAAATGTAGTAGGCCATAGTTTTCGATTTCACATTCATGTATTTTGAATTTTACATCAGCACCGGTTGCATAGTTTATATATATTTATATACACTTAACAACGTTTCTAAGTATACACATTCGTATCGAGGCATTACTTGCTTGATAACTGAGTATTTGCTCTGAAACTTGCAATAAACATGCAATAAATACTTGCTGATTTATTAGTAAAACAAATATTCAAAATGACAGGCAACTGACTGCTCACAATCATTTAGAATACTGGCACCCACAGAATACAAATTCACAACATCAGTGAAGAACGCGTAAGACCACCATCATTTCATTGAGGTAATGCAGTTCTGAACGACACTTTGGGAAATCCTATCACATTTCGTACGCGCCTTCCAAGTTCAGACCATAACCAGATTAAAATTACTTGAAGGTGTGGAAGGACAACCGGACAAAGGATATTCCTCAGAATTTAAGTTCTCTTGGTTTAGAACTTCTGCTGTCTCCGAAATGCACGTACATTATGGAAGTCGATAACTAAACAGTGTAAAATAAAGACTTTACTGTCATATGATAGGTATAACAGTTGCAGTTTCGTTCTTAAAATATGAAAAATTTCGGGAGGAAAATATTGTATACTTAGAAAAGTTGTTAAGTGTATAATATGTATATTTATAACTTATTTTAAAATCATTTAAACACAATTGATTGTAGAAGACACCATTTTCATCATTGAATCCACAAAGCTTCGAAAAAGACCTCTAAGAACTGAGAAGGACTTAAAATGATAGTGCCTCTAGCTGGGAGCGAACCCGCACCGTCATGGCGACAGCGCCTAGCCCTGCAATTCCTGCGACGCAACCAATTGAGTTAACCGGGACAACCCCAAAAAGAGGTTGATCGGATAGCCCTGATATACGTAACAATCACTGCATGACATCGGTAACGGGTTATTTTACTGATAACAGTACTGACTCTATGTACGGGGAGACTTTTTACGGTCGCCACACTGCACAAATAGCGCTACTGTGAATTACTGTTAGGGTACCTTGTGGTCCTGGGTAGCCACCTTTCGGCCAGCCAAACGGTTGTCCGTCCTGATCTAAGAGCGAGTACTCCTGTTCAATCCCGAACCATGGGTGGCTATCCTTGGCGGCCTCCATTACCTTGACACAAGATTTTCGCAAGTTTCTCTCTAAAATAGAAAAGCATATATTTTCTAAAACGCTCTTACGGTTCTTAAGGTACGAAACGCCGCGTCTGACGTCATTACTGAACATTTGCGGATGGCTGTAGACTGTAGTTAATGCAGATTTTGCGTTTTATCATTATGATTTTGAGAACACATAATTCAATTTTATATCGCTAAATGATTTAGAGCATTCTCTAATTTATTTGAAGCGATCGTTGATTGAAGTGTTTATATACATCCGGAATTAAATGATAGAGCTCTTCGTTTGAGATCCATAGTTTGAACTGTTTTATATTGGTGTAATTATTGAGTTGCGCTCAACCCGGTGCTAGGCGGCGTGGGCAGTAATATGTAATATGACTGCCCACAGCACATGCACATGTTAAATCAATCAAGGCTTGCAATATTGTCATATCTGTTGTGTCCGGTGGCTTTAAAGGTTTTCTTTTTATCCGAATTTCAAATCATACGGAGAGCTCTCCAATTTAGTTGATGATATCATTCATTTAGTTGATGAGCTCTTCGATCTAATTTAAGAGGTCTTCTAATAATAAGTCGCTACCGGTGTACCGGAGGTAGATGTAACCAGCATGTTTGCAGTTAATAAATTGTTGATATTTAACTCAATTAATGTCCGGGATCTTTACATACTGGAAACATATAAAGTTGATAAATGACGAAAATTAATTGGTCTTCACATTGTTTAATTTCGAAAGTAAATTATTTATTTTATATATCAATAATAATATTCCATATTAATATAATGACAAAATCATCTTCGCACGTCCTAGAATAAGAGTTGTTCAAAGTGAACGATCTGGACTGCGATTGATTCAAGACTCGACTGACTACAACGCTGCCGTGCGCGATAGATCATTCTAAACTTTAGACCTTTGGACTAATCGGAACGCTCGGATCAAAAGATCAAGGTATATTTTTACAAATCTCCAACGTTACTTCTAACTGATGCCCAAATAAGTCCAAAGCGCTCCAGAACAACGAATCGTATACCAGAACGTGCTCAAGTGTACTAAAGATTAGTAAATCATAAATTATTCAACAGAACCATCCGACAACATCCGGAAATACTATCATACGATACATGTTAACCTATATACCTAGATGAACTTAACATTTACCTATGATGTTTCTTGCTTACTCACTAACAATATTGACTTTGTTGTCTTACATCTCCCTCTACTCTATTAAAAAAAATATCTCATCATATTTTTTCTCAAATGTGAAAACCCTTTCTTTTTTATTTCAACAATCCCATAATATATATCTATAGTGATGAACTTGCATTAATCTATAACAAAGCTAAGCACTAGTATGAAATGATACAAACATGATATATTGAAATCAAATACGACGTAGAGGTAATATTATGTAATCAAAATAAAAGAACAAACAAAGACATATGACTAAAGATATTAACTAACCAATATGCGTTTAAATTTATCAAACTGAATCAACATTATTCAAAATGTATAAAATGAAGTCACTTTATTCATGTAATATCCCAACATGCAGCAGAACATTACTTTCTATAAAATTATTTAATAAAGCATTGGTTGACAACTCTTTTTTTTTTAATTAAATTTATCAAACTGAATCAACATTATTCAAAATGTATAAAATGAAGTCACTTTATTCATAACGCAACCCTCCCTCCGTCCGTCTGTCCTTCAGTCCGCTCGTCCGCAAAAACTGGATCTGCGATAAATAAAAATGTACTAGAGTTCTTTTCAAGAAATTAGGTATATCAGCCAGATTCAAATAATTGACTCAATTTTGATCAAGTAAAAACCAAAAAATCTGCATTTGTGAAAAGGAAATACGTTTTTATTTAGGCAATAATGTATAGACTTCAGAATAAACGTGTGGATCACACCATTTAAACGATAAGCTCTAAACATAACAATTGTTTCTTTGTGTCAAATGTTCAGTTACGGATGAAAACTGCAGGTTCCTATAACACATGGTTTATAATGAAAAATGTACTAATTACAGTATACACCTTCTAAACATGTTATTGTTGACTGGAAACATAGTTTAATGGATTAAACACACAATGTTTAACGAATATAAACAAAAACGACTGCTATTTTATCAACTATCATGAGTACATGTATGTCAAGATTTACAGAAAATAACTTTATAACAAATAGAGAAATGCATTACCAATTAAACAGAGACCAGTAACGTACTAACATACCTGTAATTGTACGTATATGTATTAATAAACAAACTAAAAATTCAAATTCAATAAAACTTTTCTGAATTAACAATGCTAAACAAACAAAAAAGTTATCCAACAGTTATGGAGGAAAAGTTACGGAGGAAAATGTATTAAGCAGGTGTATGTTGTTCATATTTTATCGATGTTAAAAGGTACATATCATCAGGTTATATGAAACAGACTGTTTGCAATCTGTCTGTCTTCAATCAAACAAACGCCAAATCAAGCATTTCAATTGAACTTTGTTCATAAAATAAGAATGCAGACCACTGTACATCACTGTCTGTGCTAACAACAACACGGGTATTTTCATCGTGCCTGGTACTGCATTGTAATTCAAATGATTTCAACGTTTATTAAATGTTGTGAGCTAAATATTTTCACTTATGTTTGTATAACTTTCATTTAAAATGTAATTTTAATGTTTAAGCAATAGAGGCCAAACTCAAGCAAAACCATGCACCAGTCAAAATAAAAAGTAACCTGCATATATATTTTATGCAGTACAATAATAGTATTTGTTTGAATTTTGACAAACAATTTGGAGTAATTACGTATCAGTTGCAATGGAGGAACATTTAAAAAAAACAACATGTGTGCAGCTTACATTTAGACACAAGTTATACGAGGATAAATTGATAATCGTGCATATTTTTCCTCCGTTACTTTTCTAGCTTCCTCCGTAACTTTCCTCCGTAACCCAAAATTACAAGGGTAAATTTTAATTATCTTACCACTTCTGACCAAATTATTTGACGGCTTCTGTGATAATAACGATTTAATTAGCACTAGAAGCAATCATGATACTTTTGGTTACGGAAGAAAAAAATAATGGAGGAAATATTTTTTAACATTTTTTGACTAATATTTGCAATAAATAATACTTATTTAGTGATGTTATGTATTAATCAATTGATAATCATGTACTTGATGTAAACTGGTTGATCCATGGAAGTAACATAGATTAAAAGAAGTGAAATACACAGTTACGGAGGAAAATTTTATTATCGGACATCAAGAAATTCGTGTAAAGGCTATGACCAACAAAAATATCAAAAATCCGCAGGTGTTTTAATTTTAAATACATAAAATTGATAATTCTATAAAATATTTATGCCTTTATAACTGTTTTTATCTGATTTAATTCCATCAGCAGTGAGGTTTAAAAATGGTTACGGTAGGAAAGTAGTTTTTTGTCGACATCCCTTAAATCCAGTGTCATTGTTTGAATTGGCATCCAATTGCAACAGAACTTTCTAATGTCATATTTTCACCTGCCTTAAACATTAAAAACAGCAAATTTCTTAATTGCCATTCATCATATTTCAACAATTTTACTGTAAAAATTGATGTTTTGCCTGGCGACATGCAAAAAAAGCGATGTTACTAAACATTTAGCATGCTACAAAACTTAAAGGAAGTAACATAAATTGCTATCTCAGTGAAAACATCAGATCTCTCACCAAAATAGCAATATTTAATTTTAGAATTTTAACCTTGAAGATTTGGTCGTCCAAAGGCTGGCGACATGTTTTTCTCAAAATTGAGTCAATTTTTTCGGCGTTAGCTGTCTAAGCTCACTTTTGACCTAATTTATTAACCAATGAAGTGTTGTAAATAACACTCGTATTATATTATAATGCAGCGGGAAAATTAAATAAACTATTTCGATTGGTAGCTATTTCCACCGGAGAGGCATCTAGCAGGGTAAAGAGATATCTAGTGGGATTGTTAAACAATTAGTTAATACACTGTTTGAAACGATTATTGCTGTGACGTTTATATCTTTTATTCTCTTGTGTTGAAAGATGTTGAAATGAGGCACACTACAGTACTCGTCATTGTCTAGGATTTTTTGTCAACAACAATACAGTCACTCTTTTATATCAACCTATACAAAATGAAAGTGAAAGTAAGTGGAAATGGCTTAAAGAAAACGATGTTACACTTTCACTGTAAAGCTGAAAATTTAAGTAATAAAATCTGCGAGCTTGAATTATTGTAATATTTTTGAGTATTTAGTTATTGGAAATTTATCCCAGCTCTTTCAGAAATTGAAATGTTTACCCGTCTCTTAAATCTTGAAGTCTTCACTAAATATATTTTATTCTTTCAGCAATTGATATATCATCTGATACATTATGTTTTAAGAATAAACACAACCAATGCCTTTTACAATACGTTTCTTATATAAAACTCATTCTTTATCGCGACTGAGGATTTTACAATGTGCTTACTTGTCTTAAATCTGGCAACTACGTGTAATATGTTACGCGAAAAAACTTCGGATCCGCTATTAAGTCATTGTGAAGGATTCACAATGAAATTATTTAATTTACACGTAAATCAAGATGATTGAATAATACCAGCTACAAAATGCATCATTTCATATACAGTCGACGCCGTTTATCTTTTTTAAAGATATTTCTTGTTTAATCTGGCAGATATATGTAGACGGTAATGTATAAATTATGTACGATCTTTTTTCCGCTATGGTCACAGTTCAGGTGACTATCTTAAAATAGAAAATTTAAATATTTAATAAACTTGAGAAGTACTCTTTTCTAAGAAATTGGTATACATTTAAATGTTTAACGGCAATATCAAAATTATTCATCCCTCCGTCTGACGGACCGTCTGTCCGTAAGTCTGTCTGCAAAAACTGGCTCTTGCTATAAATTATTATGTACCTGAGATAATTTCACTGAACATGGAATACATGTAGACGACAATGGGGGAAATTATAAACGATATTTATATTTCAGCAGAGGTCAAATGCCGAGTGAACAATAAAAGACCTCAATAGCTTTCGAAGTAATCGAGATCGGTATACGCTTAAACGACGACGTGAGAATTTCGCACGATTTTTGTTATTTTACCAGAATTCAAAGGTCAGGTGACTGTATCTACAATAGAAAAAAAAACTTTTATACTTTCGAGAAACTTGGTAAACATTGACACGGAAATATGATGTGAACGGCCTTTTATTTTTCACCAAAGGTCAAAGGTCATCACTGTAAATAAAAATACTTCATATTCAAAAACTCAAGTATCTTTTCGCAAAACTTGGTATACATTTACACGTCAATGTGAGATTTATTCAAGACCATCTATTTTCAACTACATGTATGAGGTAAGATTTCTATTACTTAAACAGTAATAGCTCGAAAGCTAAAATCAAAACTTATGCGGTAATAAAACTCGGTATAAAGATTAAGGTGATAATAGGACTGTTTACAACATTTCATTTTCACCGGAGGTCAAAGTTCAAGTAAAGTTGTTGGAATATACATTTTCTATATGGCACATAATAATAGGACTTTTATTCGGTACTCTTGTATTGCGTGCAATACTCTGATAGCATTGGTTTGTATAATAATGTGTTTATATAGATTTGGCGTACCATAAAATTTCTATTATGAATACCGCTCGTACTTTTGCAACGAAAACGGTATTTGCGATCTGTTCCGTACATTCAAGTACAAAACGGGACTTTAAACGTAATAGTAAAATCATATAACATGCGTAAACATCGAAGCTTTTCTATCATAACACATGACTTTTCTGTTATACGGTGAAAGATAACGTTTATGTGATGCTGAACAACATAGTTCTGTCATATGGTATTTTTCCAACTTCTTTTGACTGATGAGGAGCCAAACTTGCCTCTCATGGGCATCAATTCAGACCCGAGCCGTGTGAGTGGGTAATGTTTTGAATCTATAATACATGCGTACTTTCAACAGCAATAGAAGGCACACCATGTTAATCGAATTGTACAATTACCTTGGGGATAACTGGACGTTTAAATGGAGTCTCTTTTGGAAATAACTGGTTACGGCATCATTCCCAGATTTCCTAATTTAGCTCAATATGTACCTGTGAGATAAATTATGCTTCTATACAAAAATGGTACCTGATACAAGAGGCGACGAAACCTCGATTTTCTGACTCGTAGTGTACCTACTGGCCAGGATTTCTGAGTAGGCGGTCGAGCGGCCAGACACTGGCGGCATAGCGGTTTAAAGCTGATGGAATGGCGGACTGGTAGTAAGCAGAAACCTGAAGGCATAGCGGCCTGGTGAAGGGTGGAATAAGGCCTAAACCTAGCACAGCAGTATCTCACAGACCGAGAGATACTAGTGGACTGATAGACTAATTGTCTAGCGACCTAAACCTTTTCGCCTATTACGACCTAGGTGCGAATATAGTGCAGATACTGTTTAACTAGCATTGGTACAAAAATAGAGTAGAGATCATGGTGTGACCAAACACTTAACACTAAATAGAGTAGAGATCATGGTGTGACCAAACACTTAACACTAAATAGAGTAGAGATCATGGTGTGACCAAACACTTAACACTAAATAAAGTAGAGATCATGGTTTGATCAAACACTTTAAAACACTTTCACTAGCTGGAGAAAAAAATCTTAAAATAGTAATAGTGATCCTAATTTGGAAAATAATGTCTGGCTGACATACAAAGTAAGAATAAGAATGAATATAACCTTCAACGGTTTATTTAAGTCTCCGTGCCATTTAGTTTCGTTTAATGTTCGTCTAATATGCACTTTAATATGTATTTTTCGGCGTTAGCTGTCTAAGCTCACTTTTGACCTAGTTTTTCGACCAATGAAATGTTGTAAATAATACTCGTATTCTCTTATTATGCAGAGGGAAAATGAAATAAACTATTTCGATTGGTAGCTATTTACACCAGAGAGGCATCTAGCAGGGTGGAGAGGTATCTAGTGGGATTTTTATTATTATGCAGCGGAAAAATCAAATAGATTATTTCGGTTGGTTGTTAGTGGGTGTTGTATTGGAGAAAAAAACAACATAATTACGATTTAAATAACCAGTTAAGTCAATATTGATGGCTTAAATACAATTTTATATGGAATATTCTCGGGTGTCAGGTAAACACTTGCATACAAGTTTACACAGTGTAAAAACGAAAGAGAAGTGTAGATATTTCTAGTTCTTACTGGTTCCTTTCTAGTTCCTTTGATACTAATTGTTAATTTCAAGTACAAAAAACAAGTTCATTGTAGTGTAGTGGATGACACTCTCGCGTCTCAAGCGGAGGCCCCGAGTTCAATACTCGGGACGGACACTTTTTTTTAAAGTTAATTTACGTAAAAGTTGGTAGATTTCGCTCTTGTAACAGGCTGTTTGTATTTATTTTTATTAAATTTCAAAGACATTTATTCATCTTGAGTTCTAACTCTACAAGAGGTATTTTATTGAAACTGAATAAATGTAGATCAAGACTTAATGTAAGACATTGCTTCTTTAATCGACTTGTTATCACTGTATGAAATTGTTGCAACAGCTTGAACATTTTTTTAAAGACACTTTCAATGAATTTATGAGTTGTCATGATTCGGTCGCTTAATCTCTAGGTCATACTGAGAAGGCAGGGAGGGTTCGTCAACAGCTATAACAAGTAAAATAAAATAACTAAACTTTGTCTGCTTCGCCTCTCTGTATTTCTTTCTTTCTTATAGACGTGTATATATAAATATTTTCCATCAACGCCGTTTATCTTTTTTAAAGATATTTCTTGTTTCATTAATATAGTATCTTTGTTTCTGAGATTTTTATATGGGTAGCTTCAAAAGTCCATTTATCAACAGTTTACTTGTGTCAATATTCAGTTGTTCTCTGCCCTGGACTGTGCGGCGTGGCAAGAACTTAGCATTTATAAACGTAAGATGTTCTAACTGTCAAAAAATCAGAACGAAAATCTCAGTGCTGCAATTACAACAGAAACAGAAGAAAAAGAGTATCTCATTACCGCAGTCACAGCACTAAGAAATAACTGCAGTAATATTTCACCAGCATATCACTGCCATACTTATAGCAGAAATAGCAGTTAGATTTTCTGATTGCCGCAGTAATAGCAGAAACAGCAGTTAGATTATCTGATTGCCGGAGTAATAGCAGAAATAGCAGTTGGATTATCTGATTGCCGCAGTAATAGCAGAAATAGCAGTTAGATAACCTGATTGCCCCGGTAATAGCAGAAATAGCTCTTAGATTATCTGACTGCCGCAGTTATAGCAGAAATAGCAGTCAGATAACCTGATTGCCACAGTAAGGGCAGCAACACTGAACAAAAAAAATCAAATGTTTTTTTTTTTTTTATTTGGAAGATAAGACGCAAACCTTATCATTGATAAATGATCTTATACTTATCACTCAAATATTTTAATCTGACTGATTTTTAGAGCAAAACATTCTTTGAACGAGTTTTAAGAAATTGAATCAAAGTAATGATCAATATGTCGTTCCTTTCAGGAATCCCTTTACTTCGTAAGTCAAACCCGATTTTTTTAAAAGAAGGTCACAACCATATTGTTAAAATAGGTGACATCGTCAAACGTTTTTATTGTGGACAAGTGTAGATCCCGACATGATCCGAGGACAAATTTCCTGACGATACCCAGAATTCTCTTACCGCATGTCTTCTTAAAAGCAAATAACATATTCTACAAAAAGTTTCCTCGGACTCGGTTTCGATCGAGTCCGTTTGAGTTCTTATTAGTGCATATCCCACACGCCACCCTGGCACCGGCTGCACTGAGTCAGTATTGGCCGAGTTCTATAAGCACAGGGGACATAAAACACTGAATGGAAGTGAGAAGCGATATTATAAGGCCGCTTATCGTCCATTTCATTAGAGTTCCTTTATACGATAAGATTTTTTTCGCACCCAAAAAAATCGTATCCTACGCCTGGTGAATAAATATGAGGGCGATAAAAGCATGTTGTTGGTAGGCATACTTTAGTAACATTGTTTATTTAAAAATTTAATACGATAATATGTTAATGTTCAAACTAATTCAGTTATCAAACTAAATTGTAAATTGGTCACGCTAAACATAGTTTCTATTTGTTGGTCAAAGAAAGTCATTGTCCAGCAAACATTTGTTTGAGTATCACTTTCAGTCTTTATCAAGGGCGGTAGTCTGAACTATGACCTCAGCCACAGAGTAGGGATCACAGTTGGAGGAGGGTCTTCGGTCTTCCAGATAACCACATCCATTTACCGCCACCTGGCGGGGAATCCGGATACTGGCCCCTCGGTTTGCGACACCTGCCGAGAAGTCATGGATACTGGAAGTCTCGTGAAGTCCCGTGAGACGTCGCTCATTATCCTTGCCCTGGTGAGGGTCGTAAGCTTTAATGTGTCTGCTGTGATGTTTTGACAATTTTTGTATGGCCACTTCAATATGGCTGAAATGAAAGTAAAGTGCATTGTCGGTACAAAACGAAGAGGGTTATAAAAGAAATAGCGTTTGAAAGCATAGCATTAGCTGTGACCAGCAGACGTTAACGGGTCGATTTCTGCCTCGTCAACTTATATACATGTACAGATACCGTTGCATATGTCTTTTCAAATGCTAAGTAAGAATTATAAAGAATAGTTTTATATTCCTTCAAAACACTTAACACGCGCTTTTACATCCTCTACCTCCATCACGTATATAAATGCTTACGCAAACAGCATCAACAATGTTGTGACAAAAATAAAATTGGATTAAATGAGAGAAGACATTTGAACAAAAAAATGACTTGGCCATGACAGAGGCTCTCAAAAAAGTAAACAATTAATTTAATATGAAATATGGATATTTGTACAGCGTTTATAACCCGGATGTGAGATCAGCTGGCTTTTGATTTGCGCTTTATTTACCAATAAATATAAATCGCCATACCTAAGACCTCCTTTCTCCCTCATGGCCAGTGTACTATAGTTACAGTGGGCCCCGGCTCCATTCCAATCACCAGCCACAGGTTTCGGGTCCAGGGTAGCAGTCACCCCGAAGTCTTCGGCCACTCTGTGCAGTAGGTAGCGCGCTATCCACAGATGATCCCCTATGTCAATGCCCTCACATGGTCCGACTTGGAACTCCCACTGTAAATAATCAAGATAATCGTCCAAAATAAAGATTTGTAAATTGTATCACGAAAAGTATGCAACTACAGCCATAACGGTGACTTTTTATCGCAAAAAATAACCAAATACCGCAATACTCGCAAACTTTATTAATGTAAATGTTAGATATGGGCAAGAAAGTTTCAAGTACTTAAAATGTCATGAAATATGAAATTTGTTATTTTTCAGTAATGTAATTCCGTACATTAGGGACAGATGAAAATTCCAATTAAACAATTTTGCTTTGTTTGCAAAAAGTGCTTTGATAATTCTACATTTGTTCTACGAATTAATTAAAAGACATCCAAAAGACGTATAAGATTATCATTTACTAAAACTCGCATTATTCATTTATGTTACACATCTTGCAGGTACTTCTATGAAATTATGAAAGAATGAGTAATTCTTCAACCCTTCATTATAATATTTCTTTGAAATCAATCGACCTACTGCAAACTTGCTGGATAGCTTTCTTGCATGAAATATTCTGTCTTTGGACGGACTAAGAATATACAGCTGCGAAGGACGTGTCAGTTGGCAACAAGACCACAGACCCCCCACCCGCTTCTTATCCCCGCACCTCCCTTAGTCACTTACTTGTCCTGGCATGACTTCAGCATTACAGCCAGCAATTTTCACACCGGCGTAGAGACAGGCCCTGTAATGGGCCTCCACAATATCTCTTCCATAAACCTTGTTAGCTCCCACTCCGCAGTAGTACGGCCCTACACAAACAAAACATACATAAATCATTTTTAGTTAATTCAATAATTAAAATGTGTTTGAAGAAAGGCAAACTTACTGGTGAGCAAGTGAAAGATAGCCTGATACAACATTAGATATTTGAAAATTTGGCAAATTACTTTAAATTAGCATAAATTGCAAATCTATTTACTTGCGATTAATGAGTATACACGCGACTGAAAGAATGCATATTTCTTATTTATTTGAGGCATCTCGCGGACACAGCTAACATCAGTGTTTGAAATGACATCATACAGAGATGCAGACGACATTGGTTAATTTGTATTTCGCGGTAAAATTTACATTATATAGTCAAAATGTGTAAAAACATTATTAAAACATTACCGATAATTATCAGTTCTTTTTAAATGTAGTAAAAAACTATGTCCGATGCCCCCACTGCTGCAACACAATTTGTAATAACAAAGGGCCATAACTCTTGTAAAAATTGTCGCAGGAAAAAATCCTTTCTGTAAGATCATCTACACATCCAGCTTGATCATCTGTGCAAGTTTAAAAGAAATTCACCTGACAGTTTAGGAGAAGTTGATGCCACAAGATTTGGGAACGTACGTACAGACGGACGAGTGGAACTCTATATGCCTCCCACTTTGTGGGGGCATAATAATAAATATCCCCAAATTCAACGTTTCGTTTGACGAGTCCTGTTTAGTATTTGATCAACTGTGCGTAAATATTGTCAAAAATTGTAAAAGTTTCATATAGACGAACTTATAGTTTATTTCCAACTCTTTTTCGGAGTCAGTTAACCATAATTGGTTTCAGCGGCGGAGATCAAAGTGAATAATCGAACAAACTACTTGTCCCTTTACTAGTCCGGAAAAGACACATACCTTGTGGTCCCGGGTAGCCGCCTTTCGGCCAGCCAAAAGGGTAGCCATCGGTATCCAGCAACGTGTACTCTTGTTCAATCCCGAACCATGGATGGCTTGCCTTGGCGGCATCCATTACCTTGACACACGAAAGTCTGTTGTTCGTCTCTAGAATGGAAAATCATTTAATGCTTAACAACTACAAAGTTTTTCAGATACTTTAAAGGCCGGGGGAACAGCGTCTTTCCGCATAATTATGGGATTTTAGTGTTAAGCGTTTCATGTTGATGATCCATTTTGTCTTTCCGCATAATTATGGGATTTCAGTGTTAAGCGTTTCATGTTGATGATCCATTTTGTCTTTCCGCATAATTATGGGATTTCAGTGTTAAGCGTTTCATGTTGATGATCCATTTTGTCTTTCCGCATTATTATGGGATTTTAGTGTTAAGCGTTTCATGTTGATGATCCATTTTGTCTTTCCGCATTATTATGGGATTTTAGTGTTAAGCGTTTCATGTTGATGATCCATTTTGTCTTTCCGCATAACTATGGGATTTTAGTGTTAAGCGTTTCATGCTGATGATCCATTTTGTTTTCGCTGTGTATTGTCCAAAGCGGAAAATAAAATAATAACTAATCTTCGTCGGAATAATAACAGTTTCCAGCATCGTATTCATGAGGGTCCACTATATCGCGCTCTAGCTCGGGTTGCGAACGTTCAGCTCGTATTGCGGTAACGCGAGTATCAAATCACGATGCCAATCTCTACCCAGAGTTGTCGCTCCTTAACTCGCTTGTAAGAGAGACTGAAAGGAACGACAAGATTGTCCAAACTCCCCGCAGTGGTTACTTCCCCTTACAGTTTCAGTAATATTTGTGTAGCGAAACGAAGCAAATCGCTGCGCGGAGGTTGGAGATTGTCATGATGCCTTTAAAACCTTGGACATCCGGTCAGGAACTTGGGAACATGGCCACGTAAACATAGAAAAAAAACGACCGGAAAAAACTTACGGCAAAATAAAATTAGAACGAGTATTGTTTATTAATATTGTTTTTACTTATCGTTAAATGAATATCTGTCAAAATGTAACCTTATTATTTTCTATCAAAATTACAATTATTATCTTTCTAGCATTATGAAAATTGTTGTAAAAAACAAATGATTTTCATAATAACTTTTGAAACTTTAAGGTTTGAAATAAAAGTCAAACTGGGTACTGAACAAGTGCAGCTTAACGCAGAGAAAGTTGATACAGACTTATTTTTTTTCAATAATCATAAATATTATGCATGAGTAATTACTTTAGCCCTTTATATGGCATTGTAAAACATTATAGTTTCTTTGAAATTATTTAACGGTTAAAACTGTTGTAGCTGGAATATTCATGTTGCGGTTAGTGGGTGTGGTACGAATGCGTCGTGTTCCTGGTGTTTTACATAGGCGTAGAGGGTCAAATATTATATATAAGGAATTGGGATGTGTTTTGTGCTTTAGGAAGTTCAGGTTCCTGTGGTGAAAGGTTTCGTAACAGATTTTTTTGTTTAAATGAAACAAGAGAAATTTGGACACATTACCACCAGTGCATGCGAAATATTACCTTAGTCGAAAGTGTCTGCTATAAAATAATATAAATCATAATATCAGATACATAGATACCTATGTGTAAAATTGCGTAATCCTTTGTTTATAATATATCTGTTTACTGAATGTTTGCTGAATGAAGTAATTTATTGCACGTCAGCGTGTAATTTGACACTTCTGAGTTATCACGAGTTGTACGACTGCACGTGAATGTGCATGATGTTATTTAATGTAAATGAGGTTTAATTCTAGCTTGAAGCTGAATAGGCAAAATAGATAAGAAGAAATTTGATGACAATAAAATGCTTTGATATTTTGACTAAACTTTTCAGTTACTTTTCGTTTTGTCCATTTTATTCTCAACTCGAAACAAATTCACCTACCTTCTTCAAGCGCGCTTATTTTTTTAACCTTTACACACTAAAATAATTCAGCACCATCTATGTGCACGTTTAACAATAGATGAAAAAACAAACATTGAAAGCCGACGAACACAACAATGATAATCAAAATATTTCTAGCTCGGTTTGATTTAGCCAATTAGTCATGGACTATAATGAAAATGCATGTAAGTGTCCACTCCGCTTAGCCCCGGTTTGAGGGCAACTCAATATTAAAACAAATATATGAACCGTGCTCAACGGCTTTCAAAGGCCGTCGTAAATAACATCGCTGGCTGAATATACGGGGAGACTTTTTACTGCCGTCACACGGCACAAACAACGCTAGAATGATGTTTAAATAGAAGAAGAATGAACTTTGAAAGCCACCGAAAGCACCGAAAAAAAAAACATATATACGGATCAAATATTTTAAATGTTGAAAAGTACCAATCATTGTCGTGCCGGCTTTCTATGAGGGTGTATTTGCTGCGGGTACGATTTGTTTTTAACAACACTTCATTCATAAAACCCCAGTGTTTTAAAATGGGTGACAAACTTTGTATGGGTATTGAACATCGAACCTACCTGCCGGTTCATTGTTGTACTTGTAGACCTCGCACAAGACCAGCTTGTTTTTACATCTTCTGAATGGATCATTGAACAAGGCAACAGGGTGGAGATACATGTCCGAGTTCGAGCCTTCTGCCTGGTACGTGCTTGAACCGTCATAGTTCCAGATTGGACAATCTATAAATAAGTAATGAATTACAAAGTAGGTATTACTTACAATAAACTGTTTAGAATATGTCGATTTCGCCAATAGGGCGATGCTTTACTATCTATTTTGTAAAGTGATTTTAAAATGATTAAATAGATAAAAAAGGAGCTTTGAAAGTCACCGAACAGAACAAATATCAAAATATTGCAGGCTCGGTCCAACTGAGCCTGTTCATGAGCAGTAACGGAAGGGCAAATTACTGTTCACGCCGCCTTAAAACCAGTGTTTTAGATCAAATAAAACAGCTATGAAAACATCGTTTCCTGGGCTGAAGATTATAAAACTGAGATTTATAACCAATCTTAAATCTCAAGCATCTGATTGGCTGAAATGGAGACTTGTGCCAATCAGATCCTTGAGATTTGAGACTGGTTTCCAGTTTTTGTTTTATGATCTTGTGCCACGGTTACTTCCTCAGAAAGGTTTCCGGGTGTGCCTCTAACATGTGAGGAGAATCCAGGCCTTACCATGATCGTGTCCGAGGAAAATGCAGTTACAGTACATATAACATCTCTGCAGAATTGACATTTAAATGTTCTGAACCAGATAAAATTGTTTACGAAATCATTTTTCTATTGTGTTGCTAATTTTATTGAAAAGCCTTTCGAATAATAAGAACACAGGGCACACCTACCTGTCGGCACTTTCGGTTCACTATCGACGGTTTTACACTTGGACCTGATCCCCTCGCCCGTACCGTCAATCCAGATGTACTCACACATCACCTTGCCCTCGGGCAGGTCTAACGTCATGTAGTGATTTAAGACATTCTTGTCCGTGTACGATTTATCGTGCGTCATACTGATCTAAAACGATACGAAACGTAAATCTTGTAGAGGCATCATTAAGAGAAACTAAGTCTTAAACTTGAATTATCAATCCCCTCGCGGATGGGAAAATAGTGTCAGAATCATAAGGAAGCCGTTGAGTTTTTCGGACAGCTGGGCTGACCCCTCTTTCAAACAAATAGCTGCAATCTAAACTCAGAAACTGATGGAAGGGGAGTAGATGGCAGACGAGAGCGGAAGTCCTGGGATATGTTCTGAAGTTGTTTTGGTGAACTAAAGCAAGAATTAATCTTAACAAAACCTTTAATAAATGCATTAAAAATCGAACTAAGCAAATCATTTTAACATCAATTCAGATCTCCTATTTGTTGGGAGTTTCGAACTTCCCCGATCTGACATATTAATAGTTATTTATTATCTATCCACACATTCTACTGCAGCCGACCTTCATTGAGGGACAACA
The DNA here is from genome assembly GCA_038501625.1 of Corbicula japonica. Taxonomy (NCBI): domain Eukaryota; kingdom Metazoa; phylum Mollusca; class Bivalvia; order Venerida; family Cyrenidae; genus Corbicula; species Corbicula japonica. The sequence continues at coordinate 4,993,798 of JAZAYU010000016.1, forward strand.
ACGACCTTCCAAGACAATGACGTATTTAGGCAAAAAAATATTTCCACTTAGAGCTAGATAATTCGACATTTCTGCACTAAAAGAAATCAGGTAGGTAAGGTTGTGAAAAGTTTTTAAAACTGTTTACGATTGCTAGATATGAAGTGTGTGTTGCCAAACTAAAGATGTTTTAAACTGCGTGCGTGTACGAACATAATAATACATGCATATAATTATTATGTAAAATGAGCGTGTTGGGGTGATGATTCAGAACATGTTTGAGATAGATCTTCACTGGCAGTATAATGGTAGTGTCCTTAAGGACAAATGTTTTGTTTTAAGAAGCTGGTCGGAAAAGAGAGAATGTTCGACTATTTGAGAAAAGTGAACTATGCATTTCTACACCCAAGAGACACAGCTTCCCTCACAGCCAAAAAGTAGAGGCAAGACAGTGTCACAGAGTGAGAAAGAATGTGCAGGAACCCGGGACCCCTCGCTTACAGGGCGAGTGCTCTCCCGACTGAGCTATCCGTCCGCTTACACATCTTCTTCCCAGATAGTGACATACACCCCCTCAAATTTGGAAATTCGTCCTCGAATTCCAGAGAGTTAAGTGTATTTATTTTTGCTATTACAGGCTGGTGGTCGAACCTGCTAGCTATCACGGTCCCCCGTTGGGCGAAGTGTGAGAAAGAATGTGCAGCCAGACCGGAGTCATCTGCAGTATACAGTAATACATTGTACCTAAGAGATTTATCAAAGCTCCATCAATATTAGCTTGCCATTGGCGTGACTTTATTAAAGCCCCAGCCCTTAACTTAAGTAAGAATATACTATTGAAAAATCATATTTGTCCATATAGACTCCAATATAAACTCTCTAACAGAACACAAAAGGTCCGATCGAATTCTTTCTTATAGACGGGATTTACAATGATGTTGTTAAATTATCGTTAACTAACTTTTAAGAAGCTAAATATAATGGAGCTATATTTAGCACCGACAAAGAGACCACTTCATGCGCGATCTCGATTTTTGTGACGTTTCGGAAATCCTACTTTCGCTTTTAGTCGCGCGGACCAAATTTATTTTAGTAAATTAAAATTTTATTAGCCCGAACTAATGCTGCAAATGTGTGCCTATAGTTCCAAATACATGTAACATTTCATACAAGAGCGGGTTAAATTAAAGTAATGCCGCTTTAAATGATCAATTTCAAGTAAGACACCACAAGCAAATAACGAAATTGAGAGAACCCGGTGAGTTTCGCATTGACACATTTAGTGCCAGAATAATTTGTCACTTGGGATTCAACCAGGTTCTAGGGTGCACCAACCTCACCAACCTCACACTTGCCCCCAACAGTTCCTTATATGAACTAATAAGTACAAATCGTCTTGGTAATTATCCCAAACCCACCATCAACTCGAAAATGTTGCAACAAAAGCAAACAATCATAAAACATAAGAAGCGAATAGAATTTTCAAGCAAAAAAGTGGGTACTCAATGACCTAATCGAAACCAAAGCCCTTGGAGTCAGATTAGCAAAAACACGATTACAGAAATAAAAGAAACAGATCGAGCTTCTTAAAAAAGCCATACAAATTTTCATAAATGGTTTAACCCCTTCCACCATCGTGCAACAAACATGAAGGTAAAACAATAAATGTAGATGGGTTAATCACCTAGGATGCAGAACGCTGTACAAAATATCATGTTTGAAACCTTTCTCCTTTTTTTGAATTTGCATATGGTTTTTACGAATAACGTTAATAAGTAATTAATAATGGTCTTTCATTTTCTTCAGTTTGAAAATCAAATCTCCACAAAACACTGGCTGAGAAATACAAAGTGATATTAAACTGCACCTGTGCTTTTTATTGAAATCTGGGTATTGGCGATACTTGCAAAAGTTTTTCTGTGACGATAAACCTGTTTTAAAATGTTATGCACAGATAACGTTCATTGAAATATTCAACTTTGTTGCAAGCTCAAGAAAGGCGAAAAGGTTGCGACATACAAACCCCGAAGGATGATGCGAGGGGTTGGACACCACCATCTAAACACTAAAAATTACTATATTCATATTAAAATAATGCCTATAAGCTTGTGAATATTTTCAATTGACAGATTTATATTAAGAAAAGTTTCTTTCTTTTCTGAAGTGTTTGTTTTATTAAACTGGGGTTCATTGGGAGGGGGGGACGTAGCCTATATTTATGGGAAAAGGTTAAATCTATATTCAAACAATCTTCAAGATACCTCGAGGTGTTGTTAATGACTGTAAACAGAAATAGATAACCTTCAGTCTATAATTATTCGCGGTCGTTGCGCTACGCATCTTTCCGTTACAAGTGCATTCGAGTAGAGTGTAAACATCGGAAAATACCTATACTGTCTTATTTATTTTTAGAACAGCCACTAAATCTATTTATAGATGACATGGTTTTTCCATTCCTGCATTTAAAGCTAATAAGATGTGTGTACGTGTGTAATTTTGCAAAAGCAAAAACAGTTTGCATGATGAATTAACATTTACTTGATAAAATTGCAATCAACAACACCGTTTTCATTACTTGTTTTCCAACACAGAAAGTCTATATGGAAAATAACATGTAGGCCTACCATCATCAGTCGTGACTCGTAAACCAACTAACAGTCATAATAGACACACGGTAAAACAGGGTGCGTAAGGTTGGTCGCAATGTTTGCCCTGTGGCTCAGGCAAGCTAACTTAAGTGATACAAGCTGATTATCTGCATTGTTTCCTATACTTAGACTGACCTTGCCTTCTAAAAGGCCGTCTTGTGCACATTTATTGACCGAGTCACCGATATGAGAAAAACAACAGAGACCATTTTTCTCTAATCATGTTTTTGGTGTGACCCTTTGTAACCAACAGAGATATTTCAGGGTCTACACTGAGAAAAATCGTTTTTCTTTTTTTTTTTTATAAACTGGAGCGATATGTTTGTTCGGTGTAGACACTAAAATTAAAATATTGATTAGAGAGGTCAGCTCATAAAATGTTTGAGAAAACCCATCTTCAAAGCCTCTAGGTTACATCCGTTAATTATGATATTCTGACGAAGGGTAAGCTACTAATGTGAAGTTTTCAACCTCAGCTCAACAGCTTCAATGGAAATTAGGGTATTATCTTCTTCAGCTTATATAAAATTTTACAGTCCTACATAAACATCTTCCCATTTGGGAAGTTTTATCGTACAGGTATTGATCAGTGCCCAAGGTTATAAAACTGAGCCTGGAAACCAGTCTCAAATCTCAAGCATCTGATTGGCTGAAATGGCGACCAGTCGCCATTTCAGCCAATCAGATGCTTGAGATTTGAGACTGGTTTCCAAACTCAGTTTTATAACCTATAGCCCAGAAGCTAGCAAATGTATTAAAATCTTTAGTAACTTACCACAGTTAAAACAAGTACTATGTAAAACTTTAAAATTAAAACTTACATTTATTCTATGTCCGTGTTCTCTTCCACAAGTTAGGTATTGATATGAAGGCTGAAGTAAACAAACAATTATTTAGACCACGTTCACAACACGTAGAGTGGAATTTTACTGTTCACAAATTTTCCAATAGTGCACAGACAGTGCACATCCTGGATGCGTGATTTTCTGTTATTCTATAGTTCTCAGCTTTTTCCCCTTTACATCTGACCTTGATTTCTTCCGGTTGTCGTATGATTTAATTTAATTTTTAATTTAGTCACATGGTATTCTTTCCAGATTCTTATGAGAGAAGAACATCACCCCCCCCCCCCCCCCCCCCCCCATTTGAAGTTACATTTCTTTACACTAGCACGAAAAGCGATGTGTTCCATATTTTGAACCTATACTTATGGACAAAAGCTTTACACTACCACGAAGCGATGTGGTCCATATTTTGAACCTATACTTATGGACAAAAGTCTTGTCCGCTATCTAAGGTATCACTAACATCGCAAATGGCGAAAACTGGCTAAAATTTCAAATATCAAAGCACTGAAAGTACTGATGGGTGGCGTTTTAGAGTGATTGACATAATGTCACATCAATGTGACATCATCTATAGATTTTGTGAGTTTCCTATCGGAGGAGTGTGAAGGAACTTTCGGATGGCAGAGCAAACGTTTGCGTGCCTGGCTTCTGCTTGACCAAGTTTTTATCTACCACGGACATTCGAGAGAATGCTAATATCCAAGACTGAATTCATATTGTGCTAGAAAAAAATAAATAATACGTCTACATTTGATTTGAAACTTTTAATTAATAAGAAAAAAATGAAACACATGGAGAAATCAAAAATACTTTATGAAATAGTTGCTATTTGCACTATAATTTGAAACAATATTTATTCACCAGAAAGAAATAAAAGATATGCACAAATAAAAGTAATATAACTATATATGGCCATTTATTATAAGCATTTAAAGATGTACAGTTAGCACTTTTATTACATTAAATTACTTTAAAATTGTCTTCATTTTTGTTTATAATCTGTTATAAGTAACCTTCTGTAAGGCAATAGAAAATTAATTCCTAGATTCTCATCCGAATTTTGGGAAAAAAATGGGGCGGGTGGGCAGGTTTTATTTTGCTGTTTCTAATGACACTTGTGTGGTGAAAAGATAAATAATCATCAAGCCGACTATGAATTGCCAATTCGCACTTAAATGTTACATACTGCGTTTTCGTACTCTACTAATTTGTACTCCTAAATGTAAATTTTGATGCACACATTTTTTCAGAATAAAAAACGTTGGGGCTGAGTGATTTTCGAGGGGCGGGCGGGGAATCTAGGAATTAATTTTCAATTGCCTAATCACCTGTTTATAAAAGTGACAAGATTATCAATTATCCTAACACTTTCATGCTCACAACTCTTTACAGTTAGCAGGTCATCAAAGAACAATATACCAATTATAATCTCAGTTAGGCCATCATAACTGCTGAGATAATCTGTTCTTAATTGGCTGATTTACGACCGTCTTCTCTATACTCAACAAACACTTATCCAACTATTCGACATCTGAGACACAACAGATGCTCATTAAATATTGTAAGGAGTGATCTTGTACAGTAGACGCTTAATAATATCAGAGAAACACTTGAAATTGGCGAGGAAGTTTCATAATTTGACATGTTTACTCTGGACAGATTTAACAATCGAGCAGCGCCGTCTACCGTCTCATAACCTCTGTGACCTACATATACTGTATAAGGGCGTAATTCTCTGGAAGTAAAATGATCGAATTTCACTTTTGGTAACCGCGTTCGACTATATAAGTAGATAGAGACCGAGGTACCATTTTGATCATGTGACCAAAATTCACATGTAAAATCACTGGGTGGCGTAAAAACGCCACCCAATAAATTTGGGAAGGTACTCGTTGCCACCTAGATTTTAGTGAAGAAATGTATTTATCTAAGGATTTACTAATGTTTGCAAGCTCAGTTAATACTAATTCGTGTTCTAATAACCAAGCACATACTAAAACAAAAGAAAAACCAGTTGCATGAGAACTCTTAAATTCATGGACAACATACCAAACAACTCATACATGAAATAAGTATATGCTGGTCAACAATCATTATTGCCAATTCGTCAAAATAATGTTAGGGTTTTCAAGAAATTCAAGAAAAACTTACTCCCGGGTCTACTTTCGGTTTTGACGGTCAAAACATTTTGATGTACTACTTAAAATTTCCACATGATTTCTGTCATTATTTTGACAGATGACCGCAAAATATTGAAAATAAGTGTTTATGCGATATTTGTATCATTTTATCATTTTTCTAGAAGTTTTAAACAGCCATTACAGAGTTCTTGTGCAAACGGTATTTCCTTTTTGTGTCTGTGCTTTTATGTAAATAAAACATTTGTTTTCAAACAACTTGAGCAGTCAAAATTAAATACAACCACGTGACACTATTATTTCTTTACTTTCATTGCTCTGCCGGTGGGGATTAATGTCGAGTTTTGAATAGGTACATCAAAATGATTTGCCCCTGAAAGTAAGGTGCTTGGTTATTAGAACATGAACTAGACTAAAATGAGCTTGCAAAAAATTTAAAAACAAATCCAAAAACGCAAATTTTCAACACATTACTTTATCGGCAGAACTGCCTCAAATTCCAAAATTCTTTATTCAATGAATGCATATGAATGTCCTCTTTCCATCGATACCAAATTTATGCGGGTGCGATGAAAACAATAAAGATATTGTAGTTTTTGTAGACCGGACAAGACTTTTGTCCATTAGTATAGTAAAATGTGTATTACTATACTCCGATTTTGACCCGTGAGCTGTGACCTTTCGGACAAATCCAAAGGTGCGCCAATTTCCAGAGTTACACTTCAGAGTTACTTACCTTATGCGAGAAAACTACTTATAAACCTGTTAAAAGCAGCAGTTTATAGTCTGGAGGTAATAGCTCAAGGAAATGGAGTACTAAATGGAATAAACAACCCACTGAATTGAACATGGGCCTATCCAGTCAGTTCTCTATAACTAAATCTGGAGACCAGTCTCAAATCTCAAGCATCTGATTGGCTGAAATGGCGAATGGTCTCCAATCTTAGTTTTAAAATATTGGGTCATGATGACTGAGTTGGTCTAACTGTTGTCACGGGCTGGCCTAAGTACTAAGCTGTGATAAAAGAGATTTGGTTTATGGCTATGAAATGTTGTTGTGTCAGGAAAATAGAAGAGTGTAACGCACGATTATTCCATTACCATAAGCCCATATGCATTCGGCAGAGAGGAAAACTAATTAATTCTTTCATAATAAATCCCTTGTTAGTACGAATAAATATCAGAATAACGGACTCAGTTTTACCGTTTATCGTTTAAGAGGTTTCCTAGAACCCTTATTCATTCTAAGAGTATGTGCATGCGTGGAGGATTAATAATAAATATTCAGTTAATGGTTCACTACACTCCTCCCTGCACGTTCATCGATAAAAAGAAAATTATAAAATCTCACTAACGGCAAAATGCTGTTCGATGAAATTTTTATACAAATGAATGTTACTAATGTATCTTTATTTTGCATATCGGGTAAGACATGTTAGAATAGTAATGAAAAATAGCGAGATCTAAACATTCCATAAACTTCTTTTTGCATAAATTCACAAAAACTAAACAACACTAAACATCATTTTAAATGCCCACATGAGTAATATTATGATACCGACATATCTTGTGTCCTCGCGAAATACATATGTAAACTTATGAGATATTAGTAAACGTGTGTTTGGCCTTCAATTTCCTGGTCGCTTCCTTGTCGCGTTTTTAATCGATGAACCGGCAAGGAGGAGTGTAGTGGACCCTTAAGAAAAGGCTAAGATCTTTTGTTATTGTGCTAATTCTTTATTTAAGTAAGGAAACAACATAAAATATATCAATATATATCAATATGAAATAATAAACCATATTCCTCGGCAATAGAAAACGTTTATGTGATTTTAACAAAAAATGCATATTTTTATATGAGACAACAAACAGAATTAATGTTTACTTCAATGATTTGTTGCAAATTTAAGTGGTCGTGTTTATTGTCACGTGATATGGGACTAGAATCTAGTGTTCCGCCAAATATATGTGTCGTCTGCTCGTGAAAAGTTCCAATGTGGGCCAATGTTTTATATGATAGTCATTCAAGTGGAATTGTAATGTTAAGTTGCAAACCGCATCTAGAAAGAAACAAAAACAATCCATCGTCTCAAATCTAGTGTTCCGCCAAATATATGTGTCGTCTGCTCGTGAAAAGTTCCAATGTGGGCCAATGTTTTATATGATAGTCATTCAAGTGGAATTGTAATGTTAAGTTGCAAACCGCATCTAGAAAGAAACAAAAACAATCCATCGTCTCAAATCTAGTGTTCCGCCAAATATATGTGTCGTCTGCTCGTGAAAAGTTCCAATGTGGGCTAAGTTTTATATGATAGTCATTCAAGTGGAATTGTAATGTTAAATTGCAAACCGCATCTAGAAAGAAACAAAAACAATCCATCGTCTCAAAAATAACTAGGAAACAGCCTTTTTCATGCAGATGATGCATTCCAACTATTGTGAAAACAGGACATGTAATTTCAAGGTAATCAGATAGAATATGTGTTACGTTTAAGTCATTTAGAAAAAAGTTATGAGTCCCAAATAGTCAATTCTTAAAATAGAACTTTCTTCGTGCAGAGGACAAATTTCATTTAACATGGCAATCGGACAAGTATTTTAATAAAGCATTATCCGGTTTGTTTGGCTACCGGAAGACGCCGCCGCCGACGCGGCTGCCAGACATCAACAATAATCACTATATGTCTACTAGCTATCGCGGGCGACAAAATAATGTACAGTTAGATAATTTAAATAATTAAGATTTCGGCAGTTTAGTTATCTTTAAGTCAAATAACGATTGATTGTTTTGGCTTCTTTTTAGTCCTTATCAATGAGAGTGGTCTGAACTATGACCTCAGTCACAGAGTAGGGATCACAGTTGGAAGACGGTCTCCGGTCTTCCAGGTAGCCATATCCATCTGACGCCACCTGGCGGGGAATCCGGATACTGGACCCTCGGTTTGCGACACCCGCCGAGAACTCGTGAATACTGGAAGTCTCGTGAAGTCCCGTGAGACGTCGCTCGTTGTCTTTGCCGTGATGAGGGTCGTAGGCGTCAATATGCTTTCTGTGTTTTTTAGCCAGTTTTTCAATGGCTTCTTCAATATGCCTGAAAATAAGTTACACTTTAAACAATTTCTAGTAGTGCCAATACAAGAGGATTTATACAAGAACAATATTCGTGTTCGGGGTAGCTCTCAACATTTTTCATCTCTATTAGTATCACAGTAGCGTTGTTTGTGCCGTGTGGCGGTCGTAAAAAATCGCCCTGTACATTCAATCGGTTCTGTTTTCAATTATGCTGTGTAAATGCCATTGAGCACGATATTTATATTTGTGAAAATATTGAATTTCGCTCAATCCGGGGCTAGGTGGCGTTTTAGATATATGCATTTCAATTAATAGACTGCCAATAAACAGGCTCAATCAAACCAAACCTGGAATATTGTAATATTTGTCGTGGTTTTTCGACGTCAAAGTTTGTCTTTTCATCTATTGAAAAGTGAAATATGTATATCAGAAAACACACACAAATAAAAAAAAATATATCAAAAAAAAATACGAAACCGGTCCAAGTTTTTCGTACATTACTATTCTTTTGCTGAGTTCGGACTTAATCCCATTTATGTATAATTATTGAACTGAGCAAAAAGGTATGTACTGACTTACTTCAGACCTCCTTTCTCTCGCATGGCCAGTGTACTGTAGTTACAGTGTGCCCCGGCTCCGTTCCAATTTCCAGCAACAGGTTTAGGGTCCAGGGTAGCAGTCACCCCGAAGTCCTCGGCCACTCTGTGGAGAAGATAGCGCGCAATCCACAGATGATCCCCCATGTCAATGCCCTCACAGGGTCCGACTTGAAACTCCCACTGGAAACAATAGGCCATATTTAACGTTATTAAAGGTGGATCATACTTACAAATATTTTTTATTAACCTGTATGTTGTGTTGAATGTGTCTACCAGAAATACCGGTATTTACAAACTATTATAGCCTAACCCGAGGGTGCAATAAACATGTAGTTATGAATTACATAGAATGGGCCTGTGAGTGAATATAAACCCTTGAATAACAAAAGCATGCAGTCCCTTATTTCTCCCCTTCCTTAGTCACATTCTTTTATAGACTTACTTGTCCAGGCATGACTTCAGCATTACAACCGGCGATTTTCACACCCGCGTTAAGACAGGCCCTGTAATGGGCCTCCACAATGTCCCTTCCAAACACCTTGTTTGCTCCCACTCCGCAGTAGTACGGACCTACAGATCAAACGAGCATTAAACATGTTTCATACATAAGTTTTAGAGCTGTGGCCAGAAGAATTAAGTTGTCATTTTACTGGGCGAAGTCAATAGCAAGAAAACACGCAAACAATCGTATATTACGAGATGTCCGACAACTGGCGCACTGCATGTCAATTATTTACTTAGACAAGTTATAAATAATCAAGGTAAACATCATAATACAGGAAAACAAATATTAATTTTTTGCGATATAAAATATGGTTAATTATAATAGATTACTATCAGTAGTAAATTACCACAGAACACAGACCTATGGAACGCCATAGCTATTAATGTTCTGATTCATTCGATTAATAATCGGAAAGTTATTGATTTTTCCCATCCGATTGAACCGGTGATTGATTGGGACAAATATCATGCAAATTCTATCACTAACCATAGCTGTCTTCTACTTACTTTCTACTTTTACGAAATGTAAAGCGCACATCACTAATTGACATGATCACCGTTTAATAAGTATAAGTAAGTGCCAGCTATGGCGTTCCATACAGGCCTATTGGGATTGATGTCTTCCAAAACTGACATGACATGTATATGCTTCAGCTCAGATTTAACCTTAATTGGTTGTAACAGACAACAGTTACAAAGTGAACTCACAGACATTTTGCTCTGAGCTCTGTGCTCAAGGTTATAAAACTGAGCATGGAAACCAGTCTCAAATCTCAAGCATCTGATTGGTCAGCCAATCAGATGCTTGAGATTTGAGACTGGTTTCCATTCTCAGTTTTATAACCTTGGGCACAGAACTGAAGAAGAAACATACCTTGTGGTCCGGGGTAGCCACCTTTCGGCCAGCCAAACGGGTAGCCATCGGTATCCAGCAACGTGTACTCCTGTTCAATCCCGAACCACGGGTGGCTTGCCTTGGCGGCCTCCATTACCTTGACACAGGAGTGTCTCTTGTTTGTCTCTGGAAAAGTATATATTTACTTAAATGTGTAGTTCAATTTCTATAAAAGTATAAAACACCGCCTCTGTCATTTCTGAGTATTTTTCAATGTCTGTATGTCTGCCAGTAGAATGTAATGTGTCGGGAGTAGAATTACTGGATTTGAATCCCTATTTGGTTGTGAAGAGTGTAATATTAGTAGCTAATAATATAATAATTCAAGAATTATAGATTTAAAAAAAAATATATTTATTGCATTCTTTCGGATGCCACACCCTTTGAACACACATAACTATTTAGAAAACAAAAGCTTTAGTATTTACTTAAAATTTGTCACAGATGCATTTTTATCAAAAAGACAACGGATTTGTTTATAATCAACTTTGTAAATATAGGAAACTAAAGCTTTCATTAGGCAACTATTGTTTTTAATAGGCAACTAAAGCTTTCAATAGGCAACTATTGTTTTCAATCGGCAACTAAAGAGTTCAATAGGCGACTAAAGCTTTCAATAGGCAACTAAAGCTTTCAATAGGCAACTCAAGCTTTCAAAAGGCAACTAAATCTTTCGATTGGCAACTATTGTTTTCAATAGGCAACTAAAGAGTTCAATAGGCTAATAGGCAACTAAAGCTTTCAATAGGCAACTAAAGCTTTCAATAGGCAACTATTGTTTTTAATCGGCAACTAAATTTTCAATAGGCAACTAAAGCTTTCAATAGGCAACTATTGTTTTCAATAGGCAACTAAAGCTTTCAATAGGCAACTAAAGCTTTCAATAGGCAACTATTGTTTTCAATAGCCAACTAAAGCTTTCAATAGGCAACTAAAGCTTTCAATAGGCAACTATTGTTTTCAATAGCTAACTAAAGCTTTCAATAGGCAAATAAAGCTTTCATCGCGAGGACAGTTACGTTCAGTTACATAATATACAAACTGAAATCCGCAATAGACCCTTTATACGATGCTCCGTCCGGAACTATTTTCCGGTTTTCATCTAAACGCTTGATCCGTTTTATCAGTATACAATATAAGCGGTAAGATTCAGTTTCACCTACGAAAAACAAGTTCTTGCGATTGTGTTGTTGGCAAGGCAAGTAATAATTCATTTACAAAGTCCGCGAGTGTCCAAGCTGGTTGGAAACTGGAACCTCGAACCTACCTGCTGGTTGATTGTTGTACTTGTAGACCTCGCACAAGACCAGCTTGTTTTTACATCTTCTGAATGGATCATTAAACATAGCAACAGGGTGGAGGTACATGTCCGAGTTCGAGCCTTCCGCCTGGTACGTGCTTGAACCGTCATAGTTCCAGATTGGAACATCTGTTAGTATATAATTATATTATATATGATCGACTGCATACGGAAAAGAAGCCTGCTGAAATATTGAAGTGAGAAGCCCACCGACAACTTATTTAAAATAAAAACCGTTTCTTGAGATAACTAAAAACATATATCAAAGCATTATCTCTAGGTAAAATACGTTTCTGTAACACGGTCTGTATCCAGATAATGAAGATAAGATTATAAAAGAAGTGTGCTCTTGTTTATATGCTTCAGATATTGAATAATGTTTTGTGCGAGAAACAACCAACTAGCTAGCTAAAACTTGTTTACTGTTTATTACTGATTCTAATATTGCTAATTTTTACGAAAGTCTCACCAGTCCATATATCTTAAAGGATAGTAATTTCTGGGATTCTTACCCTTCGGCGATGTCAGCTCCATATCGATGGTTCTGCACTTTGATCGGAGACCTTCACCGGTACCGTCAATCCAGATGTACTCGCACATCACGTGACCCTCGGGCAGGTCTAACTCCATGTAGTGATTCAGGACATTTTTGTCCGTGTGCGATCTCTCCTGCATCATATTGAGCTAAAACACATGAAGCTTATTATTGGAAGAGGCAGTAGTAAACAAATGCTCAAAACAACTCAAGTAATTCCACACTCCTGTCTACCGATCAAGGTGTAAAGACCTCCCACTCTACCGATCACTGTGTATAATATCACCTACTATACTGATCACGGTGTGGTCTCCCAACTCTATCGATCACTGTATAAAATCTCTCCACTCTACCGATCACTGTATATAATCTCCCCACACTACCGATCACTGTGTATAATCTCCCCACTCTACCGATCACTATATATAATCTCCCCACTCTACCGATCAGTGTGTATAATCTCCCCATTCTACCGATCACTGTATATAATCGACCCACTCTACCGATCACTGTATATAATCTCCCAACTCTACCGAGCACTGTGTATAATCTCCCCACTTATCGATCACTGTATATAATCTCCCCACTCTACCGATCACAGTAATTTATCGACCAACTCTACCGATCACTGTATATAATCTCCCAACTCTACCGAGCACTGTATATAATCTCCCCACTTATCGATCACTGTATATAATCTCCCCACACTACCGATCACAGTATATAATCGACCAACGCTACCGATCACTGTATATAATCTCCCCACTCTACCAATCACTGTGTATAATCTCTCCACTATACCGATCTCTGTGTGTAATCTCCCCACTCTACCGATCACTGTATATAATCTCCACACTCTACCGATCACTGTATATAATCTCCCCACTCTACCGATAACAGTATATAATCGACCAACTCTACCGATCACTGAATATAATCTCCCCACTCTACCGATCACTGTGTATAACCTCTCCACTATACCGATCTCTGTGTGTAATCTCCCCACTCTACCGATCTCTGTATATAATCTCCCCACTCTACCGATCACTGTATATAATCTCCCCACTCTACCGATCACTGTGTATAATCTCCCAACTCTACCGATCACTGTATATAATCTCCCTACTCTACCGATCGTTATGTATAATCTCCCACTCTACCGATCACTGTGTATAATCTCCCCACTCTACCGATCACTGTGTATAATCTCCCCACTCTACCGATCACTGTGTATAATCTCCCCACTCTACCGGTCACTGTATATAATCGACCCACTCTACCCATCATTGTATATGATCTCCCCACTCTTCCGATCACTGTAAAATCTCTCCACTATACCGATCTCTGTGTATAATCTCCCCACTCTACCGATCACTGTATTTAATCTCCACACTCTACTGATCACTGTATATAATCGACCCACTCTACCGATCACTGTTTATATCTTCCCACTCAACCGGTCACTGTGTATAATCTCCCCACTCTATCGATCACTGTATATAATCTCCCCACTCTACCGATCACTGTATATAATCGACCCACTGTACCGATCACTGTATATAATCTCCCCCACTCTACCGATCACTGTGTATAATCTCTCTACTATACCGATTTCTGTGTATAATCTCCCCACTCTACCGATCACTGTATATAATCTCCACACTCTGTCGATCACTGTTAGATCCGCGTTTTTAATTTCTTTTACTATTAATATTTAATCGAAGAAATTAGAAACGCAATTTCTTTAAACATTTAATGTATTTCTTGTTTAAAGATATTTCTAATTTCTTTAAGTATATATACTTGGACTTTTTTGTTTTTCTTCTGCCTTTTCTTTCTTCAGTGCGATAAGACGATATAATCTATGTATATAATCGACCAACTCTACCGATCACTGTATATAATCTCCCCACTCTACCGATCACTGTGTATAATCTTTCTACTTTACCGATTTCTGTGTATAATCTCCCCACTCTACCGATCACTGTATATAATCTCCACACTCTATCGATCACTGTACATAATCTACCCCCTCTACCGATCTCTGTATATAATCTCCACACTCTATCGATCACTGTATATAATCTTCCCAATCTACCGATCACTGTGTATAATCTCCCCACTCTACCGATCACTGTATATACCTCCACACTCTACCGATCACTGTATATAATAATCCCCACTTAATTGATCACTCTATATAATCTCCCCACTCTACCGATAACTGTATATTATCTCCCCACTCTACCGATCACTGTATATAATCTCCCTAGTCTATTGATCACTGTATATAATTTCCCCTGTCTACCGATCACTGTGTATGATCTCCCCACTCTACCGATCACTGTGTTTAATCTCCCTACTCTACCGATCGCGGTGTAAAATCCCCCTCACTCAACCGATCACTGTAATCTCTCCTCTCTAGCGATCACTGTGTATATTTTGCAGACTCTAGGAATCACGGTGTGGTCTTCCCACTCTACCGATCACGTTGTAGTCTCCCCTCTCGAGCAATCAGGGTCTCAAGTCTTCCCAAGCTACCGATTCCCACACTACGGTGTATTCCCCCTCCCCCCCACTCTACCGATCACGGTTGTTCTCCCCTACTCTACCGATCACGGTGTTTTCTTCCCCACTCTACCGATCACGGTGTTAAGTCCCCATTCTACCGATCACGATGTAGTCTCCCCACTCTACCGATCACGGTAAAGTCTCCCCCACCCCAATCTACACGATGATCGTGTAGTCTTCCCCACTCTACCGATCACGGTACAGTCTCCCCCACTCTACCGATCACCGTAAAATCTCCCCAACTCTACCGATCATCGTGTAGTCGCCCCCACTCTACCGATCATCGTGTAGTCGCCCTCTCTGCCGATCACGGTGTAGTCCCCCCTCTACCGATCATCGTGTAGTCCCCCCACTCTACCGATCACGGTGTAGTCTCCCCTCTCTTCCGATCACGGTGTAGTATCCCCCCTCTTCCGATCATCGTGTAGTCTCCCCCACTCTACCAATCACGGTGTAGTCTCCCCACTCTACCGATCACGGTGTAGTCTCCCCCACTCTACTGATCATCGTGTAGTCTCCCCCACTCTACCGATCACGATGTATTCTCCTCCACTCTATTCTCCTCCACTCTACCGATCATCGTGTATTCTCCTCCACTCTACCGATCGTCGTGTATTCTCCCTTCTCTGCCGATCATCGTGTATTCTCCCTACTCTGCCGATCATCGTGTATTCTCCCTACTCTGCCGATCATCGTGTATTCTCCTCGTGTAGTCTTCTCTCTCTACCGATCATGCTGTCTACCTTTCACAGTGTAAAGCCTTCTTACTCTAGCGATCACACCGGCAGGCTCACCAACACGAACCCGCAATCATATTGATCAAAGACATGTCAAAAGGTTTCCCCTTTTTTTAAACAGATACTTTAAAACAATTTCAAATGTACAGAATATGTACAAATAAGATATATCGTGTTAGTGTTTATGTTTATTAAGCGACCATAACTTTTAAAAGTACATCATTTAACAAGAGAGTTTACATGTTTTTGTAAATTGCATTACAATAATGGCTGGTTGAATAACCAATGCAGACAAGACCATTTCCACCAAATGATTAAAAAATCAATATCAACAATCGATTGATTCTTAGATACTTACTGTAAGTTGCTATTCTAAAAAATAAATCCTTTTTGTTTAAAAAAAACGCTCTTGTGCCGAACCGTCTCGAAAGAAAATCTAATTTAACGCTGCAACATTAACATAGGGTCATAAAAATTGTCTAGTAAACATATATTATGGAAATGATTTAATACGATATAAATTAAACACCAACAAAGCACAGCAAAATGCTTGTCTTACACCACGTGCTCAATTGGCATTTACTGACGCATTTGCATCTTGCTAATATAATTTATACTACTCAACATTTGATAAGGGCCACTTTTGTAGTATGTAAGTTTTCTCGCTTAGATAGCTTTTACACCCAAGTTTTAGTTCAATAATTTAACTCGAAGTACTAATTCATCGATTCTGACCGCTCGCTTTATCATCTATTAGCAATCGATTAGCACGTGTTCCCAAGCAACAACGCAAACCGTCCCGTGACCGCTCGCTTAAAATCTATTAGAAAATCGATTAGCACGTGTTCCCCGGCAACAACGCAAATCGGCCTCACCACTCGCTTTATAATCTGTTCCCAATCGATTAGCGCTTGGTCCCAAGTAACAATACAACCCGTCCTGACCGCTCGCTAACTGATTTATTAGCAATCGATTAGCGCGTGGTCCCAAGCAACAATACAACCCGTCCTGACCGCTCGCTAAATGATCTATTAGCAATCGATTAGCGCGTGATCCCAAGCAACAATACAACCCGTCCTGACCGCTCGCTTACTGATCTATTAGCAATCGATTAGCGCGTGGTCCCAAGCAACAATACAACCCGTCTTGACCGCTCGCTAACTGATCTATTAGCAATCGATTAGCGCGTGGTCCCAAGCAACAATACAACCCGTTCTGACCGCTCGCTAACTGATCTATTAGCAATCGATTAGCACGTGTTTCCAAGCAACAACACAACCCGTCCTGACCGCTCGCTAACTGATCTATTAGCAATCGATTAGCACGTGTTTCCAAGCAACAACACAACCCGTGCTGATCGCTGGCTTTATATTCTATACAATATCCATTACCAAATGCAAAAGCAACACAAACCGTCATAACTGCTCGCTTTTAAATCTTTCAGCAAACCATTAAAACAAGCAACAATACAAAAGGTCCTGACCGCTCGCTTTATAATTGATTAACAATCCATTACCACGTGTTCCCAAGCAACAACATAACCCGTTCTAACTGCTCGCTTCATAATCTTTAAGCATTCCATTATCACGTGTTCCCAAGCAACAACATAACCCGTTCTAACTGCTCGCTTTATAATCTTTAAGCATTCCATTATCACGTGTTCCCAAGCAACAACATAACCCGTTCTAACTGCTCGCTTCATAAACTTTAAGCATTCCATTACCACGTGTTCCCAAGCAACAACATAACCCGTTCTAACTGCTCGCTTCATAATCTTTAAGCATTCCATTATCACGTGTTCCCAAGCAACAACATAACCCGTTCTAACTGCTCGCTTTATAATCTTTAAGCATTCCATTATCACGTGTTCCCAAGCAACAACATAACCCGTTCTAACTGCTCGCTTCATAAACTTTAAGCATTCCATTATCACGTGTTCCCAAGCAACAACATAACCCGTTCTAACTGCTCGCTTTATAATCTTTAAGCATTCCATTACCACGTGTTCTCAAGCAATAATGCAAACAGTCCTGACCGCTCGCTTTATAATCTATTTGCATTCCAAAAATCACGTGTTCTTCATCAACAACGCAAACGTTCTGACCGCTCGCTTGATTAGCAGTTAGCAAACCATTACCACGTGTTCCGAGGAAAAACGCAAACCTTCCTGCCTCACTTTAAATCTGTTAGCATTCCAAAATCACGTGTTCCTTATCAACAACGCAAACCGTCCTGACCGCTAGCTTTATAATCCTTTAGCATTCCATTAACACGTGTTCTTAAGCAACATCACAAACCGTCCTGACCGCTCGCTTTATAATCTATTAGCATTCCAAAAGCACGTTTTTCTTATCATCAACGCAAGCCGTCCTGACCGCTCGCTTTAAATTTTTAGCAATCCGTTACAACACTTATCCAATCAACAAAGCTCGTTTTATAATATTTAAGCAATCCATTACCATGTGTTCCTATACAAATAAATACTAATGTTGAGGTCGATATGTAGTTTTGCGGACCTGGGTAGTGTGATATCGACCGAGGACGAAGTCCGAGGTCGATATCACACTACCCAGGTCCGCAAAACTACATATCGACCTCAACATTTGTATTTACTTGTTATATCATATACCCTATGAATTTAAAGCATTCTGATGATGATGATGATGATGATGATGATGATGATGATGATGATGATGATGATGATGATAGCAAAGGTAGTTATTAATTCCCGGGGTAGTTATCACTTTTTTCGGACTCGCGAGTACGGAGCTCTCGACCTATCAGAATGCTTTAAATTCATAGGGTATATGATATTAAGCAATAACCAAGCCGCCCTGACCTCTCGCTTTATAATCTATTTGCATTCCATTAGCACGTGTTGCCACGCAACAACGTAAATCGTCCTGACCGCTCGCATTATAATCATTATATTTTATTAGCACGTGTTCTCAAGCAAAAACGTAAACTTTCCTGACAGGCTCGCTTTAATATCTAAAAGCAATCGATTACCACGTGTTCCCAAAACATCGCAAACCGTCCTGACCGCTCGCTTTATAAACATTATATTCCAAGCTACTTCCAAAGACAAATGCAAGACACAACCTGCCAATGATATATAAAGATAGTGCCTCTAGCTGGGAGCGAACCCGCACCGTCACGGCGACATCGCCTAGCCCTGCAATTCCTGCGACGCAACCAATTGAGCTAACCGGGACAACCCAAATAAAGGTTGATCGGATAGCCCTGATATACGTAACAATCACTGCATGACATAGGTAACGGGTTATTTTACTGATAACCGTACTGACTATATGTACGGGGAGACTTTTTCGGCAGACACACTGCACAAATAGCGCTACTGTGAATTTCAAATGAACAATCTATTCCAGTCTGTTCCTAAACATTAACTCCTAAACACACCATCTGCCCTAGCAGCTCGCTTTATCTATCAACGATCCCTTCCCCACCAACCGACATGACTGCTCACTATATGTTCTATCAGCAACCCGTTCCCACCGCGAACCCCCACTACCACTCCCACTTCAAACCTACCACTTAAGCCACCCCTAAATTGTAATCTGTCCTGTAAGCACAATGTTGTTGTTGTAACGTCTTTTTGTTTGCCCTTTACAATGTATGCATCACATTTTTATATTAAAGACAATTGCTACATTTTCAGAAAATCAAAACTTTTGACCTCTTTATATATTGATGACTTTGCATGTTGTTAGATGCATATAAAAAGTATACATGAACGATATTAAATATTGAGTGGGCTCAACCCGGGGCTAGGCGGCGTTGACAGTAATATGCATTTCCATTTCAGCCTGTGAACAGGCTCAATAAAACGGAGCCTGCAATATTTGATATTTGTGGTGTTCCGTTGCATTCAAAGTTCCCTTTTCATCTTTTGTTTTGATAAACATAATTAAATTTTACTCATTAAACTTATTCAAGCCTGGGGCCATTTTTATTTCATATGGTTTGACTAAATAATTAAAGACATCCATCAACTGTGAAAATTTGATATAAAAACTATTGGTGGGAAAAAAACGTTACAAACAACTTTAGCAAACATCTTCAAACAGCACCATAACGTACCGTCGTATTCTCTTTTCAAAAGATAGTGCAGTTTTTTCAACAAGTAAAATATACTTAAAGAAATTAGAAACGCAACTTATTTAAACACAAAATATGTTTCGTGATTAAAGAAGTTGGGTTTTTAATTTATTTTCCTATTAATATGTAATCGAAGAAATTAGCAACGCAATTTCTTTAAACATGAAATGTATTTCTTGTTTAAAGAAGTTTCTAATTTCTTTAAGTATATATACTTGGACTTTTTCGTTTTTCTTCTGCCTTATCTTTCTTCAGTGCAAAAAGACGACTAGTAAATCGAAACAAAACCTCATAACCTCGACCTAGTTAAATGTCGACGATCTTGCTCTAAGTCGCAAAATATGCATAACTTAGTGCAAAACGTTAATTGGGACGGTAGTACTTTGTCAGACTTGTTAATACTGATTTATAAATAGCAACTGATCCATTAGTAATTTGACTGTCGTTTTTAATTACTAACTTAATTAGTCTTTTCAAACTGATCTTATTGCAATATGTCCACTGATTGCTGACCGATGTTGAGTTCTTTGCCAACTGGCGATCAGTGACTAAACAATTAATTTTTTCTTTAATAATTCTTACAGCAGACTAATTATCCATTCGTCCATCAGCACGGATCTAAAATCACAGCTGAAAGATAAATTTTAATTGATGCCAAACAAACAGCTCTTGTCAAATGATATGTTTAAAACTTCATTTGTTTACACAGTAGTCGGGCATGAGAGGGAAACTACATCTCGGGTTTAAGATATTGTGCGAGTGGGATATACGCCTAATCAATATAAATAACCTTGAAGAAAAAGTGTGCTTATATAATTAATAACAATTTAATACACGTGTGTGTTTGAGATTGTATTCAGTTGTTAACTGAGCGAAAATGTTACTTCGTATATAGGGCGTGAAGTTAGTTTACTGCAAAGCAAAGTAAGAATAATGTATTTAAACTCAAATTGGCAAACACACATATTATTATTATACACATATAAATAAATGCCAGTAAACTCAAATTACAAACAACACAAGGATGAAACACTACAAGCAAGCAAATAAAACGACGAAATAATACTATCACTACCACCACCACCAACAACAACATCAACAACAACAACAATACCAATAATAATAATAATAATAATAATAATAATAATAATAATAATAATAATATAGTATTATTATTGATGACAACAAACTTTGATATGAAAAGAACTGGGTATGTTATCACTTTCGGATTTCCTTTATTTATATAATTTATGTACATGGGTTATAAATTTTGTCAAGTTAGGAGTGCTAGTTTACACAAGAGCTGTCAGAGGAGACAGCATGCTCGACTATTCGAATCATTTGAAACAAATGCAATTTGAAGATTAAAACAATAACAACTATGGCCATACATTCATGTGCAATCAGGAAAAATATTTACAAGTGAATGGTACGGGAGAAATTCTTTTCAAATAACAGAAATAATTCCTAAATGTACCATAAATATTAAACTGAATAGGGGAATAACTATGAAATATTTCTGAATTTGTTAGAAAACTTGTTAGTAATTTTTTATTAGAGACATTTACTTTTAGTCAAATATCAATCACTTCAGTAATGTTACAGAAAAAGAACTGAAATGAAAATATAATGGTAGTTTGAAGTTGATACCTTAAGTATTTGCGAAGTTATCGATGAAGTGCACTTAAGTGAAAATATAAGTGAAACTAGAAATGTGTCCATAGGACACGGATGCCCCGCTATGCATCATTTTCAGACACTCAAGTGCAATGATGGGAATAATACGCGATACACTGCCCTTTCATGGTGAACATTTGTGTCAAGTTTTTTTGAAATCCCTCCATTTATAATGAAGTTACAGCCTGGACAAGAAAATTCTATTTTTGGTAACAGTGACCTTGACCTTGGACCTTCAGGCTTGGGTATTGTGCGGACACACTGCCATTTCATGAACATTTGTGCAAAGTTATTTTAAAATCCCTCCATTTATAACAAAGTAACAGCCAGGACAAGAAAATTCTATTTTTAGTAACAGTGACCTTGACCTTTGACCTACAGGCATGGGCATGGTACGTGACACACCGCCCTGTCATGGTGAACATTTGTGTCAAATTATTTTGAAATCCTTCCATTCATAACAAAGTTACAGCCTGGACAAGAAAATTCTATTTTTAGTAACAGTGACCTTGACCTTGGATCTACAGGCATGGGTATTGTGCGGACACACCGCCTTGTCATGGTGAACATTTGTGCCAAGATATTTTGAAATCCCTCCATTCATAACAAAGTAACAGCCTAGACAAGAAAATTCTATTTTTAGCAACAGTGACCTTGACCATTGACATACAGGCTTGGGCATGTACGTGACACACCGTCTTGATATGGTGAACAATTATACCAAGTTATTTAAAAACCCAATAAGAAATAACAAAGTTACAGAGCGGACACGATTTTGCAAGAAAATTCTATTTTTAGTAACAGTGACCTTGACTTTGGACCTACAGGCATGGGTATTGTACGCGACACACCGCCTTGTCATGGTGAACATTTGTGCCAAGTTATTTTGAAATCCCTCCATTCATAACGAAGTTAAGGGCCGACTGTATATTTTGCTTAACACAAAATGTAAGCGAAAAAGGGGCATAATTTGAAAAATATTGGAAGAAGGGTCATGGGTCTTGTTGGTTATGATGTAGATTTTGATGGTGAAAATATATTTCAAGTTTCAAGGCAATATCTCAATTAGTTTTAAAGTTAGAGGCAAAATGCATATTTTGCTTGACACAAAATATAAGAAAAAAGGGGCATAACTTGAAATATATTGACAGCAGAGTTATGGGTCTTGTTGGTAATGATGTAGAATTTGATGGTGAATATATATTCCAAGTTTCGAGTTGATATCATAAGTAGTTTTCAAGTAATGGACCAAAATGCATTTTTTGTTTAACGGACGCCAACGCCGACACCGGGGCGAGTAGGATAGCTCCCCTATTCTTCGAATAGTCGAGCTAAAAAGGGGATCAAACACAGGTAGAGGAGTCTTAAGGTTAACAATGTCTTAGAATTTAGTTCGATAAACTTTACTAGAACAATAGTTATAAACAATGGAAACATGAATGTCAAATTTTCCTTTTGTAGTCACTGGGGAGAAACATGTTTTGCTATTGTTCTAGTACAGTTTATTGAACTAAATTCTAAGACATTGTTAACCTTGATATAGACAACCTTCCTGTGACTGTAGTTTAATACTATAGTGGATAATTTGGAAGTTTGGACTCCCGGCAATATGGCTACACTCAGTGAGAAAAATTGTTTCATATTTCTAATTTTTTTATAATTCCTGATTGACCTGTAACATGTATATGCCCTATAATTGATATCTGAAGTAATAAGAAGATTTATAATTATTAAATAACATGAATTGTATGAAAATAGGTCACCACACTCCTCCCCACTTTAACAGAATATTGTGACAAACGATACCACCTTAAATGTGATTTAAATAAGAATGAGTCATTTCTATTCAGATTTACCGATCAAAATATACAATCTACAAGTCTGATGTCGAAATTGTTTTGAATGTCGAGCGTCGTAATGAAATGTGCAGATCTAATGTCGAATAGTAATTTGAATGTCGAACAACGAACTTAAACCGTCTTACGTCTAATTTAAAATTGAATATCGAGGATCGACAATGTTGAACGTCAACCAGTTTTATGTTGAACGACTATTTGAACCGGTTTTTTAAATTCCGAACTGCAATGCCGAAATTTTGAACAGAATTTCAATATTTTTCGTTTACTTAAGTCTAAAAGAAGAACTTCGAACTGAAATATGAACGAATTTCGAACTGAAATCTGAATATTAAATGCCAAACTTGAACTTAGATCTCAGAGTAAACCGAAACTTTAATTAATATGAACTAAGGCACTGCCTCTCTCGGAATCGACGAATTTCAAGAGATGTGTATCGAATGTTTAACAGTAAAATAAAGAAACAAATCATCATTTGTTGTTTTACTTTTAAACAAAGCTGATCAAGGTTGTAAGATGTATTATGAAGAGCTTTTGGTGTATAACGACTTTTGCGATGTTAATCTCTTGTTCTGCGGTGAGCGCTTATTTGAACAGCTGGTGTTACACGGGTTTATTGTTGTCTTACACAGAGTGGTTGTTCTACACAAAGTCTTTTAAGGTTTCTAAGCTTTTATTTGCGGTTTATAAAATAAATCCACAATAACAATTTTACAACTAATAATTTTTTATTCACAAAGTAATGTCTTAAGAATTTTAGCTTAATTTCCCTTTTTAATTTTAAAGTTCATAAAGCCCCTTTAACAGTTCACAAATTTTCACAAAGTATTATTTAATTTAGTCACAAAGTTTTAGCTAATTCCTTCACAAAGTTTTTGTTGTTGTTTACCTAGAAAATTCTGTTTATATACCTTTTTCAAAAATTGACATTTACAACCTAACAATTGAGATTTTGACCGATTAAGAAAAGTAAGACCTAAAGCACATGTAAACAATATGTGATAAAAGCGTCAGATTGATAACATGTGATAGTTCCTTACAATTCAAAGGAAATAAAATATATTTAATCAGATATCAATCAACAAGTCTGGCTTCAGGTTCTCAATTTACATTACTAACCTTACTGTCAAAAATCATGAAGAGTAATAAGAATATTTCTTGTTAACAATTTACAAAATAAGTATTTTTTACAAGAAATTGATACTAATTTCATAAGTGAACATTTTAAGTATCACATATATATTGTTTTTAAAATAAGAAACATTTTGCTACTAAACATGTTATAATTTGATTTTCAATATTAAATACCAAATTATTTGTTATGGTATTGAATATAAAATAATGTAGAAATTTGAATCATAATAGATGAAACACTACATCTTAGTGAGCTGAATGATTCTGTGAAGTTTGGAAGAATCCTTTGAGATGTTGAATGCACCAGTTTTCCTGTAAACTCTTAGTTAAAAGGCACTTAGTGACAGTAGAGAAATTTATTATCTAAATAGAATGACACATTCAAATTAGTCCAGATTAATATAGCACTCTTTTCATATATTCAAAAGTGCTTTACAACAAGCAAGATATAGCAATATAATACAATAAGAATTAATTAAGCATGGGCAAATAAAACAGAGAAAAAAATTAAAATAAAAGAAAAAAAAAAAAATAAAACTTGGATAAAAAAGTTTGCATGAAAAACATAGTAGAAAGTTAAAAAAAAAACAAGTGCGTTGATGTGTAGATAACACATTATAGCATCTCGTTCCGTTCAAAATCAACCCAATGTCTTATGATTGTTAATATATCCAGTTAATCAACATTATACATAGTATGAGCGGAAAGGGTGTGTTTTAGCTGTCTTTTGAAAGTGTCAAGTGTCTGTGCAGTTCTAACTAACTCTGGCAGTGCATTCCATAACCTTGGTGCAGCATGGCTAAAGCTACTGTTTCCGAAAGTCACAGTTCTGGTATGTGGTACTAAAAGTGTTAAAGAACTGCTAGAACAAAGGTCTCTAGCTGGTCGGTACACACACAATAAGTCAATAATGTACTGTGGGCACTGTCCATGGAGAGCCTTGTAAGTGTATAGTAGGACCTTGTAATCGATCCGTTGACATATTGGTAGCCAATGAAGTTCCTTGAACACTGGTGTTTTAAGGTCATGACCAGGAGTTTTTGTCAAGATTCTGGCAGCTGTATTCTGAACCCATTGTAGTTTATTCATTGTCAGTTTTGGAATACCGAAGAGCAATGAATTACAATAGTTAAGCTTTGATGTTACTAGACAATTAACTAATGTTTTTGTAGCATCGGTTGTAATGTAATTCCGTATGCATCCGATGATTCTCAGCTGGTGGTAGGCAGATCTACAGACAGTGTTGACATGTTTCTCCATGTCCATTTGTGGTGTGAAGTGAGCCCCAAGATTTCTGATGCTGTCATTTGAAGCTAAAATAGATGTCTCACCAACTGTGATAGTCATGTTTTCGACTTGCTTGGTATACATCGTAAAGTATTTTGGTCCTAATATGGATCCCTGTGGAACACTGAAATTCGTAATAACTGGATCAGATAGCTCTCCTTCTCTTTCCTCTACTGTCTAGAACAGTTAACCTGGTATTCCCACAGCATTTCATGTGAAGCTGTTTTCCTGAAATATTAAAATCAACCGCAAATTAATTTATCTTCAAAAATAATTTTATATCTTAAGGCTTTTATAAATTCATTTGTCGACAGTTAAAATTGATTTAAAATATTAAGACATACATTTCTTTTGCTTATTGAACATAGGCACATACCAATTAAGAAGTTGTGTTTATTTAAAGCTTATCCAATAATAAACCATAAATGAAGTACCACTTAGACCAATACAGGGGCTATTGTAAGGGCCTAAAGGATTTTGAATGATTTAAAGAACACTTTGGACAGTTTTGTTGTGAACAAAATTGACCAGTAATGACCAGCATTGACCAGTTATGACCACTATTGACCACCGGCCCGCTCAATACTCAATTGACCAGTCAATAGGCCAACCCTGCTATTATACATTCATGCAGCTTTAATAAATGAAAATAAAGAAAATTTATGCAAACCTTTTATCTGTTTACTATGTTAATGTTCATATTCTGTGCTGTAGCTGTCTACCAATTGTGCATAAGTATCTATAGGCTTCATAATCTTGGTGATACACATCTCTGAAAAAAAAAAGTTTGATTTTAAATCTTTGCTGATAACTAGTAAGTCAGTTATACAGTACCTTTTGTGGCTTATGAAGATGTACATAAATTGCTGTTGCAGTTAACAGTGAACAATTCATACTGTTGCCATAATTTATTTATTACATGTAAGGTCTTTTTATTAAAATCACATAAAAGGAAGATGGAAATGATGGAACATTTCATGCCAGCTTTAATTCCAGAGTGTTATCACATTTAAGACCTCATAAAGATGTGCCAGCTGATCTGAATCTACATATATGCCATCTGATCTGGATTTACATGGGCTGACCATTTGTGCTAAAAAGGTGTGTCCATGAAGCATGTTAAGTTATTGACTGTGAAAACTAAAACAGCATTGTTTTCTTTCTAAAAACCGTGAACAAGATTATGAGATTTATCCACTAAATAAAGGATTAAATAAGTGACCAAAGGGACCCATAATGTATTTACAACATGGTCTGCAGAGAAACTTTGTGGCGTTTGATTCTGTGTCTTCCAAAAATTTGGCATGTTCGGGTGATTTTGTGTGAATATGCCAGAGATTATGGTACACCGTAGCAGGGCTGGACAAATTAAGATTTTTTAGTAACTGAAATGTAGTCTAAAACTAGCTGGGTAAACATTTCAGCTACAATGTAGTCCCACTTTTGCCCAAATAAGCAAATTCAGTCAGTATTAACAGTAAAGAAAGAAACAGGAAATTCAAGAGAAACCATTACATGGGGGGCTTGATAATGTTAAAATAGATCTCAAAACATGTTATTTTGTAATAAACTTATTGCTGTTGTAATATGATATGCATAAAAGAGAATGGCGCATATCAAATTAACGTTTAAACTAGTCTACACTAAAAAAATTGAGCTTGCCCACAGACAAGCAATCAGATATTTTGAGATTGTCCGATACAATTTTCAGCTTGTCCAAGGCGTCGGGCTAGTGGGTTTGTCCAGCCATGCAAAGGCATGTAAAGGAAGGGCAGATTCTGTGCTGTTTGAGTGTTTGTACAGTTTATTACAGGTAAATTAAAAAAAATTACCTATCCAGTAGTCTTATTTTTCTCCTATTCCAGTTTCATGCTATTTGAACCAGATTTGTCAGGCATCTTTTATATGTATACTTCAAACTGAAATACAAATTACAAAAAACAAAATTTATAAATGATATTATTTGCCTATACATGCATATACATTCCAATGACTTAATTTATTTTTCTTAGTGACAGACTTCTTTAAAGTCGCCGGACTGTCCGACCTGTCCGGTAAAAATCTGAAATAAATAATTAGTGGTAAACTCGTCTTCCCGTGATTCCTATTTAAATCATTCAACACTATGCCTCATTTTTTTAATGAAATGTAGCTCTAATAATTTTTATTTGTTGTAAATGAAGCATTATTCAGATAGCATAAATTGGTAAACAAAGCTTTACAGAGAGTATTTTATTTAAAATGTAAGAGCAAGTGTACTTTCTGTCACTTGCTCATTCACTCAACCTGTAAGGCGATTGGGTCAAAGAAAATTTCTACACCTCTGACAGAGCAATTATTCCTAAAATCTGAAATAAACAATTAGTGGTAAACACGGCTTCGCCGTGCTTCCTATTTAAAGTGGGTAAAACAAAATTTCTACACCTCTGCTGAGCAGTTATTCCTAAAATCTGAAATAAATAATAAGTGGTTAACACGGCTTCGCCGTGCTTCTTATTTAAATAATTCTAGAATATGCCTCATTTTTTTTTGGAAAGGCAGCTCTAAAAATTTCTTTTTGTTGTTAATGAAGCATTATTCAGATAGCATTTGGTAAACACAGCTTTACCATGCCTCAAACAACTTATATTAGCAGAGTAGCTTTATGCTTAATCTGCAAACTTTGGGTTCAAGTCCTGATCATGAAAACACTTGTATCTTCAAAAATTGTGGTCAGATTTCATTTGACCAGTTCTGTCCAGAGTTAATTTCAACGTAATACCTTATCACTTTCCAACACCAAATTAAAACGAAAGCAATCGATATTACCATCTAATCTGCAATGTTAAACTTACTGTTCTTGTTGATGATTTCAGTAAAAAAATAAATAAAAACGTAGTAAAATTCCAATGTTTAGAATGTCGTGGAAACCGGTGTCACTGCAATTTACCAAATTTCGAACAACTACCGTAATGCTCATCACTACAGTACTGTGAAGTCTACAGTTAGACTCTAACTATGTGACAATATTAGGTTTTAATCATTGTAGAAACTTATTTACCTGATTTTTAGGGCGAGTTTAATCTTAATTGTTATCTAACATATGGAATCAGAACTTCTGAAAATGTGAATCGAGAAACAAAATGGCGGCTTTTCAGTTTATAAATCCAGAAGCAAGCAATCTGGATCCAAGTCATATTGTCCAATCAGAAAAAGCCTTACTTTGCAATGATGAAAGTGATATTGGGGCGCGCCACGGGAAAGGTACCTTCGGTTCTATTTTCGTCAACGGTCCGAATGTACTTTTTCCCGTGTCGCGCCCCATAGTCAGATTTTGCAAACCGGAAGACGCGGTTTCAAACCCGCTTGGTATAGACCGTTAGACATGCGCAATACCGTAATCGGAATCGACACGATTTCGACGCGCTTCGCGCGTCGAAATCGTAGGGTCGATTCCGTATTAACTTAAAGTTTATAATGTCGTCTATAGAATTTGATGTCAATGTTGGACGTCGTGCTATATTTAAAGTGTCGAACTGAAACTAAAATATCAAAAGTCATATTGTAGTTGTTTTATCGAAAGTGAAACTGAAAGTTGAATGTCAAACGTGGAACTGATATTTTAACGTCGAACCAGAGTCCTATATCTCCAACAATGAAGTAAAATGTATGAAATTTTGCAAGACTAGGTTGAGTCTGTTTGGCTCTGTTAGTCGACTGAATATTTTGTTTCACTTGCGTTCTTCATACTGACGCTTGACCAGCCGCCCAAACTCTGCAAACCCTCAACTATGCCCTTGTGTCAAGCCACTATTATTTTTCCTTTCTATCAAAAATATGCGAAAATTCACCGTCAGAATCATAGTTTAAAAATAATGCGAATACAAGGGCGTTTTAGTAAGGGTTGACAGGAGGGGATGATGAGGCTGGTCAAGCGCCAGTGGTTCTTTTGTGTACAGAAAGCTCGGTACAGAGTTGTCGTTCCTTGAAGTCTCTAAGTTAAATGAGCGACAAAACCTGCATAGAGATTTCTAGATCAGTCCTGACAATGACTGGAACTAGTGCTGGTTTCGGCGTCTGTCGCATGGTCGTCGACCATTAACGACTCTAGGACATCAGATGTCTTGTTTTTTCCCGATGCTTGAGATTTGAGACTGGTTTCCAAACTCAGTTTTATAACCTTGGGTACAGAACATTCTGAGGCTGAGGAAAGTATCACATATTTCCCGTACAAACTTTTATCCAGACTAATACCGAAAAAAGACTGGACTCTACTTCGCTAAAACTATCGTGTATCGCCCTGCTTGCAGTGAAGTAGGATAAAACGCATTTTGGAAAAATAACGTTTAATAATAACGAATAGACTGCAGATCTAGATTCTATTATACTCGCTAAATGATCATTGTATATGAGTACACGAAAATATGTACATAAAATGATTATTGCTCTTTCCCAAATGCCTGTATCCAGAAAATGTAAAAAATTCCGTCGCCATTTGCTGGTAGTAGAGATTACAATCCGTACAACCGGACTCTACTGCTTGCCGTCGAGTACGGTGGTCTGAACAATAACTTCAGTCACTGTATACGGATCGCAGTTAGATGAAGGTCTTCTGTCCTCCAGGTAGCCATAACCTGCTTCCGCCACCGAGCGGGGAATCCGGATACTGGCTCCGCGATTAGCGACACCTGCCGAGAAGTCATGAATACTGGAAGTCTCGTGAAGTCCCGTGAGACGTCGCTCGTTGTCTTTGCCCTGGTGAGGGTCATAGGCCCGGATATGTCTGACGTGGTGTTTGGACAACTTGTCTATTGCCTCCTCTATTGCTCTAGAAGTTTGCAATAAAAACATGTGAACAAACGAGGGACAGCTTGATCATTGGACTGTTGGAATAAATAAAAATTACTTTGAATGCCACCGAACACAAAAATATCAAAATATTGCAGGCTCGGTTTGATTGGGCCTTTTCAAGAGTGGAAATAGAAACATATTACTGTCCATGCCGCCTGGGTTGAGCGGAACTCAATAATAACAGAAATATAAATAATGCCCAATGGCCTTCAAAGGGCTCAATTCATAACAGCACATATTGAATGTAAGTTTTACGGCCGCCACACGGCACAAACAAAGTTACTGTGATAATAAAATTAATAATTAAGTCTTAAAGTGTTCATGTTCATCAACTTGTACAGAAGTTATCTACAATATAATCTGGAGAGAAGGCTAGGAATGGTAACAAAAAGTAGAAACAAGATACGGGTGACAAACGCAACCAATACGAACACTGTCAGTCAAAATATTTACCGTATTCTCTCCCCTTGGGGAAATCGATCATAGACAAAGAAGCAGGATTTTGTATTTTTGGTTGAGCAGTTTAACAGGTAAGCATATTCAGTGACCACAGCAGCTTAGACAGGACGAGAAAACTCTTGGATTAAGCTAAATGCTTAAATTGAATAAAAAAATAAAGCATGACTTTTTTTAATTTTTCCACTATTATGTTGCGAAGACGGACTTTATGGTGTGCCTTATTGTGAAAACATGCGTCATTGCCGACGATGTTGTCCTTACAAACTGTGATGTAAAGATAAGAATACATACTTGATACCACCCGGCTCTCTCATGGCCAGTGTACTGTAGTTACAGTGCGCCCCAGCTCCGTTCCAATCTCCCTCCATTGGCTTAGGGTCCAGGGTCGCGTTCACTCCGAACTCTTCTGCTACCCTGTGCAGCAGGTAACGGGCTATCCATAAATGGTCCCCCATCTCAATTCCCTCGCAGGGACCTATTTGGAATTCCCACTGTTGAAATAAAAGTAACGTGTGAAAATAAATCATTTTAAACTAATCTGTTTTCATTTTATTAATATCGGCCATAAGTTCCATAAACTTGTTTCATTATATTATACATAACGAAGCTTCACTTAACATCAACTGCGCAATGTACATATAAACTTCCTAGTGTTCCCAGTCCTCTGTGTACCTCAAAGTTGCACAGTGTACCTAACTTCGCAATGCACATCGGAGCTTCACGGGGTCCCCTGTATTCCAATGTGTACGAGGGTTGTCCCAATTAATCGTAGACTATTTGAATAAAAAGAAAGGAACTGAACACATGTTTATGCAAATTTCACAGTTAGTTAAGACATCATTTGGTAATTTGTAGACGAAATATCAAAGAAAAATAGATTATCATAAAGAAATTGGAAACATTTTAACAAGGCGACCTATTGACAAGCGGCGCACGTCGCAACGTCATTACAATGCTCACACTGCATACCGTTACTCCTTCCTGAAGAACTCTTCAGCATGTTTGATACACTCACGGTGTCTGATCTCCCGACTATTAAATAAATTAATGTAACACTCTGTTGGAAGACTTTTGTTAAAGGCCAAGCTTTCTGATCTCGTCGCAGATCTCAAATTTGCGACCTATGAGCCCGAAAGTACACAACGTCTACCGGAGCGACTCCAAATATGAACTCCAAAATTTGACTCCAAAATCTTACTAAAATTTTTGACTCCAAAATCACTCCAAAATCTGACTCCAAACTACACTCCAGACTCCACTCCAACACTCCACTCCATATTATAGCAAATGCCAATCTTAAATCATAGTTTCGCAGTGTTTACTACAGCTTCGCATGCTGCATCACAATTCCGCAGATTACACCAGGCGCAGTGTTCAAACTGTTTACTCACCTGACCAGGCATGACTTCAGCATTACAACCGGCAATTTTGATCCCCGCATAGAGACAGGCCCTGTAATGGGCCTCCACTATGTCTCTACCATACACCTTGTTAGCTCCCACACCGCAGTAGTATGGACCTTAAATAACAATAAAGATTGTTTTTGTTTTATTTAGTTCATTGCAAAATTTAGATGCCTGTAAATGGCATTGTAGCAATTTATTTCACAAAAGAAGAGCTGCTGTTTTCTTGTCAATGAACCGTACATTGAATTACAACTTTAACCCTTTCCTTGATATATACGCATTTTTACGTATGTGCGACCAGTGTAGATCCAGATCAGCCGGCACATCAGGATCTGCACTGGTCGCATTTTGGTCAGAAATAACCTAATGAATCAAAAAGCGAACAGTTTAGGTCCTGAACAGACAGCACGGATGTACCAGCTGATCTGGATCTAAACTGTTCGCCTTAGCAATAAAGGTGTATATGTACAGGAAAGGGTTAAGCATCTAATGTAGCAGATAGTCATATTAATGTATGTCATTTAGCGATTCGGTTCAATGTTTTAAATTTGTGCTATGTCGCTTCACCTTTCACACGGGATAGGAAAGTGTTATTAAATTTGGGGCACAACACGGGAAAAGGTACCTTCAGACAGTTGACGCCGATCTTTGAAATGACATCATAAATTTGAGCAGACGATAATATTTATTATGCATTTCGCGGTGAAAATACCATTTTATTGTCAAATGTCTAACAAAATCACATTTTAGTAATAAGAAAATGATTATACTTGTAAGTTCTTTCTAAATTTAGCAAATCTAAAATATCATTAAAAATGACCGAATGTACCTTTTCCCATGACGTGCTCCATATTTTATTATTTAAACACTGTTGTTCTGGTAAATGAAACCATTATGGCTATTTTTTTGGATTTCATTACTTGTACAGTTTAACATACCTTGTGGTCCAGGGTAACCATTTTTCGGCCATCCGAACGGGTATCCGTCAAAATCAAGAAGTGTGTACTCTTGCTCGATACCGAACCAAGGTTTCGACTCTTTTGCTTCGTCCATCGCCTTCTTACAACTTTTTCTCTTGTTGGTGGCTTAAAACAAAATTTACGTAATGAATAACGTTTGTATTTTACTAACTTTTTCCTGACTGTAGTTGTGATTCAGACGGTGGCACAATTAACCCCATCAACCCTTCCCACCCAATATGAAATTTTCCTTGTTTAAACTTCTAATGTAAAAATTGAAAAAAGATATACATATACAATAAACACAAAACAGCTTCCTGTTCCTTCTGAAACGACCGCACACGTCCATTAAGTCAAGACGCACATTTTCGGTTTTGTTTCCAGTCGCGTGTATTCTAAGTTGTGCCAAAACGTGCACCTCCATAACAAAATATCCTGGCTCCGCCCCGTGATACAACAATATGATGAGAATGTACCTGCCGGCTCTTTGTTGTATTTGTAAACTTCGCAAAGGACCAGCTTGTTCTTGCCCCGCCGGATCGGGTCCCTGAAGATGGCAACTGGGTGGATGTACATATCCGAGTTCGATCCTTCGGCCTGATATGTGCTTGATCCATCATAGTTCCAAACTGGGCAGTCTGTACCAAAACAATAAATTATATTTAAGTTAAAAGAAGTAAATGCACAGTACACATTTAACCATTCCTAAGGATCCGTTGGGTTTTAGACCAAACACTTGACAAACCGGGTAATATACCGAACAAAGGAGGCGAAACTTCCACACAAATTAAGAAAGACAAAATAAAATAAATCAATCAAATCAATAATGGGGTAGGATAAATTTCTATTCTGTTAAGGGCGATTTTGAAAAATTAATTCAAGTAATTTTTACCGCTTACCAACATCCTACTGCATGTAACCATACAAAGATCGAGGCCGGCCACGCTTTTTATTTTACCAATCATTTTTTATTCTAAAGCTACGTTTTAATTTTATAGCGTGCCCTCGAATGCTGAAATACCAAACCATTTTTAAGTCAGGGCGAAAAACACACATATTTATCTTTAAAATGATGAACTTAAAAAGTCGCCTTTACTAGTTGCCATGCTGCGCTACTTTTCTTTGACTTCGCAATGCTGTCGGTTTCAAAAGTTCTTTGTTCTAAAGGGCTATTCCTGCTAGAATTCTCGTTAATACACTAAAACTCACCCTCTGGTTTCTGAGGTTCGAACTCCAGTGTTCTGCATTTGGAGCGGAGGCCCTCCCCTGTACCGTCAATCCAGATGTACTCGCACATGACCCTGTCGTCCGTCTGTTCGAGCTTCATGAATCTCTTGAGCACCTCCTTGTCTGTGGTCGCCGAGAACCCACGTAATGCCGCCGCTGATGCCATTATTATTTTTCTATAAAAACAACAGACGCAAATGCTTTCACTATGTTAGGAAGTTATTAGTAATTAATGCTTAATAATTGATAACAAATAATGAATAACACTAAATTTTTGTTTATTTATCATATGATGACTTATTGAAAGTGTGATTTTTCCAATATGTGAAAAGATTTATAGCTTTTGTTGTCATATAATCACTATATATACAGACAATAAATAAAATTCTTATTGAACAGTATCCTATTTGATAGATGTGGTAATTTAATACAACACGTTAGTAACTGTTCTGTCCACTAGGTGTTCACGGATGGGTTACGGCTATGTCACCATGTCTTCATGTAGAGAAAGCGTGCTGTAGGTGCCCTTGACCGTTTGTTGCCCTCGTGTTAACAAGTAAATATCTAAATGCACTTTTATAATAATATTCATCTGGAAAAACACCGGCTAACACCCGAGGAGCCCAACGCTGTCTGATTACAACACATTCAAGCTCCCCGCGAACAAAACAGAAAAACAGAATCTGGGCCAGCGATGGCCGGCAAACTGAGCAGAATCCGGTCAAGCGTTGGCCAGCTGACTGAGCAGAATCCGGGCCAGCGATGGCCAGCTGACTGAGTAGAATCCGGTCCATCTATTGCCAGCTGACTAAGCAGAATACGGTCAAGCGTTGGCCAGCAGACTGAGATGAATCCGGTCAAGAAATGGCCAGCTGACTAAGCAGTATCAGGGCCAGCGATGGCCAGCAGACTTAGCAGAATCCGGGCCAGCGATGGCCAGCAGACTAAGCAGAATCCGGGCCAGCCATGGCCAGCAGACTAAGCAGCATCAGCAGAATCTGAGGCCAGCGATTGGCCAGCTGCCTGAGCAGAATCCTGACCAGGCGATGGCCAGCAGACAAGCAGAATCCGGGCCAGCGATGGCCAGCAGACTAAGCAGAATCCGGGCCAGCGTTGGCCAGCAGACTAAGCAGAATCTGGGCCAGCGATGGCCAGCTGACTAAGCAGAATCCGGGCCAGCGATGGCCAGCAGACTAAGCAGAATCCGGGCCAGCGTTGGCCAGCAGACTAAGCAGAATAAGGACAAGCGTTGGCCAGTTGACTGAGCAGAATCCGGGCCAGCGATGGCCAGCTGACTAAGCAGAATCCGGGCCAGCGATGGCCAGCTGACTAAGCAGAATCCGGGCCAGCGATGGCCAGCAGACTAAGCAGAATTAGGACAAGCGTTGGACAGCAGACTGAGCAGTATCCGGGCCACCCATAGCCAGCAGACTAAGCAGAATCCGGGCCAGCGATGGCCAGCAGACTAAGCAGAATCAGGGCAAGCGTTGGCCAGCAGACTGAGCAGAATCCGGGCCAGCGATGGCCAGCTGACTAAGCAGAATCCGGGCCAGCGATTGGCCAGCAGACTAAGCAGAATCAGGACAAGCGTTGGCCAGCAGACTGAGCAGAATCCGGGCCAGCGATGGCCAGCAGACTGAGCAGAATCCGGGCCAGCGATGGCCAGCAGACTAAGCAGAATCCGGGCCAGCGATGGCCAGCAGACTAAGCAGAATCGAGGCAAGAGATTTCCAGCTGATTTAGCAGAATCCGGGCAGCGTTTGCCAGCAGACTAAGCAGAATCATCGCAAGCGTTTGCCAGCTGACTGAGCAGAATCATCGCAAGCGTTTGCCAGCTGACTGAGCAGAATCCTGAGCAGAATCGAGGCCAGCGATTGCCAGCTGACTGAGCAGAATTCAGGCCGGCGATTGCCAGCTGACTGAGCAGAATCCTGGCTAGCGATGGCCAGCTGACTTACGGGTCAACGATGCGTTTGTAACCTATTGAAATTTTTTTGTCAGAAAGGCAAATATTTCGTTTTATTTAAAAAAATGATCTTATCGTTCATTACCGATAATTAGACAGACATTTGATTGACAATAATCAATATGATTAGTGAGTAAAAAAAGAACAAATTTTAATGTATTATTGTTTAGTTTTTTTTACGAGTATCCGATCAAAGTTACATTTGTATCACAGGAACCTGAATTTCTATTTGCAAACGCCTAGATATCTCATGTATAGCATTGCCCCCTATATGCATATATATTTTATATGTGGTATCTCTATGTTTTCTTACGGAAATTCAGGTTCCTGTGTTTGTACTTATCTGCTATAGACCATTTTTGTTTTAGTATAAGGTAAATTTCGCGACTGTCTTTTATCCATAACCAGTTATAATTAACAAAACATTCGAAACAACAATTTGAAAATAAACATATTAAACAGTGTATTATTTATCATTTTAAAATTTTTAAATGACATTATCTGATTAAATGAGTTCCCGATAATGGGAAGAAACATCATTAGCCATCAAGAAAATAAGCACTGGTACCTAAAAGCAACTTCTGGTTTAGTTCTTGTAAGATGTCTGTGAAACATAAGGTACTGGGTGTGAGAGCACGACTATGCACGAGTGTGCGATTCAAGAAATTAATTACAATGTCACGTCTTCTAAACTGAGTTTGCCTCATCATGAATATCATCCCGTCAGCTTTTATGACAAAAATAAATCTATTTCATATTCATGTTGTATCAAATTATATTAGAAAACAGAGACTGACCTTATATGTCCGTCCTATGTCCAGTTCTGCTGCAAAATTGTCGAATATAGATTGTTTGCACAGATATATTGGAGTCATTGACCGTAACGAACTGTACACGGGATTAGGGCGGAATGATGTGGAGAAAGCTATAACGAACTATGGATGAGTTGAATGTCACGTGATACTCTGCTTAAATAAACAATTAAAAAGCATATTGTATATGTTGGCGAGTTAAGCATTTTTCCAGGAGATAATTTTCATGAAAGGAAAATGATGATATAAAATTTGTGACACGGTATGATGATAAACGATATTTTAATATTACTATTGAAAACCTATTTGAGACAAAGTTCCTTCAAAGAACCATGGCCCCACCTCAAAATCCAATATCTCAACAGAATATAAAGATATTTTACTTGTGCTTTTTGTTTTCTCGGTAACACTAAATACAACTCCCCGGCCAACTGTCGAGTTTATAAACGTTATATATTCGCCTGTCGATAAGATCATGAGGTTTACCCAGTGTACACAATTTCAAATGCTCATCGTTGATGATTCTGAACCCCAACATCTTGAGCATTTTACGGTTATTTAACTTGTCATACGGCTAGGAAAATGCTTTCAAACATCCTGGTCTGTTTCAAAACTACAAGAACTTGAGCGACCTCGCTTAAGTTGTGGAGGAATATGCTTTCAAACATCATGCCATAAGATCGTTATTGGTTACATATACAGTCAAACCTGTCTTAAGCAACCACCCTTGGAAGTGACCATAAATGGCTGCTTAACACAGGTGGTTGTTTAAGACAGGTTAATAAGAACAGAATGTCAGTTTATGAGATTTTAAACTGGCTATTTAAGACAGGTGGTTGCTGTATGCAGGTGGCTGCTAAGGCTGGTTCAACTGTGAATAAGCAGAGTGTCATGTGACTTTCCACTTATCCTATATCAGTTACAAGAGTGCATATATAACACAGGTTAAATACGAGAACAACCCGAAAATCCATTGGGCATAATACGATAATGTCCAGTTCAATGACAAACTTAATGGTACTTGACAAACTGTTCAGGTTAATGATGGTGATCAAGTATGCAAAGTTTCAAAGCTGTCAAAATGAGTTGCATGCAAGCTTTAACCATTACTAGTATTTCTTAGTCAAAAATGCGGCAAAGGAGCCATCATTAAATAAAAAAAGTAAGGTAGAGTTATGGTTCTTGGTACATTAACTGTAAGATAGGATGCGAAAGACAGGTTCAACATGCTGCAGTTTTAAGTTTTATGAAAGTTATCAGCCTGTACATCAGGGCCCAAGATCATAAAACTAAGTTTTGAGATCAGTCTCAAATCTCAAGCATCTGATTGGCTGAAATGGCGAATGGTCGCCATTTCAGCCAATCAGATGCTTGAGATTTGAGACTGATCTCCAGATTTAGTTTTATGATCGTGGGCACAGCTTGCAAGGAACTTTAACCTTACACTGCAAGTTCGGAAAAGACCACAATTTGTTCAAAATGGAAGTAAGAGCCGCAAAACATCATGCCAGGAATGGACTGGTTCGACAAAGAAGCGAGAACAATTCTAATTATCAACAAGTGGAAATTTGAATAATTATGTGCATCACTTGATATAAACGAAATTGTTTAAATATTATAATGCCTATCGATTTCATTATCAAATGCAGCGCAGTTATATTGTTAGCATAACTGTAGAATGTAAATAAAGTTATATAGTACGTTAACGATAACAAGACACTCACGTGACCGACAAGTTCAGTAAATTCTGGTTTATCAGCAAAAATAAACTACAAATTAGATGTCGTCAAGTTCTCCTGAAAAATACTGGTCACTGAAAAACATTTAACTCTTCCGTATCTGCCATAAGATCATTCTTTGTTATATAAACAGAGAGTCACGTGACTGTCTACTTATCTATTACAAGTTATAAGAGTGCATATATAACACTGGATAAGAGAAATACAGTGTAGGTGATGCGGAAAATTCCGAATGTCCATAGGACATAATAAGATATGGTCAAGTTCACGGACATATTTTGTCCATTATGTCCAGTAAGCGGGTCATCTACGAGTGGTCACTGAGATCCTACCATGATAAGACGCATGGCTGACGGTAAACGTACTTTGACATCAATATGTGGCCTTAGTCCACATGCGGTCACATATTTTAAAATGACAATCAATAAACAGTAAAATAAACAAAGATAAAGTTGTTTAAACAGCTATTGCCAGTCAGGGCACTAAAAAAACAAATCAACTGTCGAAAATTTATTTCAGTATGGTCAGTCACCCTAATTATAACAATACACAGCCTTCCCAAACAGCCAATAAAATGAGAAATATGATCAGCTTCAAAACAGACACCACAAAAAATAAACAAAAATGAGAACCCGATGGGTTACCGCCTTGGAACAGTCAGTGGCAAATCAAATGCCACTGGGGGTTTAAACCAGGTTCTAGTGCTGCACTAACCTCACACTTGCCTGAGACTTCAATTTCATTTTTATGGTTCCAGAATAAAAGCACAAAGTGCCCGTTTAGACTGTTTGATTTCTTTGATTTCTGTTTTGATTTCTGTTGTAACTATGTCGTTAGCCATTACATTTTCTAGAAACGTTTGAAATGATATTGAAAGTGCGAATTGTCAAGGGTACGACCATCTGTCTGACGAAAAGGCGAGCCTGGAACGTCTTAGTTACGACGATTCAATTTTCTGATCGTACCAAATCACCGTGTTTGCGTTGTCGTAACATATATTCCAAGTCGGACCAAACATCATTTTTAAAGGTTTTTTGCAGAAAGATCGATAAGTGTGGTGCACATTTACTTAAGTCCAGTCTTGATGAAACTTTATCAACCACTGGTTTGTGTTTTAATTGTTTTAATGCGACGAAAGTGTGTTTTTGCCACAGAAAGTTATTTTTATGAGTTGAAAATCATCACATAAGCGTTGTCGATTTCGTTTATACGGCGTTGCTGTAATAGCTGCATCAAAATAACTGAAAGTTATTGGTCTTTTTATTTTTTTATCAATTAAGTAAATCCCTCATATTTCTATGACGCTCTTCCGTGTATTAATTTTGTTTTAAATAATCAACCGAATTTTGAAATCTACATTAAATTTTGACCTTACTTGCAACTATCCCTAAATAACACTATGGCAGCAGTTGAAACAAAGTCATTACATATATGAACAGCACATTTTGAACATCTGTTAAATGTCTTTCTGTGTTCAATATTGTTTAAGAAGTTTAATGGAAGATCCTGTTCATCGAAGGACCAAAGACTGGTTCCCATCCCCATGGTCTGTCATATGTTTCCCTCTCATCCAAAAATTATATCAAGAAAATTTACTTCTTTACAGAAATGAAACTTAGAAGTGAAAAACAACAACAAAAATTAGTAAAAAATGTATATTATCAAAAGTAACTAGCACAGAACCATCTTGCCGGGTGCTAGGTTACGCGGGATGTGGAACCATTGTGATCCGTATTTTGTTAAAGTTTAATGACATGCCATCCATCAGGTACTTAATTATGGCTCTTTATGACATGCAATCTATCGGGTACTTAGTTATGGCTCTTAATGAAATGCCATCCATCGAGTACTTAGTTATGACTCTTTATGACATGCAATCTATCGGGTACTTAGTTATGGCTCTTAATGACATGCCATCCATCGAGTACTTAGTTATGGCTCTTAATGACATGCCATCCATCGGGTACTTAATTATGTCTCTTAATGATATGCCATCCATCCATCGGGTACTTAGTTATGGCTCTTTATGACATGCAATCTATCGGGTACTTAGTTATGGCTCTTAATGACATGCCATCCATCCGGTACTTAGTTATGGCTCTTAATGACATGCCATCCATCGTGTACTTAGTTATGACTCTTAATGACGTGTCATCCATCCATCGGGTACTTAGTTAATTATGGCTCTTAAAGACATGCCATCCATCGGGTATTTAATTATGGCTCTTAATGACATGCCATCCATCGGGTACTTAGTTATCGCTCTTAATGACATGCCATCCATCGGGTACTTAGTTATCGCTCTTAATGACATGCCATCCATCGGGTACTTAGTTATGGCTCTTAATGACATGCAATGTATTGGGTACTTAGTTAGGGCTCTTAATGACATGCCATCCTTCAATCGGGTACTTAGTTATGGCTCTTAATGACATGCCATCCATCCATCGGGTAGTTATGACTCTTTATGACATGCAATCTATCGGGTACTTAGTTATGGCTCTAAATGACATGC
This sequence comes from Corbicula japonica, assembly GCA_038501625.1. NCBI lineage: Eukaryota > Metazoa > Mollusca > Bivalvia > Venerida > Cyrenidae > Corbicula > Corbicula japonica. Next base: position 5,035,610 of record JAZAYU010000016.1, read on the forward strand.
CATTCCATCGAGTACTTAGTTATGGCTCTTTATAACATGCAATCTATCGGGTACTTAGTTATGGCTCTTAATGACATGCCATCCATCGGGTACTTAGTTATGGCTCTTAATGACATGCCATCCATCGAGTACTTAGTTATGGCTCTTAATGACATGCCATCCATCGGGTACTTAATTATGTCTCTTAATGATATGCCATCCATCCATCGGGTACTTAGTTATGGCTCTTTATGACATGCAATCTATCGGGTACTTAGTTATGGCTCTTAATGACATGCCATCCATCCGGTACTTAGTTATGGCTCTTAATGACATGCCATCCATCGGGTACTTAGTTATCGCTCTTAATGACATGCCATCCATCGGGTACTTAGTTATCGCTCTTAATGACATGCCATCCATCGGGTACTTAGTTATGGCTCTTAATGACATGCAATGTATTGGGTACTTAGTTAGGGCTCTTAATGACATGCCATCCTTCAATCGGGTACTTAGTTATGGCTCTTAATGACATGCCATCCATCCATCGGGTAGTTATGGCTCTTAATGACATGCCATCCATCGGGTATTTAATTATGACTCTTAATGGCATGCCATCAATCGGGTACTTAGTTAGGGCTCTTAATGACATGCCACCCTTCAATCGGGTACTTAGTTATGGCTCTTAATGACATGCCATCCATCGGGTACTTAGTTAGGGCTCTTAATGACATGCCATCCATCGGGTACTTAGTTATGGCTCTTAATGACATTCCATCCATCGGGTACTTAGTTATGGCTTTCGGATAGAAGCAAAGACGAAAGACAGGCGAAACGCAACACGTGCACTTGTCAAAAATTCTAAATGCACACTTTTATTTTCAAAGAAAAGTACCTGAATTAAAAAAAGAGCGAATTTTTTTAAATATGAACAATTTTTATGTCACCCACGACATTATTTGTGAGCATTCTCCATGCGCCAGTCAAACTAGAAATATTTACAATCGATTTTTTTTCAAATGTTCATCGACACTATTCAAAATAAATACCTTATTTTTAATGACTTATAATAATGATAAAAATCCTTTTTTCAATATTATAAATTACGTTCCGAACGGTACTTGATAAACCATTAAGGTTTAAGATGGTGAACAAGTACTTAAAGTTTAACCGTTGTCAAAATGAGCTTGCATGCAAACTTTAACCATAATTTCTAAGACCAATAAGAGGGAAAGTAGACCCGGAGGTAAGTTTTCCTTGAATGTCTTCAAAACCCTATATTTTGACGAATTGGCACTAAACATTGTGGACCAGCATTTAAGGAAAGAGTTGCTTTGGTATAGTGTCCATGAATTTCAGGGTTCACATGCAAACGGTTATTCTTTTGTATTAGTATGTGCTTGGTAATTAAAACATGAATTAGACTAAACTGAGCGTGCAAACATTATTACATCCTTAGATAAATACATTTCTCCACTAAACTCTAGGTATCAATTAGTATTTCCACCAAAATTCATTTTTAAAATTTTAGCAAATTTTTGCCATTTGCAATGTTAGCGATACCTTAAATTTCAAGTTGAAAAAGGCCGAAATTTATCAGAATGGAAGTTAAGAGTTATGGGTCTTGGAATATACACTTAACAACTTTTCTAAGTATACACTTTCGTACTGGGACATTACTGGCTTGATAACTGAGCTATTGCTCTAAAATTTTCGATAAAAATGCAATAAATACTAACTGATTTATTAGAAAAATTGGTCGAATTTAACAGGCATATTGGAAAACTAAAATATAGGCGACTACATTTTATGCATTCAAACTGTTTTGCCCCAAAAGTGGGTTGGACTATAAACAGTTATAAAACATTAAGATTAGAATGAAATGAATTTAATTTAACAGAAATAGAAGAAAAGCATATTTCTAGGTTCCAAATGCTCATTTATATGTACGCGTAATTCGTTTATTAAGTTGAAAATCCGCTTTATTAACTGATTTTGTGAATTTTTATTCTGTGGGTGTAAGTATTCTAAATGATTTTGAGCAGTCAGTGGTCTGTCATTTTGAATGGAGTTTTACTAATAAATCAGTTAGTATACATTGCATGGTTGATTAAAAGTTTTAGGGCAATAGCCCAAAAATCAAGCCAGTAATGCCTCAGTACGAAGGTGTATACATAGAAAAGTTGTTAAGTGTATACTCGGATGAGGGTGAAAAAGTGTACACAGTATGAAAGTAATGAGCTTGTACACCAGATTGAATACAAACTTTCAACTTAAAATCATAAGTTCGATAGGGGTCATAATATTATCAAAAAGGTAAGTTAGAGTTATGGATCTTGGCATACACACTGAAGTAGTGTACCAAGTTTGAAAGCTGTAACTTTAGAACTTTATTAAGAGGAGGTTGCAACCAATTTCGCCGCGTGACAAACCTGTATGCTCTGACCTACGTAAAGCCACCGTTTCTCATATAAACTTATTTTTGAATGATCGTTTTTGTACGGAACAGGCACTGTAAAATTAATTGATATATAAACTAAGATTTAACTTGCTATATTGACTGAAATAATTCATTGTGTTCATTTATCTAACAGTATTGTGCGATTCTTAGCAAACAGTGCCCAAGGTTATAAAACTGAGCATGGAAACCAGTCTCAAATCTCAAGCATCTGATTGGCTGAAATGGCGACTGGTCGCCATTTCAGCCAATCACATGCTTGAAATTTGAGACTGGTTTCCAATCTCAGCTTTATAACCTCCAGTCCAGTAGTATTATGGAAATTGGTTTGCAAAAGTAATTCGAGAGGGCGATAACTATGGTTTGCGGTCGGGAACTGTAGTTTTCGGTCATATCCACATTTCAAATTGCACTCACTACATGCTGGTTACCTTATTTGAAAAAGTTGGTGGTTTTAACCCTTTCCTCCATAAATACGCCTTTTAACGCATGTGCGACAAGTGTAGATCCAGATCAGCGGGCACATCCAGGATCTGCACTGGTTTCATTTTGGTCAGAGATAACCTGACAAATCAACAAGAGGGCCATGATGGCCCTTTATCGCTCACCTGAGTACAACAAAGTTATTTTTAGTAACAGTGACCTAGACCCAGATGACCCATATGCGAACTCGTCCGAGAAATCATTGGGACAAACATCCTGACCAAGTTTCATGACAATCGGAGCAAAATTGTGACCGCTAGAGTGTTAACATGAAAATTCTATTTTTAGTAACAGTGACCTAGTTTTTAGACCCAGATGACCCATATTCGAACTCGTCCGAGAAATCATTGGGAAAGACATCCTGGCCAAGTTTCATGACAATCGGAGCAAAAATGTGACCGCTGGAGTGTTAACAAGAAAATTCTATTTTTAGTAACAGTGACCTAGTGTTTGGACCCAGATGACTCATATTAGAACTCGTCCGAGAATTCATTGGGACAAACATCCTGACCATGTTTCATGACAATCGGAGCGAAAATGTGACCGCTAGAGTGTTAACAAGAAAATTCTATTTTTAGTAACAGTGACCTCGTTTTTGGACCCAGATGATTTATATTCGAACTCGTCCAAGAAATCATTGGGACAAACATCCTGACCAAGTTTCATGACAATCGGAGCAAAAACTGTAACCGCTAGTGTTAACAAGAAAATTCTATTTTTAGTAACAGTGACCTGGTTTTTGGACCCAGATGACCCATATTCGAACTCGTCCAAGAAATCATTGGGACAAACATCCTGACCAAGTTTCATGACAATCGGAGCAAAAATGTGACACCTAGAGTGTTAACAAGAAAATTCTATTTTTAGTAACAGTGACCTAGTTTTTGGACCCAGATGACCCATATTCGAACTCGCACGAGAAATCATTGGGACAAACATCCTGACCAAGTTTCATGACAATCGGAGCAAAAATGTGACCGCTAGAGTGTTAACAAGAAAATTCTATTTTTAGTAACAGTGACCTAGTTTTTGGACCCAGGTGACCCATATTCGAACTCGTCCGAGAAATCATTGGGACAAACATCCTGGACAAGTTTCATGACAATCGGAGTAAAAATGTGACCGCTAGAGTGTTAACGAACTAAGTGTGGACGGACGACAGACGACGGACATTCATCGATCCTAATAGCTCACCCTGAGCCAGCTCAGGTGAGCTAAAAAGCGAACAGTTTAGATCCTGATCAGACGGCACGGATGTGCCGGCTGATCTGGATCTAAACTGTTCGCCCTTGCAATTAAGGTGTATCTACGGAGGAAAGGGTTAATTAAACTTGATTATAAACTGGGTATTTGGTGCACTGTGTATGCTGTTAAATGGTGACGAAGTTGTCAGGAGATTACCTCTGCGAATCGAATTTTTATAAAAGATTGAGTCATTTCGAGTAAGGAGACCATTTCTTTTACTGTTGATACATGCAAGGTCCGGCAAAGTTATACGGATTTAAAGAAAACAATAATAACGAAAATATAATCATTTAATTCATATAAGAGATTGCAATAAAATAAGATCATATATTTTAAGGTTCACATATCCTTACACAGAATTCTAAAATGAAAGCTCAACGGGGGCCTTGTACACATATTTACATTAAAATACTGAGGTAATGTATTAACGCAGAACTAAAATAACCTGTTTAAGATCTAAATAAAACATAGATAAAACAACTACTTGCATATTCTTGAACATGCGCATTTAAATAGACATGTACGAGATTTGATAAATGGTCCCCACGCGTTTTATTACCTTTCTTTGTCATGGGATTAACGTGAGGGTGGGGGCGGTGACTGGGGACTGCATTAAGTGCTTATGAACTACAAAATAATCTTCACAATGCATGCTGATTAGGACACGATGAAATTCACTCCATCGTCAAACGAATTCGGAAGGTAAACTAACGGGTACTGCCTAAACTCATTTCGGTAGGGCAGTGGCCATTCAATTGTCTATCAAACTCACCTCGGCATGCCGGTCATATGGTGGACATATAAAATGATGTTTAAATTAAAAATGAAATACATGTAGTAAAACAATAAAATGGGAATTAAAGTAAAATATTGAAAGGTGTGTGAACTTTGAACCTCGCTGCCCATTAGTCACCGGCACAGTATATAGGGCCGACTTCGCCGTCTCTCATACATAATCTGCCACTTGTTTTTCTTTGAAATATATTCATCATTGCTGTTCAGTTCGCACAATTAAGTGTCTGTAAACAACATGACGTACCCAATTTAAAGATCACAACACAACAGATCTCACTTCCCGCACTATTTACTAGTCATGAACTATGTTTCACTTCTTTAGAACCGCTGTTAACACAATCACCTCTGTTACGGAATATGGGTCACAGTTTGACGACGGTCGTCGGTCTTCTAGGTAGCCTTTACCTTCGGCGGCACACTGACGGGGTATGCGTATACTGGCACCACGGTTAGCGACCCCAGCGGAGAAGTCATGTATGCTCGATGTCTCGTGCAGGCCGGTCAGACGGCGTTTATTGTCCTCGCCCTGTTTAGGGTCGTAAGCCATTATGTGGCGTTTATGTTGCTTGCTGAGTAGCTCAATCGCTTCTTCTATTGCTCTGTAACAAGAGAACAAACTGTAAGTTTTCTACAAACAAAATACTATAAACACTTCTTCTGTTGAATGGCTTCTTAGTATAGGTTTGATTTTGCTGTCAAACCTTCGGAAAATTTTATTTATCCGTAGTCATGTAATAAGAAACTCATTTTGTGATCTCGCCCTAGACTATTATAGTGTCAAAATAAATTGTAACAGCATTTTAGCGCCTTAAATCCTACATGTTCGATACCCTTATCATTAATGAAGCATTCTGTTGAAATAAAATAAAAACCAATTAGGTCATGATTTTGATGCCTTTTTATTGCAGCCGTAAATTTAAAACACGAGACCAGTCTCAAATCCCACTTTTATGACATTGGGCACATGAACCTTTAGCTCATTTTATTATTTTTACTTTGGAGGTCACACGGTAACTAGTTTTCACTGGATTAAACAAATTTTCGAACGCAAATTTAATGTGAAGACATGCATAGCGACAAGGAGAATAATAAACAACAATTATGTCTGTTTAACCCACAAATATTTACATAATCATTCGCATAATCTCATTATTTTTTCATGCCAGTCAGGATAAAATATGATTGAACAGAAACTCATTGGACAGAATGTCAGGGCATGTAACATGCAAACTATCCATAAAAGTCATGTCAAATTGATGTTGTATATTGCCTTAACTCACATGGCAGTTTGTCAAATTTCATATTTACTGATAAATCACCGTAATTTATTGAGGAAAAGATTTTTCTTTCCACCTAAGACCGATTTGTTAACATTTTTCTCGTTTCATTTAACGCTATTTTCGTGCATATCAATGACTAGTTAACGTGGCGCTAAGTTCAACTTTTTACACTCGAAGCAAAAAGACATCAAAAAGTGCACCAGAATGTTTCATAACCTTGGACTGCAGCCAAGGAATATTCTTTTTATAGGATTCTTCACACTTTTGCACTTACACCGCACCGGTAATACATTATCCGCTTTATAAAAAGCTGCATTTGTTTCAAATCGTTTTACATGTTTCGCTTGACAGATTCGAAATGGCAAATGAAGATGCCAACAACCCACCGATTTTCACATAAAAGACCAAAAACAGCATTTAGAGTGCATGTCTAGAACCATTTCGCTTTCGTCTACGGTTTGGTCTATAGTAAGTAACATGTAACAGTTATAAACAATATATCTTACAAAAAATTTCCCGTTGAAAGGTGTACTTTGCCCAAGAACATAAAACTAAGATTAGAGACTCAAATCTCAAGCATCTGATTGGCTGACAAGTTGCGAGATTAAGTTTCATGATCGTGGACCCTGAACATTTACCTTATTCCTCCATCTTGTCGCATTTTTTCTGTGCTGAAATTGCAGTGAGCACCGGCGCCGTTCCAGTCCCCGGGGATTGGTTTGGGGTCCAAGGTCACCACAATCCCGAAGTCCTCAGCGACCCTTTCTAGAAGATATCTGGCTACCCATAGGTGATCTCCCATATCGATACCCTCACACGGACCGACCTGGAACTCCCACTGCAATACAAAACACGGTATGAAGGAGCGGCTCGGCTTATTCGACCAAGACAAAGCTACAAGTATCTTTCAAAAAGATGAAGAGCTATGGTCCAAAGCGTTCAAGTAGTTCCTACATGAGGTTTTCCACTTGAAATGCTGCCGGCAACAAAGACCGTTATTATACAGCCTATAATTTAAAAGGAATATTACAAAGCGGGTATTTGTTTTTACAAGTGTAAGATAGAAATGTTTTACACTGATTGAGCCCCAGAACTCGTATTGTTACTTCTGAGCCCCGTTTTTGGGGGGTGTTTAATACTTAATCTACTCGACACGTGAACAGAAGAGGTGAACAATAGAAAGGTTTATTAAATTAAGTCAAAATGTAAGGCTGATTACTTGTGCAGGCATGACTTCGGCGTTGCAACCTGCGATTTTGACTCCAGCGTAAAGACACGCCCTATAGTGGGCCTCGACTATGTCTCGACCATAAACCTTGTTGGCACCAACTCCACAGTAATATGGACCTGAAAAAAATACAAAAAAAATACTTAGTACTTGCCGTCTAGTGAAAGTTCCCGTCAGCATTTTATAATACATGCACATGTAGATCTATATAAAATAAACATAAAATATAGCTTCATATTAATTTAAATTTACAGATTATGAAATTCAAACAAACACTATTAACATACTTCCGGTGTTATCACCCTTAAACCTATTTCCGGTTTTCAGCATATTTACGGTTGCAGAACTGTAACAAAACAGTAGAGGATCCAAAAAGTTGGGCAAGTCAGAATAAAGATTCAGACTTACCCTGTGGACCTGGAAAGCCGTTCTTGGGCCAACCGAAGGGATGTCCATCGGCTGCGAGTAGAGTGTACTCCTGCTCGATCCCGAACCACGGGTGCTCACTCTTGGCCAGGTCCATCACTTTCTTACAGGCTATTCTTTTATTTGTTTCTGTCAAAATACAATTACTTTCATCAATTAATTCATCAAACCACTGTAGGTAGCAATATATGTATTTAATAGTCAGGAATAATAATATGGCGAGTTTGTATTTGGCTAGTCGCATTGCTTTCTATTGGCATGACCAGCATGTCCGACGGTGTATGCCGATTTAAGGACTGGAGTATACCAAAAGATGTTAGTTATTACGAATAATTCGCTTTGATATACTACGAACTATCTTTAGCTCATGTATTGATAATACACGTGTAAATGCGCGCAAACTTGAACCCAGAAGCGAAATTTTCCCGGGCGTTAATTTGGTAAATGAATATATTCTAATTGCCCTAAGTTATGCGCCCAAGGTTATAAAACTGAGCATGGAAACCAGTCTCAAATCTCAAGCATCCGATTGGCTAAAATGGCTACTGGTCGCCATTTCAGCCAATCAGCTGCTTGAGATTTGAGACTGGTTTCCAATCTCAGTTTTATAACCTTCAGCCATGATTAAAGATGATTGCTGTAGTTTCCGATTTCACAACATAATAAATTTTACATGATCACCATTTGCATATTAAAAGTTCTTTTAAGGGTTGTTTTGCTTCTTAGAAAAGTAAGAGACTTTCTTCTTGAATAATACAATGTCATGTGAATCAACTAAGGTTGGTCTCTATTCAACGGAGAGTTTGCAATTTTCGATTTTGTCATGTAAACGGTGTACAAGTAAATTCATAACGTTGTGAAAACGGAAATTAACGCAATCGTCTTTGTGGTCAGCTGAGGTTTGTTAGAGGAAATGGATTCCACAGAAACTATAGCATTCCAATGTGTATAAAACCAGGCGCAATGTTCTAACCTGCAGGTTCATTGTTGTATTTGTAAACCTCGCACAAGACCAGCTTGTGTTGTCCGCGTCTGAAAGGGTCCCTGAACATGGCAACAGGGTGGAGGTACATGTCCGAGTTCGAGCCTTCCGCCTGGTACGTACTTGAACCGTCATAGTTCCAAACAGGGCATTCTAAATTGAAAAAAAATTCTAGGTTACTGGCGTAAGAATACAATCATGTAGATACGATGTTAAAATTGTTCAAGTAAAAACAATTCAACAATTCAGTAACAGACGTCATTGTACACAAAATTAATGCAATTTTGCGTCAGATAAAACAAGTCATGAATTAATTAACAAACAACGTCAGTGTACACAAAATAATGCATTTTTTTCGCCACTTGGCTTGTCACAGTTTTATAAAACAAAATAAACTCTGGACGGTCGAATGCATCCTCGGCGCGGTTCGCTCTTAAATAACAATTTCGCATAGCACCCCCGTGAATGTCCTGTATTAGAGAGCTGAAGATGTAGATCAGGGAGTAAACTGACACGGCCTTGGCCTCTTAACATCGGTCAGAAGGCTGTTACATGTAAACAGAATGCCTCGTCAGGAAAGTAGTCAAGTACAGTTAGCTAAGGTTAAAAGCGATGTAGGCCATTGTGTTAACAGACAAAGCCTTATCTCTCTGGACATTGGCCAGTAGGTTAATAACCTATCTAAACTGTGTATTGTACTGGTTTGGAATGATATGGCAAGCGGTTTGCACAATGAATCCAATACCTATGGTTATTGACTAAAAACTATAGATATCGGTCCATAGGGAATATAACAAATGGCTGAAGTTAGATCATGGGCAATTCTCAATAATCACCTGTGCCCAAGGTTATAAAACTGAGCATGGAAACCAGTCTCAAATCTCAGCTTTATAACCTTTGCACCTGTGGATCAATCTAATGGACGAAACGCAAAATAATATTTTAACATTTAAAAGAGTAGTCTTAGCGCGACTTCACATTGCCAGCAAGTCTGTAATAGGTGAATCCCCTTGCATTTTCCCATAATTTGCGAATTTGGTGAATAATACCTTTCGCGTTTGAAATTTTAAAAATAATTGAATAGACATAATAAAACCTAAAATGACTTCTTTCATTGTAGTTTGAATCCTTATAGTCTAACATGACAGATTTGTGAACATATACTTTTTTGGTTTATCTTTGACTAGAATAATTATGTTCATGTGATTGTGTGCTTAGAGCAAATATTCCCAGGACTAAGATATTGGTGTTAAGAATGTTTCAAATTAACAGTTTTACCCTCCGGCTTCTTCGGCTCGAAGTCCAAGGTTTTACACTTGCTCCTGAGACCCTGGCCAGTGCCGTCTATCCAGATATATTCGCACTGCACGTGTCCTTCCGGACTATCTAGGGTCAGGTAGTTGTTCAGCACGCCTTTGTCCAACTTGGCAGCCATTGCTATCGTCACTTATTTGACCTAGAAATAAAAATGAATAAAATATCAAACCGAATTCCTGCATCACTGCACGATGCACTGATAACCAAGTTGAATTCTTATTTTGTTTAGTCGTAGAAAAATCCACGAGTTAAAAACTGCAACCGTCCAGATGAGGTCAATTATCACAACAATGTGAATGTGCTAGCAACAACAGAGCCTACACAATAAATCCGACCCCAAAACCACACACCCGATTCCAAACCAATTACCAGGGCCCAAACCACACACCCAAGTCAAAAGCAATGACCCGAGTTCAAAGCCTTAACTACAAACCAGAGTCCAAACCACAGACCCGAGTCTAAACCACAGATCACTTGTTCGCTGAAGAAAAACGTGCTTTCAATCGTTTTACGTTTGTTTGTCGTTTCGGTAATTAAGTTTTTCTGTTGTTATGTTGTTGTCTCTTTCGGGAAAACGGAATAAGAGGTGAGGGACGAATGGAGGTTTCAACGTCACCGAGTGTTTTTTTTTTCAGGGTCACTCATTAGGTCTCAACTGACACACAAACAACTTGTTTACAACAAAAATTGGCCAAAACAACTTCATATCGTCCCTAACTGACCTATGATGAATAGTACTGATGTACCGGAATGTTTTTCAATTGCTAGTATAATAATTTTCCAATTATTCGACATCGTTCGTCATACTGAGCTATATTTATTGAATTAATGTTGCTCTACTTTACTCAGGTTGGCGAAAATAAGCAGTTTGATTCAACATGAACTAATTATTTACGCATGGCTGCTTTGAAAGTTCATAATAATTGTTTAGTCAGCAAATAGTTATACCGACATCAAAAGTAAACTTCTGGCAGCTAATATGTGATTTAGATTATAAGGGTATCGCTTTTATAGAGTTCAAGTAGGTTGGCTATGAGCCTATGACTCGTACAAACTGCAATCACCAATGACTTTGTAATTGCAACCATGCTTAATCCTTTTCAACTTGTGATATAATTTGCAAAGTTATTTCCCCCAAAGAGACAACAAGGCATTTTGATTAATAACTGCTGTTTTCAGTTCATAAGTTATCATTTCCCACTTAAAAAATGCATAATACTGTTTAGTGTAAGATTTTCAGAGAGAGGGTTCGTTTAGGCAAGTCTTCGGGTGTTCACGCGACTTTTCAACTTTTTGACCAAAATCTCTCAAAAAATAAATATTGCTGTCCAAAAGGAGGTTCGAGAAACTCCACTGAACCCGCTCCGGATCCGCGCCAAGTTTTCATCGGGATCATGCATTATTTGAGTGCGCGGTGGTTTTTGTATTTGGAAAATGGCAATAATCCTCAACATGTAATGGAAGGGAAACAACCGCCGAAACAAATCAGATAAGACAAAATGATTAGTGTCCCCTGCAATAAGGTTACCCTACTTCTATTGTCAAATTGAATGTGATGATTAATCAAGGTAAGACACAACAGCAATAATGGTAACGCTGGTGACTAGTTACTCGCACAGGCTGTCTCGCACTTGATCCTTGCCAATGTGCTAGTGATTACAGACCATTTACCAATCTAAGCATTAGCTGTGAACACAAACCTACACTAGCCTACAGCCGTCCG